>CAUVYU010000066.1:0-65182 GCA_963556255.1 Allolobophora icterica | reverse complement strand
CCCCGACTATTGCGCCATAAAATTCCCGACAAAAGCGCCCCGACATTTGCGGCCCCGATGATTTACTGCAATTAGCAGAAACAGAAGATAGCTTTAATATCTTTAGGCGACTCTAATTAAAATGTAATTTTAAATTAAAACAGTAACATAAATACAGTAACATATATAGGCCGAAATCTTTAGTCGCGGTCGTTATGATGTCCTTTACGTCCATCTTTAGGCTCATTCGTTTCGATTTCCCTTGTTACCACTACCGCCTTTAAATTCTGTTTTTAATTCGTCGTACAAATAGCGATTAGCAAATAGCAAATAGCGGTTACCGAAAAACTTTTTCAGCTCGTACGGGTACTCACACCAGTCAATCTATCTATCTATCTATCTATCTATCTATCTATCTATCTATCTATCTATCTATCTATCTATCTATCTATCTATCTATCTATCTATCTATCTATCTATCTATCTATCTGTGGCGGTCAAGGCCACAGTGCGTAAGTGGGAAGATTTATTTTATGCGAATAGCATCGTTTTCTTTAAGTTTACATGCGAAGGGAACAGCATCGTTTCTCTTAATTTTTCATGCGAAGACCCAGCATCGATCATTTAATTTTTATTTAATTTCAATAGGCGACGGTCCGGCAACGACCGTGATAGGGAAGCCCGATCGACGGTGTAAAGCCAGCGCATAGCGAGCAGACGCGTTAATTTGGGATGCATAGAGCCTGCCTCACGGTGTGCTGCTTTATACGTGAAGAGTTGGTTCGACTCTTCATACATAGCAATACTGTGAAACAGCGTTGTTGGTTAGCGACTCAGTTACCGATTCAAATATACTGCACTCAGTGTGGTAGGCGAGTGATTTTGGTTACGACAGAGTCAGAGTTCGAGTTTCCGGTTAGTACAAATATATTTACGGACGAAAGGGGCGTTCGAATAATATAATCAGGCGATCCCGAGTACAGCTAAAGAAGTTCACTGTTGGGAGACGGGCCGACAGCGCCGATCCGGCGGGTTGGATCCCTCCGTTGATCGCGAAGCGGTCTAGATCGCGATCGTGGGAAATCTACGGCTGAGTAATACTCGGGGAAGGATACCGTTGATACACAGGAAAACCAATTCAGTGTGAGATCGAAAACCAGGGTGAATTTGGCGACGGGCAGGAAAGTCCCTCTTGGGTTTTGAAGAACTCCGCGATCGGAGCTTGTCCGGTAACCCATGAGAGTAGAGGTGACCTTCTTAAGGTAGCCATTTTCTGGAATTCTGAAATCCTTGAAACCAAGAGTGAATTTGGCGTCGGGCAAGGAAATCCCTCTTGGAGTTCGAAGAACTCCAAGATCCGACAGTGTTTGGTTTTATACACTGAGAAGAGTTTTACGCGATTTCGGCGTACTCGACACAAGGGAAGTTCTACGCACTTTCGGCGTACTCGGCCGGGAGGATTTTACGCGACTTCGGCGTCATCGGCTGGGAGAGTTTTACGCGACTTCGGCACTCGGTGAAGTGACCGTCGGGATACCTGAAAAATCCGATTTAGTACAAAAACGATAATAAGGGTAAATTTGGCGACAGACAGGATCGGAGCTTGTCCGGTTACCTGTGAGAGTAAGCGTGACCCTCGTTAGGGAACCAAAATTCGGAAATTCTTGGGAACAAAATTCAGGACATTCTGGTAACCTTACGGGGTCGGCGTTACATTTGGATTGTGACACTTGGATGGCTGACACGCCGGTGGAGCGTTGGAGGGGCTCCATCGCCCGGTAACTAAAAATAGTTACTGGGAAAGACCACTGTTACCGAAAGACCGCAGTACGGGAAAAGACCGCCCGACAACTGATTACAGTGCGGTAAGACCAGGAAAAACGATAGAGTCAGGAAAATCTTGTATTCAAGCCAATCGTTATTCAGAGCAAATAACTTGGTGATCGAAACACGTAGCTCCGAGAACTGACCGAAGTGCGAAGTAGGGCCCACCTCGTGCGCCGGTCGGAACACAGTTCTGCGTGCGGTTAGGGAGGTTTTAGACCTAGAACCTGTCCTATCAGAAGAGAGTGTCGTGAGACCAGTATACCGCGTTAATATTACACGTGTATATATTATCGCAAGATGTTCGCGTGTTTGAGACGGCACGACGTGACGACTCGTCAGATGTACACCTTGTCCTCTCGGACAAGAGAACGTTCAGAGTTTTCCCCTATTGACGATAACTCGAGAGTCATGAGATGCAGAATGGTACGTGAGGGTTCGGTTAAGGCGGAGAAAAAGAGGAAGTCTTTGACTAAGAGATCTCACAGGAAGCTGAGGACTCCTGCCGGCAAGAGAGCGAACCCTGTTCTAAAGGACGGCCATCCTGAGGACGAGGACGTTGCCCACCCGGCGACCGCGGCAGTGGCAGAGTCCGAAAGTGAGATGGAGCTTGACAGCGACACTGTTCGCAAACAAGCGATACCCTCGGGACCTCCTCTTGGAGAAATGGGCACTGAGAGCGGAGACAGGGAACCGCTCGTCTACAGCAGAAGTAGACAGGATAGTGACCCGGGCGACTCCAGAAGGTCAGTTGGCTGGAGCCGAACCCAGCCCGACGACGAAGCAGCGTCTCGGGTAAGACCGACACAAATTGGTACCACGTCTGATGAAGGGTTAGTTGATCTCGAGCGACGAACGTCACAAACTGGTACCAGAAGTGGGGTTCTAACGTTTTCTTGTCACAGAACCAGGCAAGGTCAGGAAGATACCGAGGACGAGTCGGATGAAGTGCCCCATAGTGAGCACGGAGGCGCGCGTCCAAAGTTACGTAAACGGAAAAGCAAACGAAGGTTGCTTGATGAAACGGGTGCACCTGACGAAACCAGTGCATTTGAAACGGAAGCTGGAACCCGCAGTGGGCGTGAAAGAGGTTTCCATGAGGATAACGGATGGTTGATAACCGTTCCAAAGACTACTGAGGTAGTACAGAACGATGTGAATAACGTGACATTCACACACTGGCGAGAGACCGTTGGTGAGAGTAGGTTTGACAGGTCCAAACCACTCGTCGACAATAGATCGGGGAACCTTGTGCAGGTTCAAGTACCTAGTATCGTACGGGGCAGGCAACCTGTACAGTTGAGACAGGCTTGTGATAGGCCAAGAGACATTGAGACAGGCCTGAAACCGCGGGGTGACGCCGTAGTGCAGAAAACGAGTGGTGACATCGTGGCGCATCAGCGAAACGAAGGTAATCGAGTACCGTTTACCAACATGGAAGAAGGTCGCCTAAGACCTGTGACAGATGAGGTAGATTGGCAAGCGGAGATGTCTTACCTGCGACAGAGTGTGGCAATGATGAGTTCGAAACTTGAAGAACTATCTGTTCCTGCTGCTCAGCATGCGAAGTCTTACCGACGCGAGACATCGGGGAAACCTACGGGCCCAGGTTAC
The DNA here is from genome assembly GCA_963556255.1 of Allolobophora icterica. Lineage (NCBI taxonomy): Eukaryota > Metazoa > Annelida > Clitellata > Crassiclitellata > Lumbricidae > Allolobophora > Allolobophora icterica. Next base: position 61,765 of record CAUVYU010000066.1, on the reverse strand, counting down.
CAGATGGATCGCCGAGGGAAGCTGCAGATCGAAGAGTCAGCACGGAGCCGAGGTAACACAGAGACACGCGAGGAAGTTTCGCTTTCGGAAACTTCGGAAAAGTTACGTAGCCGCTATCTTCCCGAGGACAGCGGGAGAGAGTCACACGGAAAAACGGCAAGGCAATCGAGTCGACAACGTCTGTTGACAAGAGGAAGGGTTGAGGCGAAATTACGTTCGTCAGTGAGTTCTTCGGATTCAGACACCGATAGTGTTGGTCCAGAAGAGGCCATGAGAACCGGAGTCTTTGACAGGAAAAACCTCCGCCAACGAGGAAGACACGAGAGTTATGAGAAAACTGAAAGGGAGACGTATGGTAAGGAACGTCTACCAGAGTACGAGAGACGCGGTTTAAAACAGGCACTTGATAGAGAAACCGAGAGAGAATCGAACATGGGAAGAGACAGAGATCATTTGGCCTGGGATGAGACCCACGAGCGGTACTCTAAAGGGCACAAACCAGATTCGAGAAGTCGTAATTGTCTTAGGTACGACGAATCTGACAGACCGCCAGAGTCAGGAAAAAGAGATATTCGCGAAGAAGACAGAAGAGTTACGTTCGTCAACGGAAACTCTCAGAGCTCTCGCAATAAATATAAACGATCGGAGTCCAAAGACTACGAAGGTGGTGAGCCTCGTAGAAAAGGTCAGAGACAGGCTGAGTACATCTCTGATGAAGACAGTGCAACGTCAGGCGACCGAGAGATGACTACGATGTATTCTAAGTGGCGTACAGGGAAGACGTTGGGTACTCTGAGGGGACAGAGTCGGCACCGGTCAGTGGTGAGGACAGACGAGGGAAACGATTCCAGGAGTAACGATGAGGACAACCGGAGAGGAAATCCCAAGAAGAGTGTCGGAAGATCACTTGTTACGCGGACAAGAGGCGAAGACCGATCGGATCGCGGTATACGAATCAAGCTAGAGAAGTACGACGGCAAGTCAGCGATCGCAGCCTTTCTAGCAAAGTTCGAAGTTTGTGCACGGTGCAACCGGTGGAGTGATCAGGAAAAAGCAGACCAGTTAATGTGTGCCCTAACGGGTCCCGTCCAGCTGTTGTGGGACATGGGTGCACAGAGGGACGTGTCTTGGCGAGAACTTGTTGAGCGGCTTAAGGCCCGCTACGGGTCTGATGACCAAACTAGCCTATATCGGATGAAACTTCGCACTTACCGGCAGGCTCACGGAGAAACGCTGAGTAGTGTAGTGCAGGAAGTACGAAGGCTAATGGCTTTGGCATACCCAGGACCAACAAGTGATATCGTCGAGACGGTCGCTTGTGACGCTTTCATTGATGCACTGGCAAACCAAGATTTGGGGCAGAAGGTGCGCGAGCGAGAACCAGTTAACCTCGAAGCGGCGTATAAACATGCGGTGAGGTTGGATGCCTATGGTCGATCTTCGACACAAGGTGGTGATTTAGACCGGAGACACGCGAGAGTTAAAGTTACCATGGAAGACCGAAAAGACTCGAGCACTGAGGGGCAACAGTCTCGTCGTCTAGAAGAGCTCGAGCGAAAGATTAAAAATCTTTCAAGAGAACTTGATCGAGTGACAATAAATCAGAATTTGGGCATCGTTCCGAGAAAACCTCATGAAAGGGAGAACAGTTCTGATCTAGCTGTGGGAGATCAGAGGACAACCGAACCGAATGTGGGATGGCGACGGATTTATCCGCCCACACGGTTGCGTAACCCGGATATCGAATGCTACTTGTGCAAACGAAAAGGACACATGAAGCGATTTTGTCCTCAGAGAAACGCTGAGACGAATGGTGCAACCGGTACCAGTGAACCTACAAAGGCTGAACCGATACAAGAGGAAACCCAAAACCGACTGGTCAAAGGCAGTAGGGTGGCCTACGTGGTTGCGAGACTGGCAGGAAAACGTATACACTGTCTACTTGATTCTGGAAGTGAAATGTCACTTGTGCCACGACGTTTCGTGCTAGACGCTGTGCTAGTACCGTCAGAACAGCGACTCCTAGCCGCTAATGGAAGTCAGATTAAGGTGGATGGTGAAACTAACCTTAAGATTCGGATCGGAAAGCAGGTGTACCCTGTACCCTGTCTAGTTACAGACCAAGTGACAGAAGTGATCTTGGGGTTATCTTGGCTGGAAGCCAATCAGGCAAGATGGGACTTCGCAAGTCGATGCGTTTTCCTTGGGAGCGAGAAGATCCCTCTGAAAGAGGTCGTTACCGAGTCCATGTGCCGGAGGGTTATTGTGCAAGAGGACATAATAGTTCCTCCAAGGAGCGAAGTTGACGTTCCCGCTTGGGTAGTATACCCGCATTTCCAAAAAGATAACGAAGATTGGACGACCATTCCAATGGAATTATCAAAAGATTTGATAATCGGACGTACGTTGGTGACAGGAAGAGACACGGAAGTGTGGATCAGGATGTTGAATGTTGGAGACAGAGATTCGCTAGTCAAGAAACGGACTGAATGTCCGCTGGAGCGAGTGAACGTAGTCGATGTGACAGTTAATCGAGCCAGAACGGAATCGTATGATGAGCCTTACCGAAGCGAAAATCCGGAGAAGCCTATGGGCCCAGGTTATCCGGAGGAACGCCGAGGAAAGCAGCAAAGTACGATTGACCGGTTTGGATCGAAGATTAGTACAACGGCCAGTGTAGCGGAGCAGACGCTCAACCCACTTGCCGAACAGACCCTAAAACGACTATGGGAAGAAGTGCCAGCAGACATTTCGGAAGAAGAGCGAATCCGGTTACGAAAACTTGTGCTAGCGTACAGCGCAACGTTTTCCCTTAACGAAAGTGATAACGGATTCACTTCGGTGATCCAACACGAGATCGATACGGGACAGGAGAAACCAGTTCGGCAACCTTTGAGACGTCAACCGCTTTCCATGTTACCGGAAGTTGATCGTCAGGTAGAAGACATGTTGAGACAAGGAATCATTGAACCTTCGATATCGGAATGGGCATCCAATGTCGTAATGGTTAAGAAAAAGGATGGCAGTATGCGTTTCTGTATCGATTACAGGCAACTGAACCTGAAGACACGGAAAGATGCTCATCCGTTACCCCTTATCCGCGAGAGTTTAGATACCCTGGGTGGCGCCAGATGGTACAGACGTTCGATTTGAGAGCAGGTTATCACCAGATGGCCTTGCACCCAAGAGACAAACACAAGACCGGGTTCGTTACGAGAAGGGGCAGCTTCCAATTCAAAGTGTTACCTTTCGGATTGTCCAATAGTCCGGCCTCGTTTTGTCGACTAATGAACTTAGTCTTGACAGGGCTAAACTATGACATCTGTCTGGTTTACTTGGATGACATAATTGTGTTCTCGAGGGACGTAGAGACGCACATGCAACGTCTAGAGATGATTTTCAGGAGATTACAAGAGTATAATCTCAAGCTGAAACCATCCAAATGTTACCTGTTACAACAGAGAGTATTGTTTCTTGGTCACGTTTTGAGTGAAGAAGGGGTCGCGACGGATCCGAGCAAGATCAAGGCCGTAGAAGAATGGTCTGCTCCTCGGAACTTGAGGCAAGTCAGATCCTTCGTTGGTCTTTGCTCCTATTACCGACGTTTCATACATGATTTCGCGGTGGTAGCTCAACCACTTCATTTCCTGACCAGGAAAAATGTACCGTTCCATTGGACTGACGAATGTCAGGGAGCTTTCGAAGAACTTAAACGAAAGTTGGTTTCCGCACCTATACTTGGGTTACCGAACGACGAGGGCCAGTACATCCTAGATACGGATGCCTCGGCATACGCCATTGGAGCGGTGTTATCGCAAGTACAAGAAGGAGAAGAGACAGTGATTTGTTACGCGAGTCGGCTCTTGTCGACGGCGGAACGGAACTATAACGTTACCAGGCGAGAGTTGTTAGCTGTGGTGTATTTCTTGAAAGAGTTTCGTCAGTACTTACTGGGTAGTAAATTCCTACTCAGAACAGACCACTCCGCACTTCAGTGGTTACGCAGAACACCGGAACCGATTGGCCAACAGGCTCGTTGGTTAGAGATGATAGAGGAGTTTGACATGGAGATATGTCACAGACCGGGAGCAAAACACGGTAACGCAGACGCGATGTCTAGAGGTCCGGATGAGGAACAACCTAAAGTGGTTACCATGAGAGTTACGAATGAAGACGTGATGTGGGCACGTCCGATCGGAGAAGTAACGCGCTCCGAGGTTACCAGTGAAGATACAGGCCAGGAAATCCGTTGGACAAAGGAGTTTCTTCGAAGAGAACAGCAGAGCGATTGCAATATTGGTACGGTCCTTGGTTGGAAGGAGTCGAAGCATCATCCAACACAGGCAGAACTATCACCTGCTAGCGGAGAGGTGAAAGTGTTGGTGAGCAACTGGAATCAGCTGGAAGTCCTGCAAGGAGTGTTACACAGAGGCTGGATTCAGGGTAACACAGGAAAAGCTGAGCGATCTCAGTTAGTTGTGCCCTTATCTCTACGGCAAGAGATGCTTCAGTTAACACACGCAAGCTTTGCCGGAGGACATTTCGGGATTCGGAAGAGTTTAACTCAGTTGCAACGTCGGGCGTATTGGCCGAGTTGGAAGGACGATGTTAGACGGTTCTGCCAAAGGTGCGATCGCTGTGCTCGTTATCGAAGGGAGAAACCTCCAAGACAGGGTTACATGCAGACTCCTGTGGTCGGTGAACCAATGGAGAGATTCGGAATTGATATAACTGGTCCGCATCCTGTATCAAGTAAAGGCAACAAATACATACTGACAGCGATAGATTACTTCTCGAGATGGGCTGAAGCTCTGCCTATCAGAAACCAAGAGGCCGTTACTGTGGCAGAATCTCTTATGGTACACGTGTTCTCGAGGTTTGGTATGCCACGCCAGATCCTGACGGATCAGGGACCGTGTTTTGAGTCGAAGTTATTCAAAGAGCTGTGTAAACGCATGGAGATTGACAAAGTACGTACAACTCCATATCGACCCTCTGGTAACGGAATGATCGAAAGGTTCCACAGAACACTGAACATGTTGATCGGAAAGGTAGTGTCGGAACGACAAAAGGATTGGGATGTTCATGTACCATATGTAATGGCGGCATATCGAGGAACTGAACATGAAGCGACCCAACGGACACCTAATTTCCTGTTCCTGGGAAGAGAGAACCATACGCCATTAGACTTGATTCTAGCCCAAGTTACAGAGTTCGAGAGACCGTCTTACAGTGACATGGAAGAGTACGTGGAGAAACAGAAAGAGAAAATGGAACGATCGTATCGGCTTGTACGAGAACAGTTAAAGAGAGTAGCAGAAAGAAGGAAAAAAGCCTACGATTTGAGAGTGAGACCTAGCAAGTTCGCTCAAGGAGATTGGGTTTACTATTACTACCCTCGGCTAAGAAGTGGAAGGAAGACAAAATGGGCTCGCTATTACACCGGCCCATTCTTGGTTATTCAAGTGCTCAGTCCGTGTCTGTACCGGATTCAGAAGAGTCCGAAATCCACGCTAATGGTTGTGCACGTGGATAAATTGAAGCCGTTTTACGGTAAACCTCCGAGTACCTGGTTACCGGAGAGGGACAGAAATCTTGAGTTACCTACAGTAGACTGGGCAGTCCTGGCTCAAGATCCTAACGCAGAACATGAACCAGAGGAACCTTCAGAGAATCCAGACGAGACCGCTGATCCAGAATTGCCACCTGGACGACGGACGAGACGAAGACCTCGCTTGGATGGATGACTACGACTGTAGAAGTCCTTGTTAGTGACCTTCTGAAGCAGACGTGTATCTAGGACCAACTAGATGAACGCTTAATTGCGTTGGTTTTATTGACTATTCGAGACCCATGTTTCAGTTGCCCTTTTGATGAGAGTATTTCTTTTGAGCGGTATCTGGGAGCATACAGTACCTGTGCTACCATCAACGCTTAATTGCGTTGGTTTTACAGATTGTCAGTAAATGACTGTTTAAGTTTCCTTTGGATGATATGTTTTCGGTTAAACATTGGCTTAGTGGTTAGTACTGAAACGAGTAAAGAACCCAGTACTAGGACGCTTCATTGCGTTGGTTCTACAAGCGAATTATTGGAGAACCATGTTTCCGTTTCCTTGTGATGACAGAGTTTCTTTTCGACAGTATAATGCTCGTAACAACGAGTGTTAAGGAAATTCGGGGCAACGCGATTTCCTTGGTTACCGCTTCATGATACTTTAGTGCGCTACCTTAGTGCGTCACTTAGGATAGATCGTCATGCGATAGAAGCATATGTTAGGACTTAGATCATGTGCGTAAATATGATAACTTGTACTAGAAGATAAGTACAAACTGTTGTCCGCTTTTATTTTGCTTTCACGATTTTGAAGTGGTACCGGGTGTGACTGATCGACGATGGTTACCAGATCGGGAGACAGTGGGCGACTTTTCTCTCCTTTAGTTCTCCTGGCCCTTGGGGTCCGGTAGAGCCCAGGTTCATGATAGAGGGCCTGTTAAGGTTGGCGATTTGTCAGGTACGACAGGTTGCCAGTAGGGTGGTGGTTCGGATCGAAAGCATCATTAAATAGGCTGTCGCTATCACGGTTCTCATCGTGTTTGGCGTACGTGCAGGGTGCCGAGAGATCGAAAGCATCATTAAATAGGCTGTCGCTATCACGGTTCTCATCGTGTTTGGCGTACGTGCAGGGTGCTGAGATTGCTGATATACCGCCCTATAACCAAAGGTGCATTTGGTTCCTTGCTCTCTAAGTGGATCTGGGTTGGGGATGTTCCTGTCACGTTTGATTAAGGTCCCCGATTTTGGCAGAGATGCTCCGCATCTAAGTAAGGTGGGGAGAGTGTGGCGGTCGAGGCCACAGTGCGTAAGTGGGAGGATTTATTTTATGCGAATAGCATCGTTTTCTTTAAGTTTACATGCGAAGGGAACAGCATCGTTTCTCTTAATTTTTCATGCGAAGGCCCAGCATCGATCATTTAATTTTTATTTAATTTCAATAGGCAACTGGCCAGTAACGACCGTGGTAGGGAAGCCCGATCGACGGTCTAAAGCCAGCGCATAGCGAGCAGACGCGCTCATTCGGGATGCATAGAGCCTGCCTCACGGTGTGCTGCTTTATACGTGAAGAGTTGGTTCGACTCTTCATACATAGCAATACTGTTAAACAGCGTTGTTGGTTAGCGACTCAGTTACCGATTCAAATATACTGCACTCAGTGTGGTAGGCGAGTGATTTTGGTTACGACCGAGTCAGAGTTCGAGTTTCCGGTTAGTACAAATATATTTACGGACGAAAGGGGCGTTCGAATAATATAATCAGGCGATCCCGAGTACAGCTAAAGAAGTTCACTGTTGGGAGACGGGCCGACGGCGCCGATCCGGCGGGTTGGATCCCTCAGTTGATCGCGAAGCGGTCTAGATCCCGATCGTGGGAAATCTACGGCTGAGTAATACTCGGGGAAGGATACCGTTGATACACAGGAAAACCAATTCAGTGTGAGATCGAAAACCAGGGTGAATTTGGCGACGGGCAGGAAAGTCCCTCTTGGGTTTAGAAGAACTCCGCGATCGGAGCTTGTCCGGTTACCCATGGGAGTAGAGGTGACCTTCTTAAGGTAGCCATTTTCTGGAATTCTGAAATCCTTGAAAATAAGAGTAAATTCGGCGTCGGGCAAGGAAATCCCTCTTGGAGTTCGAAGAACTCCAAGATCCGACAGTGTTTGGTTTTATACACTGAGACGAGTTTTACGCGATTTCGGCGTACTCGACACAGGGGAAGTTCTACGCGCTTTCGGCGTACTCGGCCGGGAGAGTTTTACGCGACTTCGGCGTCTTCGGCTGGGAGAGTTTTACGCGACTTCGGCACTCGGTGAAGTGACCGTCGGGATACCTGAAAAAACCAGTTTAGTACAAAAACGATAATAAGGGTAAATTTGGCGACAGGCAGGAAGTTCCCTCTTGGGTTTTGAAGAACCCCGCGATCGGAGCTTGTCCGGTTACCTGTGGGAGTAAGCGTGACCTTCGTTAGGGAACCAAAATTCGGAAATTCTTGGGAACAAAATTCAGGACATTCTGGTAACCTTACGGGGTCGGCGTTACATTTGGATTGTGACACTTGGATGGCTGACACGCCGGTGGAGCGTTGGAGGGGCTCCATCGCCCGGTAACTAAAAATAGTTACTGGGAAAGACCACTGTTACCGAAAGACCGCAGTACGGGAAAAGACCGCCCGACAACTGATTACAGTGCGGTAAGACCAGGAAAAACGATAGAGTCAGGAAAATCTTGTATTCAAACCAATCGTTATTCAGAGCAAATAACTTGGTGATCGAAACACGTAGTTCCGAGAACTGACCGAAGTGCGAAGTAGGGCCCACCTCGTGCGCCGGTCGGAACACAGTTCTGCGTGCGGTTAGGGAGGTTTTAGACCTAGAACCTGTCCTATCAGAAGAGAGTGTCGTGAGACCAGTATACCGCGTTAATATTACACGTGTATATATTATCGCAAGATGTTCGCGTGTTTGAGACGGCACGACGTGACGACTCGTCAGATGTACACCTTGTCCTCTCGGACAAGAGAACGTTCAGAGTTTTCCCCTATTGACGATAACTCGAGAGTCATGAGATGCAGAATGGTACGTGAGGGTTCGGTTAAGGTGGAGAAAAAGAGGAAGTCTTTGACTAAGAGATCTCACAGGAAGCTGAGGACTCCTGCCGGCAAGAGAGCGAACCCTGTTCTAAAGGACGGCCATCCTGAGGACGAGGACGTTGCCCACCCGGCGACCGCGGCAGTGGCAGGGTCCGAAAGTGAGATGGAGCTTGACAGCGACACTGTTCGCAAACAAGCGATACCCTCGGGACCTCCTCTTGGAGAAATGGGCACTGAGAGCGGAGACAGGGAACCGCTCGTCTACAGCAGAAGTAGACAGGATAGTGACCCGGGCGACTCCAGAAGGTCAGTTGGCTGGAGCCGAACCCAGCCCGACGACGAAGCAGCGTCTCGGGTAAGACCGACACAAATTGGTACCATGTCTGATGAAGGGTTAGTTGATCTCGAGCGACGAACGTCACACACATACATACATACATATATACATACATACTTACAAACGTACATAATGATCTCCTTGTCGTTCGGGCTATGACTTCGATGACTCAGAATCGTGATTTTGGCACCTCTTTATGTATTGCTTAGGATCTCGCCCTCTTCTCTGCGTTCCTTGAAGACCTTCCTTCCCCTCAGGGCTGTCACGCCGGGAGCGTCTCTGAATAGTCTACACTGTGAGCGGCGCTTTATAAACAACCATATAAGATAAGATAAGATAAGATAAGATAAGATAAGATAAGATAAGATAAGATAAGACAAGATGAGATAAGATAAGATAAGATAAGATGATAAGATAATGATATATATGTAAAATAGCATTTAATCGTAATCGTAATCTCCAAACTTCAAAAGCGCCACTCGAAGGCCAAGTGCAGGACTCCAGCCTATTCGCGAATCAGAGGTGGCTTTTCAAAGGGTAGTCCAGGAGATGTCCGAGTCCGGTTACCAAAGGAGCAGGTCATGAGAGGTTGCATGCACATAACATGCACACATTCACTGATAGAAAGAGATACGGAGAAGGGAAATGAGAGGAAAAGAAACACATGGATAAAGAAAAGATAGACAGACAGACCGATATAGAAAGAGAGAAATACAGAGTCATTATTTTAGTCCCAAGCCTGGAATCGATAAGGCATTTCTCAAGATTGTCAGAATTAATTCACTGTTTGAAATGCTTTATATATTGGTTCTGAAGTAACCGATTTAAAGGTGTCTAACCTGAGCTTAATATTATTCGTTGAAGTAAATTTTTACGACATCTATCGGTTAGCAAGGTCTTTGACGTTGAACTTAGCTTACTTATAACGATAGCAGAGTGTGAGAAAGATAAAACATACAAACACCTAGCGACAGAAAAGCAATTTAAACAGCTTTGGATTATTGTATTTGGTAGATTATCATATTAATTTTAGTATAGGATTATTATTTAGTATTTAACGACATCTGGCGGTTGTAAGAACATTTGATTTCGACCTAATATCTTAAGGAAAGTTAAGTCACTTTAAATACGCGTTGCAGTCGATAGCATAGGCGTAATTTGTGGGTATGAAGGCCACCCATATCCCACTTGTTGGACTGGGGGGAGTACCGTATCTCTCACTTTTTAAACAACGCCAATCAATATTTTATTATTGTGCCTTCCTGAGATCGCAGTCTCCGCCTTGCTTCATGTATGTAGACAGGTGAGGAATATATACCACAAAAGTACGAAAGCACTTTTAAACACAGGTAAACCTAGAGCCAGACGAGCTGAGTCACATGCAGTCAGACAAGCAGACTTTCAGCCACACAGGTCACCCGACACACTGACCGCCGTAACCAGCTCGCAGATCTGGATCACGGCTAAACTCTTCTCCTTGCGATAAGCGAATGTGGAGAAGAAATTGGTACGGCCATCCACTTTCTAGACCTGGTCGATCGGAAGAAAATTTAGTAAAGCTCTAACTGTTTAATTGTGCAGAACGTCCAGGTGATGAGTAATTCGAACGGTTGTTATAATTATGTTCGTTTACAATTACGATTACAATTCAATTGAACCAGTGAAAGAAAATGCGTAAAATATATTGATTCCGAAGTAACCGATTTAAAGGTGTGTAAATTGAGCTTAATATATTCAGTTATTATAATCTTCGTTTAATATTTTCAAACTGACAAGTAGGCCTACGCAGTATGATTACAAATCAGTATGAAAGGATGATCACAAGTTATTACAGGAGTCGAATTTAACTGTATACGGCAGCCATGCATGGCGCCCATCACGTCCTACATCTCATTTTTAGCAACGCGCCATCTCGCGAATGAAAATAGGTTGAGTGGACCAGCTGTGGTCAATGATGATGACATCTGGCGGCTACCAATATCGTTGAGTTCGAACTTAGCTTACTTAAGACGTCATCAAAACTTGGTTGAGATACAGTAAAGTGTAAGAGTAAGAATAAATTGCGAATCACATCTAGACGGTTATGATTAGGTTATGTTGGCGATTGGAGAAAATGTCTCTACCAACCGCACTTTTTCAGATAGTCGATGACGTCACGTTGTCCTTGGCGATCGGTAGGCCTATATATACAGGATATATGTATATAATGTATATATGTATATATATATATGCGATGGCCTCTATCTGTCTTCTGTTGTCATAGAAACCCTGAAATGGCTGATCTCCAGCAAAACGATCATTGAATCGTTGCAAAAGGTCATTCGCCACTCGACGTTTTCATGGCGTTCGCCAAACGCCAAGGAGAACGTGACGTCATCGTCTATCTCAACAAGTTTGGATATATTTTTTGTATATTTAGAGTAATATGTAATTTCGTAATACATATAAACCATGGAAGCCGCAGGATGTCGTTAAAATATGAAATTTCAAAGCTTCGATTAGACACCTTTCATTAAGTATGTCATATTACTATAATAATCGTTAAAATTTCGTTACATTACTGCTATCGCGCAAATGTTGAAGAGGTCGAATTTGACGAAACCACAAAATGTCGTTAAATGCGAATCAATCAATCAATCAATCAATCAATCAATCAATCAATCAATCAATCAATCAATCAATCAATCAATCAATCAATTTCTTTATTGCTTTCGATGACAGTTAACAATAACGAAACATCAATAGAGCAGCTACTAATTTGACAACATATAACGATAACATTATTGAAGGAACTATAATCAAGATCAAGATCTTGCACATGAGTCCATATGAGATAAACTAGAATAATGCATATAGTAGCTAGGCGAACCATCAGTACATGCAAAATTGCAACAAAACTACATCAAAATTACATCAAAAGTACCTCAAAATTAAATGTAATATAAACAAATTAGTTTTATTGAATAGTATAGACTCATTTTGTTGCGTTATTTTATATATAATTATATTTTCTCTGTCATCTACGGCAAAGGGCGTCCCTAAGGGATATGAATCCCGCTAAACAGGGGTACCCAACTAGTGGTAATTACAAATTATATGATGGCTTAAGATTGTTTTCTCTCCAAGGTTAGGAGGAGATTAAAAATAAAGAACTGAGGGTAAATTAGGAGAGAATTTACAATTTAGTAAACGACTTAACTATACTTAATTAAAGAATATGTTCCGGGGCCAGGTCCCAGCAGTGACATTGAGTAGGCACGATAAGCGGGTGTCTGATAAGTTATGAGATTATTTCTGGGATATAAGAAATAGCTTTAGTGATTTTTTAAACACGTATTTATTTGTTGCGGACTTGATCTCGAGTGGCAAAGTATTCCAGATTGTCGGAGCTGTTGATTTTATGCAGTTTAATCTTAGGTTAGTTCGTGCTTTGATTGGTCTATATCAGGCATGGGCAACTTCTTTTAACAGAGGGCCGATCTAAGATTTTAAGGGCAGCTCAGGGGCCGCATACCAGTCGCGGGCTAATTTTTACATATTCATTTGCCCAAGAAAATAAGACAATATTAATTTTATTCAAACTATCTATTGCGATATAACCGTTACGGTTAAATTTATGTTAAACTAAATGAAGATAATTTTTATGATGTCCAAGCATACATGCATTGCCTCTCTACCAATGCCATTCCAACAGTCCGGATTATGAGTGGGACTTTAGATGCCATGGAAGCGTGGATGTCGTCAAATCGACTACGCTTGAACCCTCCAAAAGCAAATTTATTTGGCTAGGCACGCGACAGCAACTCGCTAAACTTGACCTCACTGCTCTTGCAATTGAATTCCCCAACTATACCTTCTCAACTCTTGTCCGTGATCTTGGTGTTTGGCTTGACCAGGAGCTTACTTTTGCTCCACAAATACACCGTCTTACTAGGGACTGCTACTACCAGCTGCGCCAGCTTCGCACTGTTACTCGTTCGCTAACGCCCAGTGCCACTGCTACACTGGTTCACTCCTTCGTCACAGCGCGCCTTGATTACTGCTCATCGCTTTATTTTGGTCTTCCATCTAGTCGCATAGTGTGTTTACAGCGAGTTCTGCGCTCTGCAGCCCGTCTCATTGGGCATATTCCTAAACATGGCCAAGTCTCTAGATATATGCTGGAGGTCCTTCACTGGCTTCCTATGCGCTTACGCATAGAATATAGGATCGCTGCCTTAGTATGGCGATGTTGTCAGGGCCCTGCCCCTGCTTACCTTCGAGAGCTATGCTGCACAGTTTCAGGTATCCAAGGCCGACGTTCCCTTCGCTCAGCGGGAAAAGGGATACTTTTAGTTCCATTTGCTCGTTCCACGACTATGCAAAGTCGAGCTTTTTCAGTGGTGGGCCCGGTAGTCTGGAATAGACTTCCCTTAGAGCTCCGCATGTGCCCTGGTGTCACCTCTGGCATATTTCTTGCAAAACTTAAAACTGTCTTATATGAACGTGCTGGTGTCGGGAGCGCCTCTGAGTAGTTCCCTTGAAGAGGCGCTATATAAATCTTCGAATGAATGAATGAATGAATGAATGAATCCTAATTACCTACAGTCCTACACTACAATAAAATACTAAATATGTTAAAAGTTTCTTCAGTTTAAAAAATACATAAACCTGTTAGTGTACAATGTATCCATTTGCTTGGTGTGCTATATTTAATGATTAATGTGAAATCTGACACTTCTCTCACGACACAATTTATCCAGTATGGTTGCTTTAATGTTCGAAGTGGCAATTCAAATTTCATTGGAAAGATTGTCATTTGTTAGCCTGAGATCTGCTTCTGCATTTTTTTAGTTTCATCTTTAAGAAGAACTGTTCACAAAAGCTATAGGTGCTTGGAAACAGTGCAACCAGTTTCAGGGCATGAAATCTAAGTGAAGATGGCTTCCAAAGTTTCGAACCTATATACCCACTCTGCAGAAAGTAATTACATTGATGAATGAGTAGTGAACTAGTTGACTAGACTAGAGGCCGGATTCTTAATAATAAGAAAGAGATGTTTTAATGTCGGCCTACGTACAGAGATCCAGACATTCATGTAGGGCCGGATAAAAGTGCCAGATACAGTGCTAATATTAAAGACATGTCAAGGGCCGGTTGAAAAGTCCCCGGGGGCCGGATCCGGCCCGCGGGCCGTATGTTGCCCATCCCTGGTCTATATAGAGTAGCACTTCTAGTGTAATGGCTATGCATCGTGGAGGCTAGAGTAAAATAATCTGCGAATGTAGCAGGGAGTAATTTATGTTCATACATGTAGAATAGTAGTCCAATTTGAAATATTCTGATCCGTTTTAGATCCAGGAGACCTAGTTCATCAAAAATAGGTTCAGAATGGGTATTCCTCCCAGCACCCACAATCATCCTTACTGCCTTTTTTTGTAGGATTATTACTTTTGATAGCCGGGAGTTGTAGTTAGAGGCCCATATTAAATTGCAATAGTTTAAATATGGGAAGATCAGGGAATAGTAGAGACTTAGTCTGATTTTTGTGGGAAGTAAGTGGGTAACTCTAGAGATAATTCCAATGTTTTTTGCGATTTTTAATGAGATGTAGTTAATGTGAATTTTCCAGGTGAGATGCTGATCAATGAAGACTCCGAGGAATTTAGTAGATTCAACTTTATTAATGGGAACGCCGTCTAAAGTTATTGACCAGTTTATAGGTTTAATTTTTCTATGCGATTTAAAAATAATGAAATTAGTTTTGTCAATATTGAGTGTTAATTTATTAGCAATGAACCATTTATTAATTTTAGAAAGTTCGATATTTACAGTTTCCATAAGGGATGTCCAAGAGCTATTTGAGTAAAAGATATTAGTATCATCTGCGAATAATATGAGATACAGTGAAGAAGATACTGTCGCAATGTCATTAATATATAGTAGAAAAAGTAGCGGCCCTAGGTTCGACCCTTGCGGAACTCCCGACTTGATATAACCTGGGGCAGAGAGAGAGCCATTACAGCTTACCCTTTGAGTGCGATTTTCCAAATAACTTATGAACCAGTTGAGTTGGGTTCCTCTAATTCCATAGTTACTGAGTTTAGTTAGTAAAATGGCATGGTCGACAGTGTCGAAGGCTTTGGCTAGGTCGACAAAGATTCCAACTGAGTAGTCATTATTGTCTATTGCTTTTGTGATTTTATCTTCCATGTCTAAGAGGGCCATGAAGGTGGAATGTCCAGCTTGGAAACCATGTTGAGAATTATGAATTATGTTATTCTTTGTGATAAAGGAGCTGAGTCTATTGTACATAATTTTCTCTAAGAATTTTGCGAAAAAAGGAAGGACTGAGATAGGTCTATAATTGTCAAGGGTCTGTTTATTTCCTTTTTTGAAGACCGGGATAACTTTAGCAGCTTTCAATAAATCTGGAACAATCCCGTTGTTTAGTGAACTGTTGATAATTTCAGATATTGGTTGGGTAATTAGGTGTAGAGTGGGTAAGGCTAAGTAAGGATCAATATCGTCTAGTCCCTTAGTATGAGTTTTTTTTAAGGATAGGCCTATATTCAAGATCTCCTCGGATGAGGTTAAGTACAATCCCAAGGAGGCAACATTAGGAGAGGGCAGGTAATCTACATAGGAGTGGGTAGAAATAGGTAAGTTTTTAGCCAGTTCATTTGGGAGATTGATGAAGTAATCATTAAACCCGTTTGTAACCCGAATAATTGAATATAATCTCAATCATTAAAGTTGGAGAAAGTAGGTCAACGCTAGTCATCTTTGTTTAACCGAGCTCATGAATAAGCTGGTGCCCTGTGCTTGGCTTTCGAGTGGCACTGTCGAAGTTTGTCGAATACGATTACGACAAGTACGATCGGACACAGCGTCGTTTAACAGGAACTAGCCAATCGCTGGCTCATTTTCACTCATTTGCAAACGGTATAGGCAAGTTTGGAGTCGAATGCCTTGGCATAAGATGTCGTTTAACACTGGGAATTAGAACTATACTCCTCCTCCTTCTTACCTGTTGTGGCCTGACTTCTCTACGCTTTCTTGTGTATGACAAATATTGTTTTATTTGCAACAGATATCATCTAATCGCAATATGTGTATCATACTAGGCGTCTTATTTCATGTCGTTAAACTTAAACATTGAATAGGCCTACCAACGACATAGTCAAGTTCTGTTTTGACATCTTTAAATGGTGTGTTCGGACGTTATAAATTAATTTTCACTGCATTGTAGACTATAAGCTTTAAATTGTCGTCAACGGCCTCTGATGTCATATGACGACGTTAAACCTTGGAATAATAAATAATAATTGATTCGTTTACATTGGGTGTTTGCAGTGGCGGCGCCAGCTATACAGTTTCAGCATGTCGCTTCAGGGTCATGGGAGTTATTCGGCAGGTCGAAGAAATTCATGTTTGGGTTTGACGCATCCATGGCCGGATTAACCAGTATGCTCAATATGCTTTAGCATGGGGCCCCCCGCTTGAAGGGGGCCCCCGTGCGGGGTCGGAATGCTGCAGGACAAACACAGTATTTATGAAACCAACTTCATTATTTCTTCATAATTATAATTATTAGCTATTAGCTTCAGTTTAAGCGAGAATCTGCACTAAGCAAATTGCAAATTTGAAATGTCAGCCTTCTAAGCAACTGCTGTGTACATGCATTTCTATTGACTCAACTTCTTTCTGCCAATATCCATACTGACGGTACATTTGTTTTATTCCAACTCGATTCGGTCCCTGGATTTCAGTTTTAGTTTTAGGCCTAATGTTTTAAAAGTACACGATGCGTCGAACCTTTCTGCTTTCCGGTGCTAAGAAATGCCAACTTGCTAAAGACACGACTGAGAATGATAGGCCCTATTGGTCTTCGTTGTGTATTTCAGCACCGAGTTTCGATGTAGGCCTATTTCTTGCACGAGCCAAAGTAAAGGCGGCTATAAAAGAGCACAACCAATGGATTTGCCTGATAATTAATAATAGGGATGTCCTACTCACATCATTAACTGTGAGCTGTGACTGCATGCATGACACTGCATAATTATATGCCCACAGATGATGGTCATGTTCATACAGATGAGACTTACAACACTAACCTTCTTGAAACAATTGTTACACATCCGTCTGAATGCGAATCGCCAAAGTTTACAAAACCTCATTAATTGACACTCGACTGATGAATGTCTGCCAGTTACAGCGGCCACTGTTGAGCATTGGTTCGAAGAGGGATCAGAAACCTGTAGAAACACGTCCGAGTCCAATGATTGCCCACTTTGTGCAGGGGACAATTTTTTCACTTCAATAATAAGCTGTTTTATTCGTGGCCAGCGAATGGTAAGCGTTAACTAAGAAAATGGTTGCTTTTCAGCCCATTTCAAGGTTCTGGAACACCTGCTTCCAATGTCTGCTTATGAGTAGCCAAAAAGAACGATTTTCATTGCCTGTATTGAGAGTAATAGGTCCCTTATACTTAAATGCATTTAGTTTGATGGACATTAATGGGCAGTTTGCAGCTGCTAAAAGTCGCAAGTCTTTCTGAGCTGTTAAATAATGCAGAGAAAAATTTCGAATTTTGATGAGGCTTATATTTTGACGCTTACTGTATGTTGGCAATATACTCTAACATTTGAAACAACCTTGGACATAGTCCCAAACTGCAGCGTTGTGTGCAATGTGCATTGACTACAAATTTGAGCGCAGGGCACATTGACCTTGCTTTGCTACAGTTGATTGTCATGTCTTTCTTTACGGCGTCGCCATCATTCTATGTTAAGTACGACAAGGGCCCCCCGTGCAAAATTAGCATAGGGCCCCCCGAGTGGTTAATCCGGCCCTGGACGCATCAAAGAGCATGACTTCAACATAAGCAGCATAACTTATATAATTATATAAAAAAAGTTATTATTGAATGCTAATAGCCCAATTGACTTTAATTAGGCCTACTATTTAAGCATTCTTTACTAATCTTTAAAGATTTGGAAGTACTGATTAGCTACTCAGAACATCATGAACATGTAGCCTATGCTAATGAGATGTACGACATTACAGAAACAGTCGACCACACCTGTCAATAGTAAAATCGGCAGGTTAAATACAGTGACATTGCAACAATTAACGTACAGGGGACCCTAAACAGATCATAGATCCCGCTAACTGGGGACTCCTGATAGATTTTGTAGCTAAATTTTTAAAGCGGACAGAGAATTGAATGACGAAGTCTTCAAATGGAGAAAAACACTTAACTAAGTAGCTTAACAAATATCAGCCAAGGCACACATAAATTGAATCAGGTTTTAAATGTCATAGTCTTGAAAACGAAAAACAACCTGACTAGGCAACTTAACTATACATGACAAGGACAAGGCGAACATGGCACAGAGGAATTATGAGTGTGACTCGGAATCCATCGTGTGAAGCAACTGGTTCAGCAGCACGCTACCCAAGAGTAGTCTGGTTTACTGGACCTTTTGCTTCCGCGGGGTATCGGTGTACTTGATTCTGGTTGACACGAGCGGCTCAATCTTCTTGTAGAAGAATCCCTTCGGGTTGTCGACAGTGTATTCCTTCTGCCACTTTCTCACTACGTGCTGTCCGATTTTCCCAATGATCTCCCGTCTCTCGATTTATGTAGTGGAGTTGACTTCCGATATGTGGAGTCCTTGTTTAGCCGCAGCGTCAGCTTCTTCATTTCCACGGATACCCACGCGACTCGGAATCCAGACCACCTTGACCTTGTCTGTTGATGTTTTCGAGTACCACCATCATCAGTGTTGGTCTTGAGTCAGACCGCTGTGTTTTCACCGACTCCACAGCGCTGAGGGAATCAGTAAAGACGGCGAATCTGTCCCTTGTGAATGTTCTGTTCTTGCAGATCCATTCGATAGATATTGCCGTTAATTCGGTTGCATACACACTGGACGACTCTGTCAGCCTCAGAATTCTTCTGTAGCCGATCTCAGGAATCACAACTGCTGCCGCGGCCGTGTCTTCGAACTTTGACCCGTCCGTGCATATGCAGAGTTGGTTTCGATACTTGGAATTTATCCACGTGCAAGGTTCTATGATCCTTCAACACCTCCTCTGCTGCGTGGTCATTGCTAGTAACGATCTCGACACCCTCCTTCAGACCGTCACCTAGCCATCGTGATAATCCTTTCCATGACCTTACACAGACGATTCCGGTATCGTGGGGTCTTTGAGAGGCTTGAGGCAGGCTGCGTTGTTTCAGACGCAGTTGTAGACTTCAGAAGATCTTTCAGTGCTGGCTCTTGTAGATTCTGGATCAACTCGTACGGGACCTTCTCCTCTCAAGGGCGTCGGTTCTTCTTGGCTCAATTGATGGCCTCCTTGGGGTCATGGAGACTGAAGGAGTCATTTATGGTCTCGAGGTGCGTATCCAAGGTGACGGATGGAGGAAGATCACTTAGATCAGCCGTAGTGCTTCATACATAAATATAGTCTCAGGATTGAATATGTAGAGGTGTGTAAGGAGTTCTCTGCGTCGCGTTCGTTTGCTTTAAAGGCATGGCGCTAACGTCAGATTAGCGTACATACTTACTTTACGAAGATGCATAACAAGCTATCCACACACAACCTATGTGTCTGTCTGTCTGTCTGTCTGTCTGTCTGTCTGTCTGTTTTTGTTCATGGTGGCTGAATGGACAATGGCAGAGGATTATATTGCCACTGTTTCGTGTAAATATCTGGATTGAGACACAGATACAGAGACAGACAAATAAACAGACAAAGAGGAATATATACAGAACGGAGAACGGGACCTATAATATCCGTTATAATTCGGTTATGATATCAACGATTGCGATCGAAACGGCGCTACATCATTGGTAGATGAGAGCAGAAGGAACTTTGTTAAGCGTAATTGGGCGGATTAACACAAAAGACCCACTTGGTCATCTACAGTACATGAACGATGAATTCCAACACTTGAAATACAACGCTCTAATTAAACACCTTTTTAAAAAGCAATAGGTTAGCTATAATAATCGTGAATTGCGTCAATCGATGTAATAAACGAAGCATGTCATTATGGGTCTGACAATAATTACAAGATTTCGTTAAAAAGTGAAATATTAATATACAATCTCATATATTTTAGTGCGAATGCAGAACTCCTCCCTGAGAAAAATGCGTTTTACATACATACATACATAAATACATAAGTACATACATAAATAAGTAAATACATAAATACATGTATGCATAAATACATAAATACAAAAATACAGGGTGTATAATTATCCCATTCGACACCTTCAATTAAAGGTGCAGAGATAATATAATAATCATCAACTTTCGGTCAGGGTGTATAAGTATGGAAGCCGTAAGAACTAAACATTAAACACGGTCCAATTAGACACCTTCAATTAAATGCGAAGAGAAAATATAATAAACATAAACTTTTCGGTCAGTCGCTTAGTTTCCTAAAAACATTAAATTAAGTTATGTAACAATTGTTCCCGAAACTCCTCCGAAGCCGCAAGATGTCGGTAACGTGTTGTATCCAGATAATTCGTATGATGTTTTCATTGAACCCATAGCAGAGAAACGTAGTCCCTCATTCCGAGAGGCAGCAATAGGTACGATGTGCTAACGACTTCATTCTCTTAGCCTCGGCATACAAGGGCAAGTGGCCAGTCTTCTCTTTCGCCGTCTGATCTCCACCGACAGTATACGGTTAGTGCACTCATCATGCTTCCTTAACATTTGCTGCCCTTGTGCGGATTTGAACACCTAACCTCTCGAGTGATATTCCAGCCCGCTGATTACTAGACAATCGTTGACTTTAAGAAATATAAGATAACACGCCAGATTAATTCAGATTAATACATCCTAATTAAAATTACCGTTTCAGGCAAACTAATTAATTCCCTGAACGCAACAATCTGAAATACTAGGCATCCGATAAACACCTTTAATTAGGTTTTTCATGCTATTAAAACACAAAAATCATATAATTACGTTACATCGGGTAACTCCGCCGTTCTCGTACTCTGGCAATGCCAGTCCCAAGCCTCGATAAAAGAGGAGGGCGACGCTAATGATCGTCGTTATCACAGTGTTGTTAAACTGAAACTACTACTACTTTGTAATTTAGCCATATTTTTTGTATTGCCTGTTTTTGTTTGAAATGTAAACCTGTTCAGTTTGGATACATACAAACATACATAGGCCTACATACATACATACATACATACATACATACATACATACATACATACACACACACACATACCTACATACATACATACATACATACATACATACATACATACATACATACATACAGACATACATACATACATACATGCATACATACATACATACACACACATACGTACATACATACATACATACGTACATACATACATACATACATACATACATACATATATACATACATACATACATACATAACGATCTACTTGTTCTTCGGGCTAGGATTTCGGTGGCTCAGCATCGTGCTTTTCCAATCCTTCGCCCTTCCTTATGGAATGACCTCCCCTCATTTTGCAGCAGGATATTGCTTAGGATATCATCCTCTTCTCACCGCTCTCTGAAGCCCTTCCTTTTCCCTTGCGCTGTCACGCTGGGAGCGCCTCTGAATAGTGCATACTGTGAGCGGCGCTTTATAAATAACCGTATAAGATAAGACAAGACAAGATAAGATAAGATAAGATAAGATAAGATAAGATAAGATAAGATAAGATAAGATAAGATATGATAAGATATGATAAAATAAGATAAGACAAGACAAGATAAGATAAGATAAGATAAGATAAGATAAGATAAGATAAGATAAGATAAGATATGATAAGATAAGATGTGATAAGATAAGATAAGATAAGATAAGATAAGATAAGATAAGATAAGATAAGATAAGATGAGATAAGATATGATAAAATAAGATAAGATATGATAAGATAAGATAAGATAAGATAAGATGAGATAAGATAGAACAAGACAAGACAAGACATGACATGACAAGACAAGACAAGACAAGACAAGACATGACATGACAAGACAAGACAAGACATGACATGACAAGACAAGACAAGACATGACATGACAAGACATGACATGACAGGACAAGACATGACATGACAAGACAAGACATGACATGACAAGACAAGACAAGACATGACATGACAAGACAAGACAAGACATGACAAGACAAGACAAGACATGACATGACATGACAAGACAAGACAATACAAGACATGACAAGACAAGACATGACATGACAAGACAAGACAAGACATGTCTATGCCTTCCCCTCTATCTTTTTTCATTTGTACTACATTTCTATCCTATCTCTCTTCCCATCAAGTCATCATCATCCTTCATCATGTTAAACACTTCCATTGTCATAGGCCAAGTTGGTTTCTCTACCATATTTTCAACAGCATCTCTCACGTCACTTTCTTCCTTCTCTCAGTTAGATCTCTGCAAGAATTCCATCAAAGCGTTCTTCGACAGTTTTTTAGTTTCTCTTCCTAGCCGATCTTCGCAAATGTTTGTTTCATCCTTCCTGACGATCTTTATTTCTGCGTGTGTAGGCCCTATGAACATTTTGTCGTTCCACGTCACTCCAGTGATTCCACTTGATAAAATCGATGTATTTCTGTGGACTTTCAACGATAGTTTTCTTTACCTGTGGACTATATCGTGGGACGATTTTTAGGTTGGCGATGGATTCGGTTGTTATTTGTCCAGCCGCTGCATTCACGGTTCTGTTCCGCACCAAGCGATATCAGTTTTATGTTGTCATCAAATTGATTTCAATCGGATATTATGGGCTTCGATGTAGTCTACTACATGCGCTCTTTGAAAAAGTTGAAAAAGTTGAACGACAATAAAAGATTTAGTTCCTATTTAAACTACGGATTTTTGTGTAAATACCTAAAATGCTTAAGTAAATGCACTGAACGCCATTCTCACTGGATTCGGATATAGCACACCATCCTTTCTTTTAAAATTGAAGCAAATGTAAGAACAGAATTTAATTAAAATGTCTGCAAAGCAAAAAGGAACAAAATAATTTTTAGATAATTTAATTATGTAAACGAATTCTCTACGTTAAAAGAAAACAGGTTAATCAACAGTTGACTTGAAGTACATGTAGTAAACGCTAGGATATTAAACGAGATGTCGAAACTAGAAATTGCCCCTATCGTTAATTTAATTTACACTGGTTTTATTCTTCTGTGAAACGGAAGATGGTTATAACACTGCTAACAAAATTATTAGTATTAAAACTCACTACCTCATTTCTCTCTCTATTGTAGTGCAATCTATGGGAAATATAGAACTGTCCCCAGCTGAGACAGGAACCAGTGAAATTCAAGGGATTGAATTCAGAATCTAACAGCTCGATGCTGTTTTGCGCATCATTTATCAGAATTCTACCATAAATATCGGCACAATACACACCACACGCTCTACGTAGTGGCTTATACTGCCGTTCAATACTCCCTTTCGCATCGATCTCAGTCAATACAGTTTGTGATTGGTCGTTAGAAGCAATCAATACATGGTTTCCATTTGATTTATGAATTATTCTGTCACCAAATCTCAACCCAAATATTGGGTTTAATTGCGTCAACGCTAGCGTATGCTGCGTAATTGCGTCAACGCTAGCGTATGCTGCAAGGAACCGTGCGCGTTATATGTGATCAATGCCGCAGGAATCTGTCCTTGCTGCTCTGCTAGGATTATTAAGCTGCCATTGTCGGAAACGGATATAGTAGGATGCGGACACTTTAGATCACTGATCCATGGTGATATGTTAAACTGATGTTCTTCATCTTTCGTAATGCGTAAGACTGAAGAGCAATACGATTCCATATTTAGGCAATGTACATAGACGCAGTTTGACACGTTGCAAGCTACTATGTCCACTGGAAATGCTCCTGGTAGCGGGAAATCGTTAATCTCTGCCATGTTGTTGCGATCGTGAACTTTAATACTGAACTGATCTTGTTGATTATCTTTTCTGCAGGTTGCAAATATTCCGTCTTTCAATGTAATGACTTTGAAGACGCGAGACTGGATCGAACACTGATGCAAAATTTCCACACGAATCGTCTGCTGAGCTAAAAATATTACTCTATTATATAAATTGCGCAAACGAGTGTCATGTATTAAACAAACTGTTCCAAAAAAAGACACAGATTTATCCAAATACACACATGCATGCGTTTATACGTGGAAAGAAGGCAAATGAACAATAAACTAAAAGCTTAATAATCCTGAAACGTGAGAACGGAACTAGTGGATGTATTATCGACACCGTTTTCTATACGGAATTAAATGCAAATTATGCTAAAACTACTAACTAGCAGGGCATATTTTAACTGTATAACCAGTGGGACAAATGTCCCAGTAGTCTTAGGATTTGTCCCAGTAGTTAGGCTGATTTGTCCCAGGTAATGTATGTTGAAACTGTAACTAGTGGGACAAGTGTTGGAGGAGTTTTAAGAGTTGTCCCAGCAGTGAAATGATAAATAATAAAAATGCATTGTGTATACTGAAGAAAACTACGAAAATTCCCAAAAAGGTCATCAACTTTTTGAGGAGATGACTTCCTAAAAAAGTCGTCAACTTTTTTGAGAGACGAATTCCCAAATAAAGGTCATCAGATTTTTCCAGAGACGAGTTCCCAACAAAGATCATCATAAACCCACGGCCGACTTTTTCCAAGTAGTCTAAATCTCTTAAAATATGCACTGCTAACTAGTCTAACTGGATTTGTCAATAGACCATGGCAAAATCTAGTTGAGCAACAGTGCATCAAATCTAATCTGGCATTCGATTGTCACAGTGCAAAGTACCCACATAAAGCATAATGGAAGCTATATGGCCAACCCTGGAGTCCAATAAGACGGACAGCTGCATTAAGAACAGACTGAAGCTTCGAAATATTACCTAGTGTAAGCGCAGCAAAGATAGCGTTACAAGAGTCCACCTTGGTGCAGATAAGGACGTGAATTAAAGTAGTAATAGCATGAAAGAAGCGTTTGGTTTACAGCGTCGTGTCACACGTGATACGGCGCTGATGAAGGTAACACGTCATAGTAAGAATTACGACTGACATACACATTGACCGCATTTCCGATTTCAGATGTAGTTATTCATGTACACAAATAAAGCTAATTTCTTTATTATCATGAACTAACCAGTTCCATCTAGGGCTCTGCGAAGTTGATTTCGAAAGAAGTTGCTCGTAAGTGTGCTGCTCCAATGCGAACAGACAGATCGAAGTCTGCTTATCACCAGATCAGCTTTTTCTGTCCACGCACTTTTGGCCAGCTTCATACCCTTCACTTCCATTACTACGGCTTTAATTAGGATAGACTCAAGTAGCTCAACTGGTAGATCATGCAGCTACAGGTTCAATGAAAATATATCACATCTGCTCACGCATTTGTTTAGAACTCATCATAAACACAAATCAATTAAATCAATTAAAGATCTTTCAACCGAAGTATGCAAAGAGGGGATTCTTTTGAATAAACACAGAAGGTTAAGCTCAATAGAAACATGAGAACGAACTGTATGATAGTTAAGTGGCGTCTCCATAAGTTTATGACAAAGGCCAGTAGGTAAAGTCGCACCTATCTTTCTGCCCGCATCCAATTCAAGGTCCTCATCATTGTCTCTAAGGCTCAACTTGGTTTCGTTTCAAAATATTTATGTGACTTAATTCATCGCCCTCACTCTGCTGCTTCTCTTCGTCCTATTCGTTCCTCCGACCGTTTGGACCTCCTCGTTCCCCGTGTCAGGACTTTTCTGGCTCAAACTCGGTCTTTTGCTTCCATTGGCCCTGGTCTTTGGAATGAGCTTCCTCTTTTCGTTCGTTCTTCTATTCTCTCAGTCTCTCAGTCTCTTCCTCTTTTACCTTTCTTAAAACTTGCTTTTTATCTCGGGGTCTCTCGCACTGGCAGCGCTTCTGAATGGCCCGCCCGCTAGAAGCGCTTTATAAACATCCGAATACAATACAATTCGATACCTTTGCCGATTTGATCTTTCTTGGTATTATTAATCAGCATAAAAGTAATTCCTTTTTTCCTTTGGACCTTTTTGTTATTTTCAAGATTTTCAAAATAATTTGCCTTTTAGACCAATTTTTAACCTGTAATCTGTCCTAGTGTTGACATAGGATGCAATATAGGGCCTATATAGCGAGAAAGACGCTTTGTAAATGTCCGAATACAATGCAATACAATTAAGAGATTTGGTTCAGCATGTTGAAAATGGCGATCGTAGAATTATATGACAGTAATGAATTGACGCTTAAGGGATGAATGAGGAGTCGCTAAAGTGACAGGATCGATATTTCTGTAGAATGCAGCTTCATCTTCCGGTTAGAACCAACGACGGATGTGATGCATAGACACAATTTTGTGTATTCTTGTAAAATGTAAGTAGGCCTATTTCTAAGTGTTAATAAGGCTATATTTACCCAAAAAAAAGCATAGAAAGTGTACACCTTTAAGCCGCACTATTCCAGCATGTTGCAAAGCTTAGATCCAGACAAAGTATGACTTTCATATAATGCAATGTAGCTTACCATTGTGTCGATAGATGAGGTGAGTTTTGCACGTTTAGCATTGTCTTCGTGTTGCAATACTGCTGCAAAAGAAATAAATATATTTATCCCCAATACAATTCTTGGCCTCAAAAGTTGTATATATCATTTAGATATGAATGATATATTGTATATATCATTTAGAGCTGACCTTTACGCAACACATAAACCTACTTTGCCGTAACTGTTACTATCAGCTGCGCCAGCTTAGAGTAGTCTCTCGCTCTCTAACCTGCACTGCTGCTTCCACGCTTGTCCACTCATTTGTCGTATCTCGCCTTGACTATTGCAGTACTCTCTACCTTGGTCTCCCAGCGGCTCGGATTGGGTGCTTGGACCGGGTCCTGCGCGCAGCGGCACGCCTTATTGGTCGCATCCCGAGATTTGGCCATGTCACCGAGTACATGCGGGATGTTTTGCATTGGCTTCCTATCCCGCAGCGTATTGCCTATCGGGTCTCTGCCCTAGTGTGGCGCTGCCTTGTGGGTGAGGCCCCTGTGTATTTGCGAGAGCATTGCCGCTCCACCCTGAACATCCAGCGCCGTGGTTCCCTGCGCTCTTCTAAGCAGGCTGAGCTTCTAGTTCCCCGCTCACGGACCGCCCTTAGGCAGCGCCGTGATTTTTCCATCGCTGGCCCGGCAATCTGGAATGGGCTCCCTGTAGCGCTTCGCTTGGTCCCAAGCACCCATTCCGCCACATTTTATTCAAATCTCAAGACTGTACTCTTCAGCCGGGGTTGGGTCGGGAGTGCTTCTGAGTAGATAGCCTTGAAGAGGCGCTATATAAATTCTCCATATGAATGAATGAATGAAGCTATGATGTAGCCACGCTAACATCCATTAGTCTCGTGTGTTTGCGCATACTTTCCTGAATACGCGTAACTAGATAAATAATAATAATAATAATAATAATAATAATAATAATAATAATAATAATAATAATAATAATAATAATAATAATAATAATAATGGAATAGGGCCATTCTGGACATTTTTTTACATTAGTTAATATTGAAGTCCCTGAGGGATCCTGTATACCTCGGGGCAAAAAAAAAATAATAATCTTCGTTTTTAATATCTTCAAACTGACAACAACGCAGTATGATTACAAATCAGTACATGTTATGCGATTAATCTTAACTACTAACAGAACAGACAGCCTGCAATACACGGCGCAAATTGCAGCCTACAAAGCATGTCCGCCTATGGGACTCGATCTCTGTACCTCTCGCACTCTACGCCAGATGTTATCCAATGCGCTATCGGGCCCCCCCCCCAATGATATTTTGCTACATGATTCTGACTAGCATCACAAACTGTTCATTATGGGATACTGACTGGAGCTTTTCAAAAAACCAGAATGAACTATTAGAGACTTCCTTAGATTAACTTACAGTCTGATCCTTCGGTCTTTTGCTCTTCATTACCAATTTCAGCTGATGATCGTTTCTTTGACATGACCAAAGGGAATCACTGGGATCTGCAGATGGACAAACGTCGCGGCTCTTGCCACAATCAACATCAATATTGCAAGCAACGGCAAATGGATATAATTTTTTATGTAAGAGCTCGAAGGAGAATAGCAAACTCAGGTCTGTTTGAAAACGTATGCCGCCATGTAGATGAATTACAGGAAATAAAACAGTTAAAAATATATAGTTCACATAAAAGAATCGAAGCGAGTGAATCTGTTAAGTATTATTATAATGACGTCTTGAAACCATTACTGTGACGTCACGCAAAGGACACGTTTTACACTTCGTACTTAACAATATTATAATTGATATATTATAGTTATATGAATTATATCACGCATATATTATTATCATATAATAATAATTAATAGGGCATAATATCGTTGCCAAATTTTATTATTACTAACTTTTTATTGTTTAAATTCATTGTTCATCCTTAATTTTAATTATTTAGTATTATTGATATTTTTATTATTAGTATAATTATGGTTGTTCTTACTTTAAACCCAGATGGAATATCCTAAGGGTAAGATGAAGATACATGAAAGCATGTTTGAGACTTGTTGCATTTAGGATGGCTAGTCTTCTCTCATCTCGACGGAGTCGTCTTGCTAAGCAATAATTGTGTCGAAGTGTTGGATGGCTACAGAAGGCGTTTAAATAGGAATGAAGATTCCTGTTTGTCTCCGAAAACTTTAGTTTAGTAATGACTAAGCTTTTGATGAAGCTGAAGTCTTCTGGTTCATGGACAATGTTAGTTTTGAAGGCCACTGGAACAAAGCAGTGTGTAGATAGACTTTCAGTATATTTTGCCATTGTTTACGCTGCGATGGGAGCATCAACCAGAAGACTTCAGCTGCTCTGCATTGGTGGCAAGATAACTGACTATACAGTTATAGCCCAGGTCAGATATTAAGCCAGCAGGGATTTTGGTTATTGTTTAACGAGTCTTTAAAAAATGAGAATCCGCCATTGCAGTAAATATATGAAGAGCACGAGGCATATGTAACGTCTGGAGAGTACTATAAAAAGGTGTCTTAACCGTACCTAATATTATTCGTATTGTTCACTTGTCAGCGACATCTTGTGGTTGCCAGGGCCGTTAAAAACAACGGACACAGCAGCCATTAGATGTCGCTGACCACTGGAATAGGCCTGCAAGCTAAACATTTTTTTGTCGCAACCTGTCCTAGGAATGCAATGATGTAACCTACTGTGAATGCATGGATATTACCTAATTTACAGATGCATTGATGTGAACTGTATGTATGTTGTTGAAACGCATGCATATACACGGTGGTTCAATGAAAAGTAAGCCAAACTTTATAGACAAATTTATTGTTACTTGAACTATATTTTATTAATAATATTTTCAAAATAAAAATATGCACATACTTACTTTTTATTTTAATGACTTCCGGTTTTTACTTCCTGCTAAAAAAAGACAGGTTACTGCAAACAGACTGTTGCCTACGCGTACCCATTTCAGCAAGTCTGTTATGGTGTCCGTTGCGGTTTCAACGCTTGGTATTTGGTCTTTATTGATCCTTGAGTAAAAATTGACGGAGCCTATTATCGCGACGTTCTGCTGTCACAACATCTTCTACCTGTTATCAGAAATCTAGCCCCAGAAGGCAATCCATGGTGTCATCGATCTGAAGCAACGCTTGCTGGAAGTGTGAGATGGTCTGGATCAGAGGATAATCGACGATGCTGTTGCCCAATGGTGCCAGAGCCT
This sequence comes from Allolobophora icterica, assembly GCA_963556255.1. Classification (NCBI taxonomy): domain Eukaryota; kingdom Metazoa; phylum Annelida; class Clitellata; order Crassiclitellata; family Lumbricidae; genus Allolobophora; species Allolobophora icterica. The sequence continues at coordinate 31,962 of CAUVYU010000066.1, read as the reverse complement.
CCAGGCTTGGGTGCAAGCAGAAGGAGGACATTTTGAACATCTTCTTTAATTAAATAATCAAACCATACTACTGAGAGTTTTTCACAAAAATATTAGATACTGTTTTCATCTTAGAAGTACTTATATGAAATAAAAAGTTTGGCTTACATTTTATTGAACCACCGTGTATGTAGGGCTATGAAAAGGTATGAGCGCTTTCAGGGGTATAGGTAGGTTGTATCGCTTGGATGCAAGTGGGTATAAGTGTGCATATATGCGTGTGGGCTAATTTGGCATGAAAGTATGTATTTAGGTGACTGCTCATGAATAAGCTGAGGTTTTCTCTAAAAGTTTAATCCACGGAATTATTATAAATGTTCACATGATTGATCACAGGTTATGTTATCTTGGCGTTAGTTAAGTTCTTGTTATGAACAGTGAAAACATTGTACAACGATAATTATACTTACAGGCTTTAATTAAGTACTGAGTTAAGAATGATGGATGATTGACTGCTTTCCACTTACTGCACTACTACCCAGGTGGCCCTTGGAGCGGGGTCATTTGACCCCTTTTGGGCCTCCTGTGTAGCCAATCTTTGGAATATAATAATAATGTATGTTTCTGCTTTAACTGTAAAAGTTTGGTTACCAAATAAACAAGTGTCAAGTGCCAAGTGTCAAAAGATACTCTGTAATATCGTCCAGGCCCATTTTAATTGAGTTTTCACACTCTACAGTCTGAAAGCGATTTGCGGAATCAAACTCAGGTTCCGTATAATAGCGCCTTATTTGAAACTTTGATTCAGATGGCAGACATCTTTAACTTCTTCGATATGGGAGACTGAAAGTCCATGAAATCAACCAGAATAAACGAGATATCGCGGGTGTTTTAAAGCTTCCAGCGCCCATCCTTTCTCGGCTACAAATTTACAATCATCCAAGTTTCTCAGCACCTTATAAAAAATTAGAACAGGGAGACAGCGCAACTTACTATTGCGACGCTTAATGTATTCAAATCCACAGAAACCAATAAGAACCCGATTGAATCTAACTTCAGAAAGCCATGCAGTGCGATAAGGCTCTGGTCCTGGAACACCTGAAGTCCGTTTTATTGGTTAGTGATAGCACTGACTTGGGTCCGGAGCGCCTCTGAATCGTTGAGTAGCGCTTTAATAAATGTTCGATTACAATTACAATTACGATTACAATTCAAGATAATTAAGTCACTTTTAATTACTTGTTACAACACCGTCATGACATCAGGTCAAAGTAACCATTAAACGAAAATGCGTTAAACATATTCGTTCAGAAGTAAACGATTTAAAGGTATCTAAAATGAGCTTAATATAATTAGTTGCGTTCAATGATGACGACATCTGGCGGCTACCAACATGGTTGAGTTCGAACTTCGCTTAAGTATAATGACATGAAAACTTGGTTGAAGGACATTAAACTATAAGAGTAAGAATTAATTACGATAGATATTTAGACGGTGATGATTAGGTTAAGTTGGCGATTGGAGAAAATGTGACCGTGCATGGGAAAACCCTCCCAAACTCAAAATTTTTGAAAAGTTAGTTTATATTTTTTTTAAATACTACCGTCACTGTTGATTAATGTGGTAAAAACTGTATATTTGTATCTTTAGAAATGAAAAAGTTATGAATTTTTAAAGAATTGAAGTATTAGCGTTTTGAGAACTCGTTATTAAGAGAAATCGCAAGTTACAAATTGGCTTCATTGTGTGAACTATGCAAATGTGAATCGATTTTTCAGCATAATTTAGTAGTATGTTCTAGATGTAGAATTTTCTGCCCTTTCCAATGGTGTCAACGGTGTTTCTTGGAAAATTAAACTGACACAATGGCACAGATTTAAAGGTGATGCCATGTTGCAATTAAATATAATAATCTTTCATTTTTCTCGGGTGTGGCTTTTGGATGGCGAGACATCACTATTCTCAGCATCAGATTCGTCGCTAAAGTCACTCGAATCGTCATTTTCCACATCAGTATTGCAGAAGTAGTCATTAATAATGTTTTGCAAATGGTCCTCTCGACCAATTCTACTCAAATTAAATGCTGAAAGTTCATTTAAACATCGCGCGATTTCGGATTGTTTACTTCTCTCCGTCATCGTTATAATAATAATCTCGTATTCGTCAGATGGCGCTACCGTAGTTGTGATCAGTCCGCGATAGTGCCTCCCAAAATTTATTTATTGTGAATTATTACTGCATTTAAACAGTTTATTTTTTGTACAGATGGGTTTAGAAAAAAATGTAGTATGCTTTAAAATTAAATCTGCTGCCGTTAAGGCAGCGTTCATTGATCAGAATTAGCCATAACAGAGACCCTGCTAGTCGCCGCTTATAATGACCATCTCATAATTAAAAATTCATAGCAAATTAGGCTGTATTCATACATACTTACTGTTGGCACAGATAGATTCAGCAGAAAAAACTAGTTCAGAACATGACTAATTAATAAGTCTGTTATAACAGCAAGATTTTCGGCGATATTAAAATAAACGCACGCTTGACTGGGCCGAATCATTGATATAAATTTAGACAACGGGTCTACAAAAAAATCAAATTAAAATATTTGTATTAGTTTGTTTGACCTGTAATTCTGGGATTTAGTAGTTGAAATATCAATTATTAATATTATGCAAAAAAAATTTTTTCACTGGTTTACGCATTCATGACCTATCCGCTCGATTTGCTAGGTTTCAGTACACGCGACTTTGGCCGGGTAATCCCATGCACGGACACAAATGTTTCTTTGCCAACCGCACTTTTTGAGATAGTCGATGACGTCACGTTGTGGAATTTTAGTTAGCTTCAGTTGGGACTTTATGACGATGACGTCACGTTTCCTAAGCGATCGGCAAGACGTGCTGAACATGAGTATATATATATATATATATATAGTACATATATATATATATATATGTATTTATTTATACATATAATATCCATAGAGCGTGTGTCTGTCGATAAACGCTACGTCACAAACGGTGTATGTTCAATTATGAAACAGAAACAGTTTGTGACGTCAGTATTGCGGTCTTGACGACGGCGATCAGAGCATTTAAACGATACATATAGGCCTATATACACTGCCGTCATAATATGACGGGTAAATACCCTAGTAAATATATATATATACACATACATATGCATATGCATATATACATAAGATGGCTTCCAGTTGGGAATTTAACAAACATCTATGTATCTTCTGTTGTCATAGAAACCCCGAAATGGCTGATCTGCAGCGGAGTCGATCGCTGATCGCCAAGGACAACGTGACGTCATCGACTACCTCAAAAAGTATGGATATATAATTATAGAATATTTAGAATAATATACAATTTTGTAATGTATATAAACCATGGAAACCGCAGGATGTCGTTTAAATATGAAATTACAAAGCTTTGATTAGACACCTTTCATTAAAGATTTCATATTGCTATAATAACCGCTACAATTTTATGCATCACTGCTATAGAGTCCGTGTTGAAGAGGTTGAATTTGACGAAACCGCAAAATGTCGTTAAATGGAAAATATTAATTATAATCTCATTCATTAAGGTTGGAGAAAGGAGGAGGTCGACGCTAGTCATCTTTGTTATTAGAGAGCTCATGAATAAGCTGGTGCCCTGCCCATGGCTTTCGAATGGCGCTTTACAAGTTTGAAGATTACGATTACGACGATTACGATCGGACACTTCATTTGTCAGGACCAGATCAAAAATGTATTTGCTCCCTTCTCTCGTTATTTCTGTCACATGCTGTTGTAAAATATTATCGCTGATCAGGTCCAAAAACTTCTTGTCCTGTGTTCTTTCTCCCTCTGACTCCTCCCAATCTATGTGGTAGTTGAAATAACCCATTATCACTGTTGATTCCTTGCTTGCATTTTCTATTACTTCATATAGCCCTTATTCCGTTTTCTCATCAAATACTGGTGGCCAATAGCAAACGCCAATTAATATTTTTTCCCTCCGTTTTGTACCTATAATTTCTGTGACGAGACATACTCGTCCTCCGCGTATGGGAACAGCTTTTCCATGACGAGACATACTAGTCATCCGCAGCGAAGAGGTTAAAGAGCAAAAGCTGAAGGCATTTTACAGGTGTCTTATTATAATCGCTCATTTTTTTCTGAACTACACAAGGCGGCAAGAAATGATAGATATATATTTTATAGGTCAAACATGGGTCACTAAATGTTCTATACAGGAAAGTTTTGGCAAGGTTAAAGTTTACTTAACCCTGCTAGCGTGATATTAATCTCTGATTGGAACGTTTTGAACCCCGCTACACGTTTTTGCCTACGCTACGTGTTAAAAACCTCCACTCTAAATCCAATCCGTAAAGAACTTAATTGTTTACTCATCAAAGAGGAAGTGCTTTGCAGCGTAACATTCAGTCGAGTATCTTACTAGTTTCTAGTTTTTAGCGACATCTTGTGACTGCCAGGACCGTTGACGTCACCCTTAGAAGAAAATATTAGAAAAGTCCCTTAAGCGAGACCTAAGGCAGCCATAGGTATAAAATGTTAACGACTTCATTTTCTTAGCCTCGGCATATGCGAGCGGATGGCCAGTCCTCTCCCTCGCCGTCTTATTTCCCCGCTGACAATAATCGGTTAATGTACTCGTTATGGCTAAGTTGGTTAGGGGCGCAGGTGGAACAGAAATCTCGTGACAGATTTATGTCATGGTGGAAAATTGAACCCCTGGCCTCTCGGTGAAAAGTCCAGCACAATATCTACTTATGAATCCAGAGGTTAACGACATCTTAAGGCAACAAAAATCGTTCACGTATGCAGTTTGACCCTCGAATGCCCAAGCTTTTTTTGGTACACGAATACCCAAGACGGGGGGGGGGGTCCGACCGGACCCCAGTGTTTTCATTGTGATATCTGGAGAAGGGATTGGAATATTTTAGCGACATTTGCCTTTTATAATTCAAATTGAATTTCCAATCGACTGATATATGGTATTTCACAATTCCGCCACCTGGTGAAACTTCATTTGAACTTTAATACTAGTTTGTAGTGTTTTGCAATTTCGCGATTTCTCGCAGGTATTCAACTATACGCATGTAGCTTTTGCCTGTATAAACTTCGAATAGGCAACAGATAAGTTACTACAGTAGACCAAACTGTATTACACTCAGCGTTGAATTCGCCGTCCAACGATGCCAGATACTGATTATGGTAGCCTATTTCACAATAACGTGAGTTGAAAATTTTATTTCTGGGCTGGTAAAGCATGTGCCAGTGTGACCATCAGCCATATATCTTGGGGTGCCCTTGGTATATGCTATGGTTGTGGGGTACAGGATTGGAATAATTTAACGGGATGCCGCTTGTTATAATCAAAATTCAATTTGCAATCGACTGATATATGGTATTTCACAATAGCATGCGTTAAAAGATGTATTTCTGGGCTGGTAAACCATGTGCCAGTATGACCATCAGCCGCATATCTTGGGGGTGTCCTTGGTATATGCTATGGTTGTGGGCTACAGGGTGATAGAATAATCACCCAAAATATATCATACGAAGTCCAATTGAAGGCTTTAGGATGTCCTAAAACCATTTTTACAATTTCGTAGCCGTTCCAAAGTTATCCGTGGAAAAGCGGGTCTGGGGTCCGGCGGTACCTCCCTTGGGCATTCGAGGGTTAAACCAGTGCTTTTTTCTAGAAAAAAGGTTCCGGTACTGAACAGTAGGTTCCGGAACTGAAAAATTTTGGAAGGACTAAAATCCCGAGGAAAACGGGATTGGAGGTTGAGAGGGGTTCAATATAGATTGAAAACAGTTCACTACACTGAAATTAAATTAAAATAACTAAATTATTGTTTTTATTATTAAAATAAATAAATAATTTTTTAGTAGCTGAAATAAGGTGCGGAACGCTGTTCCGGCTGAAAAAAGCACTGGTCTGAACAGTTCTTACTGTTCGTGTGGTATAATGCGTTTGCAGCATGATCATGATGAATACAGAGCTGCATTTCTGTCTCTTCGTATATATGGCGAATATCGCTATTATTCTCACCGTTCGAATGGCAATGACATATAAAATATTACGTAACGATTTCAAGAAGCTGATTGTCACCTCCTTTTACGTGACGGTCGCCAACACATCGTTAGCAAAGAACAACACTTGTACACCTCCTTTTACGTGATATTAAAAAGATATAAAATTACGTGAAAAGGTGTAATTGATTTGGCTGGTCATCAAAGCTGCATCTATACATATAATATCCATATAGTGTCCGTCTGTCGATAAACGCTACGTCACAAACGGCTTCTGTTCTATTGTGAAACATAAACCGGTTGTCTTGACGACGGGGTCTTGACGACGGCGATAACCAACGATACATGTAGACCTATAATATGACGTCATAATATATTGTGGAACAGAAGTCGTTTGTGACGTCAGTACTGTCGTCTTGACGACGGCGATCAGAGCATTTTAACCAACGATAAACACTGCCGTCATAATTATGACGGGCAAATACACTAGTTTTGCTATGATATACGAACGGTGAGAACCATTCAAAATAATTGACACCTCATACTACGTAATCAAGACTTCATTGATCCATACGAGCGGTGAGATCTGTTCAGTAAAAGAGCTGTAATATGCCAAAATAATTTCTGTCGACGTCAACAGCCTTTGTTACTGTAAGATGTCGTTAAACTCGGGATCATCCAGAACTGTTCAGAATAAATTCTGTCGAATTTAACGCCATAAGATGTCGGTTAAATCTGCATCTATCCATATAGTAATTTTTAGCCTCTATAGAAGCATTGCCGTGTATACAGCTTTTTCCAGAAGGGGGGGGGCAGAAAAGATGTGAACAATGTTTTAGGACAACAGCACACAGCTAAAGGTGGAAGTTCTTCTCCCCCTTAACCCCTCGGGATCGCTGCCCATGTTTGTATTTAGTCTGCATGTGCAAAACTGTAAGCCAGCACAGCAAATTAGTCTTTCCCCCTTTTTTTCCAAATGTCTCCCTCCCCCCCCCCAATGACGTCCCTGACTGGAGAAAAACACATGATACCATTACATGATACCAGCGGCTGGCTTCGTTCCCAAACATCACTCTACAAGTACACACCTGGATCAACCATACCCCATAATTAATTATCGGAAACCCCAGGTCTAGCTCAAATCCACCACTACAGTTTAGAGTGGTAATAGTCCGAAGTCTGGATAAAGAAGGAGGGCGACGCTAATCATTTTTCTTATTGCACAGCGTCGTTAGACAGCAACTAACCAACCGACTCTTTGTGTTTGAGTACCAAGATCAAACCCCGTAGACCCCGCCTTCCACTCGCTAGGTGGCGGCGGTGGTTAAGTGAATAGTAGGCCGTGATTGGCGCCCTGTTGGCTGCCGTATAAACGGTTATATTAGACTCCTGTAAAACTGTTATCATGTGTTTCTACTGCATACATGTATGTAAGGCGTGGCTGCCGTTTCCACTATATGTATGTTCACTGTACAGCGCAGAGCAGTTAGCAGGCGCTTAAATAAAGAAAAGAATATTATTATTATATTATTAATGATGCTATACACCTGTCTCAGAAACTATTGCACGACTGCGTATGCCGGAAACGATCTATGCGCATGCTCAGAGATGACGCCTGTATTTATTACAGATCATTACCTGTTCCATATAGTGTATGAATCAACTCTCATCTTATCACAATACATGTATCATAGACGTTATCAGCTGTATTATTTTTATGTCGTTAAACAATGAATACTAAAGACATTGCAATGTTCTGTTTGACGCCTTTAAATGGTGTCTTTCGGACGCGATGAATTCATTTTCACTGCACTATAGGCCTATATGCTTTAAATTATCGTCGACGGCCTTTGATGTCAAATGCCGAACTTAAACCGTAGAATTAATAATATTATAAGCGAACAGAAATGTCATAAAAGAAGTGAACATTTGCATGTTACGCTTCTCTCATTGGCCACTTCCAACTAATGAATACTAGTGACCAATGGGTCATTTTTTTAAATTGCGACCTGCCGACGGACCTTCACTTCACACTTTATTCAAAGTAAATTTCAAAATAGCGTAAACGGCTGCTCTTTTAAACTAACGGCTTAAAACTGGCTTAAACTAATTTACTTAGGGGCGAGTGGGCTGAAATGAACGAACGAAAATGCATTTTAAAATTTTTTTAAGCCGTCTTAGGATGGGCAAAGATCTTCCCGCCTTTTCGCCAGCTGTCGCCGCGCATTCGGGAACGATATTATTAATTTACTTCTTATGGCAAACAGACTGATATAAAACAAACGAAAATACATTTAAAAATTGTTTTTAAACCATCTTAGTACTGACAACATAATATCAATAAATAATTGATCCCATTGACAATGGGTGTTTTTCGTTAAAGACTAGAAACTAATATAAAGTCCGTTGTTGTATTAGACACCTTTAAATTGTTTCTATGCAATAATATAAATATCTTTTCATCGTCCGATCGCTATCTCACTTATTCTGTTTCTATGTGTTAGGATATGCTGGGTTATTTGTGTTGCCCAAGGGTGTAATTTTCTTCTAAGTCGTGATATATCAACCTGACTCCGCAACTATCCTACCAGTGGTAGTGCCAATCTCAAAATTGGTTTTCGTTCAATCGCTAGCTCATATTAACACACGCGCCGAATGTACAGGCAAGGTCGGCGTCGACGGCCTTGGCAATCATAAGCTGTCGTTAAACACGACATATTAACGTATTATTCTTTGTTCCACAGTTTAACGACATCTTATGTATACAATGAAAGTTGATGTCCTTGATGGGGGGGCCCGATAGCGCATTGGATAACATCTGGCGTAGAGTGCGAGAGGTACAGAGATCGAGTCCCATAGGCGGACATGCTTTGTAGGCTGCAATTTGCGCCGTGTATTGCAGGCTGTCTGTTCTGTTAGTAGTTAAGATTTATCGCATAACATGTACTGATTTGTAATCATACTGCGTTGTTGTCAGTTTGAAGATATTAAACGAAGATTAATGATAAGAATTGTATTTCAGTTCAGTTTTTGAGAGTTTATTTCACAATTTTACTAATTTGTATAAACCGCTAATCGGAAGTAAAGCCCAGGGCACCGGCTCATTAACGAGAGCTACGTCGTATCAGAAGGGTTGTACAAAGATGTGAAGGGAAGACACGAGATCTAGTAATTACTTTTACATAGCGTTGGGCTAACTCCGGTCCAAAGTTGTGTTATTTGACGATCAAATAAATTGGATGCCACTCGGGATTGAAACTGAAAAGCAGATCGATGGGCTATTACAAAACTTATAATAGATGGTCACCTTGACTGACAGACCTAGATTAACATATATTAACTCTCAAACGATGAGAATGTACTAAAAGTGACTGGCAGAGGATTTTCAAAGAAATTTCCACTGGTGGGGATATTTTGAAAAAGAACATTTTTACGGTTAATTTTAAGTCAAAAAGCACTGAATCGATGAAGCGCGTTAAAAGAACATTTTACATATTTGATCTCAAGTTTTAAAATTATCAAAATGAAACAAATGACATTTGTAATTTTGCAGAGAATTATTTGAAGTTCAGCAACAAGCATTGCACAACTGCAGACAAGAACAAGAAAACCTAGAATAGCACTGATTACTGAAATCAGGTAAATGCTAAAGAAATTAGAAAATTTACTCATTATTAATAAGGATTTCAACTTCAAGCCTCAAGGACATAACAAAATAAGATCATTTAATCATTTCATCATTGGTGGCAAAAATGGCCAAATTCACTAGTTTGGATAAGGGCCAGGATTGTTGGGGAATTTCCCAACCAGTTAACATATTAAAAAATCCTCTGATGACTGGGAACCAATGCAGTTCGTCAGTAAAGAGCAAATAGATTTTTATGTCGTTTCAAAATCAACTTAAGATCTATTACTTCAAATTGCTAACCGGTGATCGAAACAGTGAGAGCTTCGTCTCTCCAAAACAGCGGAACAACGGTGTGTTATCCTGAAGTTATGGTGAGAATTCGATAATGTTATTACAAATGGGCTTCAAATGACCTACATTCGGGGTATTTGCCTTTAGGACTGTAATCCCACTATTATGGGTTGCACCATATAATTAGCTTTCAGTTTTAAAGGAGATCTTGTGACTGCCAGGACCGTTGGAATCGAAGTTTTATTCCTGCTAAACACTAGAAAGGTTTTGCATATAAAGGACGTTTGCACGGATTTCAACAGTTTATCGGTATCTTAGGGTATCAAAGCCCGTTGCAAAGAGAAGGAAGAAGTTGTGTACACTTTCAATGTTAATTGATGTCTGTTACTAATGTCCTGCAGTGAGCAATTGTTTACCAAGATGCTGTAGTAATTAATATTTAATTGAAGTGAGATATTTATAACGTCTAGAATAAATTATTTGAAGGTGTTCAACGAAAGCCTAACATTTTATCCAGTATGCTGTGTTTAACGACATCTTGTGGTTGTGGTTGACGTCGACCTCGCTTGTGGTTATTTAAAAGAGCAGAATATTAATTGAATTGTAACTGAACATTTATATAGCGCCGCTCGAAAAGAGTACAGTTCTGAAGCAATCTCTGCTTTAGCCTATATCATGACGTTAAATGTCATTAAGAAATAGTCTACTATATCGCAATCGAAACTAGAGATTTCTAAGACACCTAGAAGAAGCTTAGTTGCGGGAACTAGCCTCAAAAACAAAAGACAGAGGGATGAAACTTGGTTAGGTTTATGGTAAGAATGGCAGTTGACAAGAATTCGCCAGTGTCTTCTCCATGTTAGTATCACATTTCCATCATATTTATATATAAAATGTATAGTAACCCCGCTTACTCTGACCAAAGAGACATCTTAAGCCAATATACCGCCACACATAGGCCCTACTCCAAGTAATCATTAGTAACATATGGATCATGGTAAACATGTTGCGTCTACCTGTACTGAAGAATAAACCAAATTGATTGATTGATATACATTTGAATATACTTAGGGCCTACTAATGTACAATGGGATGATTATTCAAACCAATAATATAATTTTATTCTCTATGCGGTATTTCTATTATCATTGGCAGTTTTTTTATATTCTTCTCATGGTGATCTCTCGTCGCTTGTTGTTTCATTCATTCATTCATTCATTTATTTATTCATTCATTTATTCATTCATTCATTCATTCATTCATTCATTCATTCATTCGTTATTGATAAGGCTTCTTGTAGTCGTTGTATAGCGGATACCCTCGCCCTGTCGTTATTGTTAGTGTAGTTCTCATATTAATGTTTGGATTTTTTAAAGTTTTGTTCCTCTCTCATCTCGTTCCTTTTATTGATTTTCCGAGAATTGTATTTTCAAACCGTCTTCTCTTTCTAGTAGTTTACGAAGTCATCGATCATTCCATCGCCATCTCACTTAGGAGAAGGTAAATGTCACCTGAAGCCTCGTTCGCCCCTCTCTCTTACATTGGGTGTTTGTGGCATTCCCTCTGCGTCCTATATTTATTTATTGTAGATTTCGCTCATCCTTACGCTTTCTCTTAATTTAGGTCGACTTCAACGACCTTAGCAGCCACAGTATGTATATATGCATGCATGTGTCTATGTATTTATGTATGTATGTATGTATTCATTCATTCATTCATTCACATCGGACATATATACAGCGCCTCTACAAGGAGAACTACTCAGAGGTGCTCCCGATTCCAGCACGACTGAATAGAGCGTTCTTAAGGCGAGAAAAGAACGTGGAAGCAAAGGCTCCGGGGAGCAAGCGGAGCGCTGGGGGAAGGCTAATTCCAGGTTAGAGGGCCCACCATCGAGAAAAGGCTATGCTGACTGGCATAGGTACGGGCAAGAGGAATAAAGAGCAACCCTTCACAGACGAACGCAGGCCTCGAGATCCCCGCGTGCTGAGAACAGGGCGGCAGAGTTCGCTGTAGCTATAAAATGTCGTTAACCCTCGGGCTACCAAGGGGGGTGGTTACCACCCCCCCTACGTTTTTCTGCAAAAATTTTTTTAGCACATGGAATATAATTTTGACATTTTAGGTAGCTGTAGGGGGTCCATTTGCACACATTTTGAGGTAAAAGTCGTGATGATATCCCACGCCATAAAAAAGTTATACCCGATATAGCCTAGGTACCACCTATGGAATCAGGAATTTCTCTCGTCAGCTGTTAGCTGTTGTCGACTATAAAGGTATTCATTATTCTTCCTGGAAGAGAAACAACTATGCCATTCTTTAGAGGGAATGTAGGGCTATATTTGCTTGCTTAGTTATTTGTCTTTTGATAACCGGCAGTGATCATAATAAATAATAATACGCTTTATCAGTGTGAAAATCACTGATGCAACATCACCACGTAAACCGATATGGTTGGGTATGGGGAAGGGCTATAAACAGTCAAAGCAGAATGTTAACAGAGTAAAGCAGTGCTGTGAAGTGTTCAAGAAGCCGGTTTGCAGGAAGCATTCGCACAAAACAATGGAAGTAACTTCCAATAACTGCAAGGACCACTGACGTATTTGACTGCTGGGAAAAATTACATAATTTCTTGTTTCATGTTGATATAGCTGCACGCCTTTAGGTTCTGCTTGTAACTAAAACAGACTTTGGAATAGTTTGTATTGTTGAAAATTAAGTCTCATTATATTTAGAATATTCTTGGATACATAGTTCATTTTCAAAACCCACATCATTTATATTTTTTTATCCAAATAGTACAAATTGTGTGGGATAATATCAGATATCGTTAAATGGACCGGTGCCTTTGTTAAAAACTATATAATTTCGAGATGCATTCATATATTTTACAACTAAATATACCATTCTTTTCAGAAATGAATGCTGAATCAAATGATGTATTACATGATATGATATTTGAAACCAAACACGAAATTCCGGGGGGGTGGTAACCACCCCCCCTTGGTAGCCGATGTCACAAAAAAACCTTGGTAGCCTGAGGGTTAAACATTGGAATACATACATAACCGCTCGATGTTACTACATTTCAAAACAACAATCCCTTAATATAAAGTGCGTTGCTGTATTAGACACCTTTAAATCGGTTCTTTACAATGCCATAAATATCCTATTTTCGTTTAATCATTAGTCGTTCTGGGTTCTAAGTTGAGTCGTGGAATGAAAACTCTTTCTCCTTGCTTACAGTGATTATATATAATTATTGTCAACGTATACAGGTGCATGGCTGACTTATCCGGAGGGAGGGTAGGTTGGAAGGAGAGCCGACCCTCCCACTGACGCAGGCCCTCCCTCCCTCCATTCCTCCCTCATTGACCCTAGCCGTTGGCTGGCTGGTATGAGGCGAGTCCTTGGGTTGGCGATAATAAGTCCATAGTCGAAGTTACACGAACGACCGACAGACAGACGGGACATTGGAAATTACATTGTTAGACATATCTGGATCAAGGGACTATCTAATTAATGTCCATGGAAATCTGCAGTATATTTACTGTCAATGCGTTTAATGCTTTGTTGCTAAAAGATGTCGTTAAACACTGGAATACATACGTAATCGCTCGATGTTCATACATTTCAAAAGAGCAGTCTCTTTAGATACCACGAGGGGCAGAACTGGCAGTCACCTAACCGCTGCGCAGTTTCAAATGGGTTGTCGAGAAATATATGGAGCGGCGCTATAAAAATCTCCAAATACGATAAAATGCAATATAATAACATGCATTAATACAAAACCTGAGAAAGAATGGTTATATAGGAGAAGAGGATCATGTTTAAAGGTATCTATTACAGCAGCTTTAGACCGTAGACCTCTCCAGTCTTAGTGGCTTTTTGTGCCGTTCACGTAAACCTTATAGTACTTTATTAATTAGCGTTGTAGCTATACTGAATGTTTCTACCGTTGCTTATAATACATGTGTGCGCTTTAAATAGCAAAAGTGAAAGCGTTTTAAAGGTGTCTTATTATAACCGCTCATTTTTTCAGTAGTTTCCGTTTTCTGAACTACATCTGGCGGCTGCTGGGATCGTCCGAGCCAGCAAGAAATGATAGGCATTTTATAGGTCAAATATGGGTCACTAAATATTCTATACAGGCATGTTTTGGCAAGGTTAAAGTTTAATTTTGCTTAATAATTGTTTACTCACCAAAGAGGAAGTGCTTTGGAACGTTACATTCAGTCTGGTATTTTACTAGTATAAGCTTATAGTTTTTGCGACATCTTGTGGCTGCCACAGCAGTTGACCTTAGAGCTGGGAGCGCTTCTGAATGGCCCTCCCGCTAGAAGCGCTTTATAAATATCCGAATACAATACAAAACAATACAATATATACGAATGGTGAGAACCATTCAAAAATAATTAGACACCTCATCCTACGTAATCAAGACTCCATTGATCCATACACACGGTGAGATATGTTCAGATAAATTCTGTCATTTACTTTTACCAAATGCAACTTTTAAACACTATTACGTTTGTAAATTCTCACTTTAGTTTTTTCGCACCGCCTACTGCACAGCGCAGTGCGGTTAGCAGGCGCTCAAATAAAGAACAGATTATAATTATTATTATTATTATAATTATTATTATTATTATTATTATTATTATTATTATTATTATTTTTATTTTTTTTAAATTTTATTTATTTTTGCCCCGAGGTATACAGAGGATCCCTCAGGGACTTCAACATTATTTACAAAGTAGATTTGTCCGGAATGGGCCCTATTCGTCTAGGTTAAAGTTGTTGAAGGCACCCCTAAAGGCCACCGCGTTGAAGCGTTGAATCGTGATCGCAAGGCGTTGAAACAAGAAAGACGTTTATAATTATTATTTTTTTTTTACCCGAGGTAGCATTAATCCCTCAGGCTGTCAAAACTATGTCCGGAGAAAGAAGGTAGATGGTTTTCTGGAACGGCTTATCCCTCGGCAAGATCCGACTGCACAAAAGAACCACGAAAAGCGGCTGCATTGAAGCGCTGAATAGTCACTGACAAGCGCTGAAAAAGATAACTGGTCTCCCTCGGATCTCCGGTAGTTAGGGTAATGCGGTGCCCCATTTCCTTGATGAATTCGAGGCCCGTGGTGTTGATGGGGCCCATGGTTTCAAATGCGACTGGCACGAACTGATGGGTATTATTATTATTATTATTATTATTATTATTATTATTATTATTATTATTATTATTATTATTATTATTATTATTGTTATTATTATTATTATTATTATTATTATTATTATTATTATTATTATTATTATTATTATTATTATTTTATGCCCTGAGGTACTTCGTTCCCTCAGGGTCTTAGAGATTAAATTAAATGTTATTATTATTGTTATTATTATTATTATTATTATTATTATTATTATTATTATTATTATTATTATTATTATTATTATTATTATTATTAATGAAATTACTGTAGATATAGGGAACTGCATTCAAAAACATTGCATACAGTTTTTTTTTCTAGTCTGTCAAAGAAACACAGGCACCGGAACCCCACGGAATATGTATAATTTGTGGGCCTGGAGTTGAAGGACAAGGTAAGCCTACTGAGGATGAACAGTGACCAGTTGTGGAGCCAAAAACACACATCGGCCTGATTTAGAAACGGGACGGTCAAACGGTGATGCTACAAGTCCCTTTCCTTCCTCACGATTGCTTCCGTCCATCGTGGCGCAGTGCAAGTACATAGAAGCAGCCTCCTGCTCACCACGACGAAACTGACTTACGGTTAAGTTCGGCAGATCTTACAAGCCCAGTTAGAACTTCCACAGTGACAGGGACATTTGGCATTTTCCAATTACAAGTCTGCGCACTCAATAGAATGGCGATATTGTAAACCGAGTCTGGGAAACCCCCAAAGTATTTTTCAGTTTTAACATTTCATGATTATTACGAAATGCAAATTTCACACGAAAACAGGAACTTCGGCATTGATACGATAAACTCAGTTTATTTCTTAACAACACGAAGCTTTTGTAAAAGAAACCTGCGAATGATGTGTTCAAACGGAAGATTGGTTTTCTGAATAGTAAATTCAGTCAGTGCTTCTGTATAAGGAAGATTACAGTTGATATAACATCTGACTTTCAAATATCTTACAAGAAAATGTCTTCCAATAAAATAGTGACATTTCATGCAATAACGATTCAGAAGAAAATGTGAGAGTCCATGATTATTAAAACATAAATTATTTTTTGAAAACCGGTGTTGAAATGTTGTCTCGTAAGTTACTTCAAATTTCAGCATTTCATCATTCACGGGGGATAAATAATAAAAGAGTGTGTGAAATCCAAGCAAAGATTGTACATCGTTATCGAAAAAAGAGTCAAGTGGTGGAACAACCAAAATATTCGCAAATGCGAGCTCCTTCAAATCGCTCTGCAGATCAGGCTCATAAAGAATTCGTTCACATAAATGCAGCACTTCATCATATTGGTGACGCTTGTAAAGATGCAAGGCACGATAACAGATTTCAATAGAACTAATTGCAAAGCTAATCGTGGTAACTATCTTGAAGTTAAGGTGACCTGAAAAGGGCAGTCCGATGCAAAATATGAACCAATTGCTCATTAACTTATAGAAGCATGAAAATAGGAAGTACGAGTGATTTTGGAAATGTGTTCAGTAAAAATGATGTTATGCCATCGAAGCTCTTTCTCATGATGTCTTGCAATCGCCTCTCCGTCAATTCGTCCAAAATCCAATTTATCCGGTTTGGCACTCCTCAGCAACTTCAAAAACTCGACTTTGCTGTGCTGTCTCCAAGGTTTCCGCTTTTCACTTTCTCGTCTAGCGTTCGTGATCTAGGAGTGACCTTTGACAATTCTCTCACCTTTACTGAACACATTTCCAAACTCACTCGCGCTTCCTATTTTCACCTAAGTATGAAACAGAGCTATCCGTAGCTCTCTCTCTCTCTCACCTCCAATTTTCACTTCAATTGTCCATGCATTTATCTGCTCTAGACTTGACTACTGCAATTCCCTCCTCAATGGTCTTCCCAAAGTCCGTCTTGCTCCTCTTCAGTCCTTTCTCAATGCTGCTGTTAGATTTATTGCCCGTCTTCCTCGATTCTCTTATATCTCCACCTTTATGGCTGAAGAAATCCACTGGCCCCCGCTTTCTGCCCGCATCCAATTTAAGGTCCTCATCCTTATCTCTAAGGCTCAACTTGGTTTCGCTCCAAAATATTTATGTGACTTAATTCATCGCCCTCACTCTGCTGCTTCTATTCGTCCTCTTCGTTCATTTGACCGTTTGGGTCTCCTCGTTCCCCGTGTCCCGGACTTCTCTGGCTCAATCTAGGTCTTTTGCCTCCACTGGCTCTTTGGAATGAGCTTCCTCCGTTCGTTCGTTCTTCTATTCTCTCATGTAACGTCTCTTCCTCTTTTACCTTTCTTAAAACTTGCTTTCTCTCTCTCTCTCTCTCTCTCTCTCTCTCTCTCTCTCTCTCTCTCTCTCTCTCTCTCTCTCTCTCTCTCTCTCTCTCTCTCTCTCTCTCTCTCTCTCTCTCTCTCTCTCTCTCTCGGGTCTCTCGCACTGGGAGCGCTTCTGAATGGCCCTCCCGCTAGAAGCGCTTTATAAATATCCGAATACAATACAATACAATATATACGAATGGTGAGAACCATTCAAAAATAATTAGACACTTCATCCTACGTAATCAAGACTCTACACACGGTGAGATATGTTCAGATAAATTGTGTCGAATTTTTCGCCATAAGGTAAATTATGTATAAGAAGCTTTAGTCTCTTCAGAAGCATTGCGTGGTATAGGCCTACTGCCTAATACTGGAACTCGCAAAGATTGCATAGTAAGCTAAGAAAAAACACTTGGTACCAGCGGCTGGCTTTGTTCCCAAACCTCACTCTGTACACACCTGAATCAGCCACACCATATAATTAATCATCGGACACCCCACGTCTTGCTCAAATCCACCACTGTAGTTTTAGAGTGGTAATAGTCCGAAGTCTGGATAAAGAAGGAGGGCGACGCTAATCATCTTTGTTATTACACAGCGTCGTTAAGCACCACCTAACCAACCGACTACTTGTGTTTAACCTTCGCAGGACGGAAAGATTTTACGATACACGGAGGACGAAGAGGGGTAATTTTTTACCCCAAAACAATGTGTAATATCTCAGCTCATAGGTAAGCTACGATGACAAATGAAGTGTCAATTGTAACATATCCAAGGTCAAGGAATCGATTTATCATAGTGGCAATAGTGTGCAAATACTACTTTTCAAGATGGCGGTCAATATGGCCGCCAAAACACAAAAAAATGTATATCTCAGCACGTAGGTAAGCTACAATCACAAATGAAGTGTCAATTGTAAAATTTTCAAAGTCAAGAAATCGATTTATCATAGTGGCAATAGTGTGCAAACACTATTGTCCAAGATGGCGGCCAACATGGCCGCCAAAATATAACGATATGTATATCTCAGCTCATAGGTAAACTGCAATGACAAATGAAGTGTCCATTGTAACATTCCCAAGGTCAAGGAATAGATTTATTGTAGTGGTAATAATGTGGGAATACTATTTTTCAAGATGGCGGCCAATATGTCCACCAGACACAACAATAGGTATGTCTCTGCTCATAGGTAAGCTACAATTGCAAATGAATTGTCAATTGTAACATATTCAAGGTCAAGGAATCGATTTATCATAGTGGCAATAGTGTAGGAATAATACTTTCCAAGATGGCGGCCCGATATGGCCGCGAAAACACAAAAATATATATATCTCAGCACCTAGGTAGGCTACAATGACAAATGAGGTATCAATTGTAACATTTCTAAGGTCAAGAAATCAAACTATCGTAGTGGCAAACGTGTGGGAATACTAATTTCCAACATGGCGGCCAACATGGCCGCCAAAACACAAAAATATGTATATCTCAGGTTGTAGGTAAGCTCCAAAGACAAATGAAGTGTCAATTGTAGCATTTCCAAGGTCAGGGAATCGATTTATCGCAGTGGCAATAGTTACCGATCAGTCAGCAGATTGATAATTCCTATTTTGTGTTTTGACGGCCATATTGGCCGCCATCTTGGAAATCAGTATTCACACACTATTGCCACTGCGATAAATCGAATCCTCGGTCTTGGAAATGCTACAATTGACACTTCATTTGTCATTGTATCTTACCTACGAGCCGAGATATACACATTTTTGTGTTTTGGCGGCCATGTTGGCCGCCATCTTGGACAGTAGTACTCACACACTATTGCCACTGCCATAAATCGATTCCTTGACCTTGGAAATATTACAATTGACTCTTCATTTGTCGTTTTAGCTTACCCATGAGCTGAGACATGCATATTTGTGTTTTGGCAGCCATATTGGCCGCCATCTTGGAATATAAACTATCCAAAATTATGAAACTATAAACACTTAGTTCCATGGTAGATTCCACACTTGATTTATGATTGCAGGTCATTTATGAGCTCATATCTTTAAAAAATATATCTGCCCTATGAACGAAAAAATAACGACGTCGAGGACGAAGAGGGGTAAATTTTTACCCCAGGACACTTTGGATTGAAATATCTTTTTCCCACCACTTGGTAATGTGGTGGGTATGCAGTCAGAATATGTCATTGGTGGTAACTTGTAAACATGTGGAACGACAAATTATACCTACCTACAGTTGCTCCGCAATCAACATCCAAACACCCCTGGGGTAATTATTTACCCCTTTCCGTCCTGCGAAGGTTAAATAAGGCTGAAAAGACACTGTCGCTGAGGATCCCTGCAATCAACACCTGACCGTTAATGATGCTAAACCTGTCTCAGAAACTACGACTGCGGATGCCGGAAACCATCGACGCGCGTGCGCACGCGCATGCTCGGAGATGACGCCTGGATTTATTACAGATCATCACCTGTACGGCTATCCATGTTATTATACAAACGATATCAATAAAGCACGTGAATAAACTCTAGTCTCCAACTCTGTTACTACCCTGTCGATGCATAAATACACGGTGAGTCATAAAAAAACGTGTCCCTGCATATTTTGCTATAACTTCCTCAGATATAAGTTTATGTCAACGAAATTTTAAACAAAGGTAGAGGAGTTATTACAGAGCATTGACAAACTTAAAGTTTAAGTTCAAATTGACATCCTTGGGTATCCACGCATGCGCAAAGACGCATACACCGCTGCTTGACTGACTTCAATGAAATCGCTGATTCAATTCGTCCCATTCCTCCAAAACTCGGTTACGCAACTCGTTGACATCATGTATTCGATATCTGTAGGCCTACACCTTTTCTTGCACGACACACCATATTTTATACTCTACCGGATTTAAATCAGGTATATTATAGGTGGCCACAAAATAGGCGGAATGAAATCAGGTGTTTCAGTTTGCAGTGACTCAAAAGTCTCATTGTCAACCGTTCTGGCCGTTAGCGGGCGGCCTCTACCTGGTCGACGATAAAAAAAATCCAGTTTTATCGCTTTTTGAAAGGAGAACATTAGATCTACCATGAATCAACCCTTTATTTGAAAATTCCTTAAAAAACGTTTCGCACCGTCATTTTTTATAATTCTTTTGGGGTTATGAAATGTTATCTTCCTCGGTAAACACCAATTTTCCGAGGGTTGTCGTGACATAATTATAGATTAGGCGGGTTCAGCTTTTTATAAAAAAAAATAATTTATACAGCACTTAGCTGGACTATCAAGCTTCGTTATTACGAAGTTTCATTAAAATTGATGGTTATATGCATGAATTATTTAAAGTTATGTAGGGACACGTTTTTTAATGACTCACCGTGTATATACTTATAGAAATACATGCAGACGTACACAGACACATGCGTAACGTATACACACATTCAAAGATACAAAGCAAAGATACAAAGTTACAAACATACTGAGAGGAGAAGGGAGAGTAAGAGTCAGGGAGAAAGAAGAAACAGGCAGGCAGTAGACAGACAAACAGGCAGCGAAAGAGACAGACAAACAATAAAAAAGGTGAGCATACAGGCAGGCAGGCGGGCGGGCGGGCGGGCGGGCGGGCGGGCGGGCGGGCGGGCGGGCGGCTATAATAAGCGTCTTAGAGTTTGCACTGAACGCACAGACGATCAATCGTAGTCTGTCACAATAACAGGATAACATTGAGCTGTTGCTATTAGCAGTTCAACGAGTAGCAGTTATTGCAGTAGCAGTTAGGCCACAGCAGATGGTAGCAGTTCTACAACGTCCTTAGAGGCTTCTTTAAAATGCACGGTGACCTTTGCACTGATTCCAAGCCACGTGCTTATAACTGGGAATGACATGGTCGTCTCAGTATGATTGTTCCATGTTATTAAACGTTGAAAGTTGCTACGTACTGTATGAAATAAAACGATTTCCAATAATAGGACACCTTTTATTAAAGTTATAGTTCTTCTATAATTATCGTGATTTGCGTTAAGTAATAATTGCTATATGCAATTTGACTGTCTCCCTTGACGTAGGCCTAAGTAAGGAACTATTATGCTTGTAATTATTAACCTCTTCGCTGCGGAGGACGAGTATGTCTCGTCATGGAAACGCTATTGCCATACGCGAAGGACGAGTATGTCTCGTCATAGAAATTATAGGTACCCATTAATTTATTTTTTTTGCCCTGGTCATATACCACACATAAATAAATACATACATACATACATACATACATACATACATACATACATACATACATACATACATACATACATACATACATACATGCATACATACATACATACATACATACATACATACATACATACATACATACATACATACATACATACATACATACACACATACACATATACATATATCATGCATAATATACATATATACATACAAACATATATACATACATGCATGATATACATGTATGCATAAATACCTACATATATACATATATACATGCATATATACATATATACATACATACATGTATACATACATACATTTATACGTACATACATATATACACACATACATATATACATACATAGTTACACACATATATATACATATATACATACAGATATATACATATAAATACATATATACATACATGCATACATACATGCATCCATACATACATGCATACATGCATACATACATACAAACATACATACATGACGCACACAGGATTACAAGGCTGTCGCAGCGAATGGGTTTAGAGAGATGTTCATGATATAGATACATGTAAGTATATCTTAGCTCTATGGCAGAAGAATGTGAAGATTCTACGGTGGCCCGTTCCGGACATCTGGTAATAAAAATAATAAAGTCGTTATAACGACTTTAAAGTCGTAATATCGACTTTTTGGTGCTAAAAATAGACTGCAAAAAATATTTTTTCAGAATTCAAATTATTCTATAAATAGGCCTAACACGGCTTATTGCGACTTCTTTCATGTTTATCAGCTTTATTCGTATCCGGTTTACTAATAGGTGTATCTTTTCGATATAAATACGCATTCTGTGGTAAGTATTAATAATATCATGAATAGTAACCATGTATTATATAATATAGGCCTATTGGAGTAGTGTTGAAAACAGTTTATAAAGTTACAAATGCTAACCTAACTTAACTCGAGGAATCGGCGTATTCAATTAACGTTTCATTTTGGCATTTGTACAATAATAACACACTTGCACTCACCTGTAAAGAACGTGTATGCCTACCTATATCTGTTTTCGCTTAATCAGGTGGTTACAATTTGAATTTTTACAAGTGTATAGGCATCAGCCCGGTCGGTAGACATGGACCTGAAATGGGCCTATATATCGAGGAAATAGTTAGGCCTATATTTATCCCATTCAGATAGGTCTATATTTGCGCAGGGCCGACAGCCCCAGATTCAGGTAGGCCTATAGGCTATATGCCCAAAACCGACAGCCACATATTCAGATAGGCCTTTGTATACGCCTAATATGACCAGCCACAGATTCAGTTAGGCCTATATATGTCCCTGAACCACAGCCACCGATTCGGTAGGCCTATGTATTGCCGGACCAACAGCCACACACTCAGGCAGACCTACATGTACATATTCGCCGGACCTATAGCCACAGATTCAGGTAGGCCTATTTTTGCGCCGGACCGACAGCCACAGATTCAGATAGGCCTCTGTATACGCCTATATGGCAGCCACAGATGCGCCGGACCCACAGCCACAGATTCAATATGCGCTTACCTGAATCTGTGGCTATAGGTCCGGCGAATATGTAGGTCTACCTGAATGTGTGGCTGTCGATCAGGTGAATATATAGGCCTATCTGAATCTGTGGCTGTGGGTCAGAGGCATATATACTATATAGGCTATGGGTCCGGCGCAAATATAGGCCTACCGACTCTGTGACTGGCCATATAGGCGTATATAGAAGCCTATCTGAATATGTGGCTGTAGGTTCGGGGCATATATAGGCCTACCTGAATCTGTGACTCATTCCTCGAGTTAAGTTAGGTTAGCATTTGTAACTTTATAAACTGTTTTCAACAATACTCCAGTATATTATATATTACATAGTTACTATTCGTGCTATTATTAATACTTACCACAGAATACTATCTCAAATCAATGAGTAGGCTACCTGACCTCCAACTCACTTCTCAACCCACACCATTCAGGTTTTACCAAACGGAACGTACTCTACCGAAACCCTATACTCACTTCCCTCTATAATAAACTTGTTTCTGCCATCTCTCATCAACAGGTCCCTGGCTTCTGCCTTCTTGATATTTCTGCAGCCTTTGATACCATTGACCACAATATCTTACTACAAAGACTGTCAACCTGGTTCGGTTTTACCGACACTGCACTACTCTGGATTAAGTCCTATCTCTCCCCGCTAGTTCTCTGTCAAAACATCGGACACTTCAACCCAATCATGCCCTCTCACCTGTGGTGTTCCACAAGGTTCTGTTCTTGGGCTTTCTTCTTCTCATCCTTTACACTACCTGACTAAACTCACTCATCAAAGCACCATCAGTCGATCATTCATCACCTTTATGCCGATGACACACAACTTTTCATCTCGTTCTCTCCAAACAGCTTCTCACATTCCATGCCATAGATCATCTTCTCCATATGTGGTTACCAAAATCTCTTCCTGAATGACGTCAAATCTCCTATGCTTAAACCCGGCTAAAACTAAGTTCATACTTTTAGGCCTGCGCGATCAACTTAAAAATCCCAGATCCATCTTTTTCCTTCAACCTTGACTCTGCATCCACCAACACATTCACTGCAAACGCCCCTGTCCGCAACTTAGGCGTGATTTTCGACCAAAATCTTAGTTTCTCCGATCATATCACCCACCTCTCCCGCTCTTGCTTCATGCACATCCGTGACCTTCGCAGAATTCGCCATATGATAGACTTCAGAATCGCTACTTCTATAGTCCACGTAAAACTAGATTACTGCAATGCACTCTTTCTAAACACAGACACCGCCCAAATAAACCGTCTCCAAGCCATTCAAAATGCCCTCGCCCGTGCTCTGACTGAAACCCCCAAGCACCACCACATCACTCCTGTCCTCAAATCTCTCCACTGGTTTAAAATACCCGAACGAATAGAATATAAAGTCTTAATTATCACTCACCTACAATACACTTCAAACCTCCCAGCCCTCCTATCTCCGACAGCTGTTCACGGTCCAACCACTCCGCTCAACTCACTCCTGCTCGGCCCTAACACTGCTTCGTCCTTCCGTCACCTCATCACTAAAATTTGCGAATCGCTCCATAGCCATTGCTGCCCCACCCTTCTGGAACAAACTCCCACCAGTACTGCGAGAACTTTCAGATCCATCCCACGAACTCACCAAAACCTCACCACTTGCTATATTTCCACAGGTCTTTCACTCAAAACTGAAAACACTGCTCTTTCACAAAACTTATCCCGATTCCTCCTCCTCTTCTCCCTTCCTCCCTCGCCGTTTCAACCCTAAACACCACCCACCTTAGCCGTCTTACTGTCTGCCTGACTGACCCCTTTGGATCTTGACCTGGATCCGATCAGTCTCATCCCCGCCTATCGATTTTGATTTGACTAAGCGCCTGTGAATAAGCTGGTTCACGCGACTTCGCTTTTGTGGGCGCTGTAGAAATATCGAGATTACGATTACGAATGCATATTTACATCGAAAAGTTACACCTATTAGTAAAACGTATATGAATGAAACTGATAAACATGAAAGAAGTCGCGGTAATGTATCGTTTTAACGGAATTAATTATTTTCGGATTTCTTCCACTATCGTTTTAACGGAATTAATTATTTCATACCTTGCTGTGCCTTACTTACTTACAATTTTAGTTATATTTTAATCGCCAGCCAGCCAGTGCGTCTGATTTGAAAATAGTAGGCGGGTTGAAAATCGATCGCGCTGGATCGGGTAGGCGAGCGATACGCGGTCTACCTCGGGAGCTCTTGTGTACAGCGTATTTTGTGTATCGTATTCGTAATTTTTCGTATCGCTGCATATAGGACTCATCTAGTAGCATGTCTCGCCTCTGTTCCGTCATCTGAGTAGATCTCTTTAATAGGCGCTGTATTAATTCTCAGAATGAATGAACATTCACTAGAAACCTACCATTGACGTAAAATGACGTGTGACGGACAAAATTGAAGCGATCAGTCAGCAGTAATTAGGACAGGTCACGGCACGCAATCACCGCTGCCGAACGTAAGTAAATTAAAGTAATCTCAATTAGGTAAATAAAATAATGGTCTGTCTCCAGGTTCGTCGATCGTCTTGGAGTCTAACTCAAACTCAGCGAGCGACGACCGACTGTCACCGACGGTGAGAAGCTGTCGCCTAGGCGAGCGGTAAATCGCTCGCCGGTACCTTTGCTAGGCGAGCGACCAAGAAGAGCGATCGATCGCTCGCCCTAAATCAGACGCTCTGCAGCCAGCTCTAAGTTTTAGTTATAATTATTTTAATCGTTCACACAGCTTCCAGTTTTAATTAAATTATCAATTTATCATCGCTGATTCCGCTTCTAAAGTGATAGTGCAAGATATATACAATAATTAATTCCGCTATTCCGATATGCGAAAATTGATAAAAATAATTAATTTCGTTAAAACGATAGATTACCGAAGTCGCAATAAGCCCATGTTATTTATAGAACAATTTTGAATTCTGAAAAAATATTTTTTGTAGTCTATTTTTAGCACCAAAAAGTACGACTTTAAAGTCGTTATAACGACTTTATTTTTTATTACCAGATGGCCGGAACGGGCCACCGTACTATTGAGCCAACTGTAGTAATAAATAAACGGCTCTTAGGCCTAACACAGCCGCAAGATTCGCCTTATGCGCTGCGTACTCTGGTTGCGCACAGTCTGCAAGGACCATGCCTTTATGACGTGGTGAGAGCCAAAACCTTATCCAGGATACTCTATGCCTCACCTGCATGGTGGGGATTTACAACCCAAGGGGACCGTGATAGACTGGGTGGGGTCCTACGGCGTCTCATCAAGGGACGCTACCTCCCAGAAGACACCCCCTCCATAGAACAGTACTGCCACTTGGCCGATTCTCGACTCTTCGCCGCAGTACGGAAAATTCAGGGACATATCCTACATGATCTGCGGCCACCAATCAAACGCACAGGCCACTTCCTGCGCCCACGAGCTCACGACTTTGAAATCCCGACCGCTGATAGCTTGTCCAGAAAAACGTTTGTCATCAGGATGCTTTGTGAAGCTGCTTAGTTTACGCTATTGGTAAAAACAACATAAATTGGGGATAATTGAGACAAATATTAATAGCTAATATTAACATATTATTAGTATATTATCTGTATAAACATGTTAACTTTGCTGTACTCCAAAATGCGGTTTGCAATTGGTTCCAATAAAGAATATTCTATTCTATTAAGATGTCGTTACAAATTGGAAATATATTATATTATATTATTCTCTACATTGTTTTGTACTGTACTGTATTGCAAACAAACTATGATCGAAATATATACTATACTACGATATACCATACAATATTATATCATACTGTATTATATTCATGTGTACTTGTTTATGGTTATTGAGGCATATCTGTCTTTGTTTCACTATCTTTGTGGATGACAATAGAAAGTCAATGACAAAGACATCACAGGTCGAACCGCTTTCCACATCAACTCAATAATGGACATACTTACTTAATAAAGGTATATGTGTGTCTGTGCGTCTGTGTCTTTCTGTGTGTACAGAAGTCTGTCTGTCCTTACGTCTGTTTCTATGTCTAACGCGATGTGGAAAGCGGTCTATCTGTCTGTCTGCATGTTCGTCTGTCTCTCTGTCCATCGATTTGTCCAAAACCGGCTAAATGGCCAATGGTTGAGTTGGATAAATACATGGAGGGAGAGAGAGAGAGAGAGACAGACAGACAGACAGACAGACAGACAGACAGACAGACAGACAGACAGACAGACAGACAGAGACAGAGAGACAGAGACAGAGACAGACACACATAGAGAGACAGAGACAGAGACAGACAGACAGACAGACAGACAGACAGGCAGAGAAAGAGAGAGAGAGACGAACATTGGACCGAATTACATCATGTATTAATATTCGAGTTCAAACAACATCTTTCAGTGTGTCTTGCTCCTATAATGGCGACAATTTCTACAATAAGAGAAATAGCCATAGGCCTACATCAGTAATTTTCACATATTTTGATTGAAAATTGCACAAATATCCTGGATCTGCCATCCTGCCATCCACTTGCGGATTCCTCTGAGCATTTCGCGACACTCACGTTGGGAAAGACTGCTCGAATTACACACCTTTAATTGCACGCTTCATTGCTGTATAATAATTATCAATTGCGTTTAATCGCTAGATCCAGCCCGAATATCCATAAGAAGTCGTTAAAAGAACAGTTCTTTAAGATACCCCGAGAAGCGGTCATGGGTATATGAAGTGCTATCGACTTTATTTTCTTAACCTCAGCATACTAAGGCTGGTGGCCAGTCCTATCTCTCGCCCTTTCCTCTTTCTACTGACAGTGTACAGTTAATGTACTCATAGCAGCCGAATTGACAAGGTGGGGCAGAAATCTCGACACAAATGTCTGCCATGGCGGGGATTTGAACCCCAAACTCTCGGTTAACAGTACAGCAGGCTAACCGCTAGACTGTCGCTTCAAACTCACTCAGTCCAATTCTGGTCCTTACGAAGAGTTCGAAGGTATTACAAGGACTGACTATGGTAATTTAAGCGTGCTACACACGGAATCCAATCTATCTAAAATTTCCCACCTGAAATAGCTCAAGAAACATCTAAACTCATCTTAAGATCTCCACTGTAGGAAGACCAAGTTTCAGAGCCTACATACACGTTCAGATACATATATACACACACATACATGTACAGACGTATATACATACCTATACACATACAGGCATATACATAAACACACATGCATACATACACACATATACATGTATGTTACGTACATACATACATACCCACATACATACATACACGTATGTATACATACCATACATGGATGAAACCAAAGATATACTTTTCTTACAAAAGTTGACAATTTTTTGTTTAATGACTCTAAAACGCGATAAACTAGCAACAGGGTGATTTTTTACTCGTCGCTTACTCGAAAATCTTTCTCCTTCAGAAAAGTTTCGACCCAAAACGTTCGTTGGATTTGGCGAATGTCGGTTGGCGAATATTGGCGTTGATTACGGATATTGTGGTTCTCTTGGGAGCGTTCTTCGATAGTTTTATTGCGCTTCTTCACAGTCTGTTATTAATGAGGGGGATGATTTTTCTTCGGGTTTAGAGTCTCGTGCTGTTGTTGCTTTGGTTCGGTAGGAATTTCGGGTGTTTGGGACTTTGAAAAGTTCTGTGGATGAATTCTGTCTGTCTCTATCTGTCAGACTATTTGTTGTTCATGGTGGCTCAATGGACAACGGTAGAGAATTGCACTGCCACCACCTTGTGTAAATTTCTGGGCACTGAGAGAGAGAGAGAGAGAGAGAGAGAGAGAGAGAGAGAGAGAGAGAGAGAGAGAGAGAGAGAGAGAGAGAGAGAGAGAGAGAGAGAGAGAGAGAGAGAGAGAGAGAGAGAGAGAGAGAGAGAGAGAGAGAGAGAGAGAGAGAGAGAGAGAGAGAGAGAGAGAGAGAGAGGAGAGAGAGAGAGAGAGAGAGAGAGAGAAAGAGAGACAGACACACACATATCTATATATATGACGCAGTATATTCACACCCACATATATAGAGAGAGGCATTATACATAACCATAGTCATTCGAGCGCTTGCGTGCTATAGTTACGCAAGCACACACTGTGCATATCGCTTAAACAAATCAGAAAGATAATCCAACGATTAAAACTGGTTTGTCGATTTCTGTTAAAGAACAAAAAAGATGTCCTGGGAATCTTGGTCGTCATGGCAACGTCCTTCGAACCGTCGCAGAAAATTGTCCGTTACCGTTCCTGCCATCGGTTTCAAATCGGACTTGGACGCATTGGGGGTCGTCCATTAATTGCGTATGCCTACGTAGGGAGTGGAGGAAGGTCTCGCCCAAGTGTTTGTAATGTAAATGATTTCCTAAACTCTAGAGCGACCAAATGGATTCGACCGAGCACATTTTCCTCTGTATTGATCAACTGAAATCCTTCACAATCTGTTTGAATAGGGGCCAAAAATAATATATATTTTTATACGTATATAAACCATATAGATATATATCAGAAATAATATATATTTTATATGTATTAAAATCACGGAAGCCGCAAGATTGCGTTTAACAATGGATGCTACCATATGAAAATTTAATTACAACGATTTGAATAGACACCTTTTATTAAGGTTATCATGTTACTATAATAAACATTAATTGCATAGCAGTGTTACATTGCCTAGATTCTTTTTACTTTAGATCAGAGACTTGGTATGATGTAGAAGGGTACCGTACACTATCGAATTGACTAAAGTCACTGAACCGTACCTTTGCTATAATAGGCGAGCGACCAAGGAGAGCGATTGATCGCTTGCCTCAAATGAGACGCTCCGCCGTTGACGTCGCCCTCCTCCTTTCCCCGGCTTGGGACTGGCAGTACCAGAGTACGGGCAGTAACGCAGTTCTTAAGACAAGAGTGGTACTTTCAGTATTTAGCGACATCTCGTGGCTGCCAGGGTCGTTGATTTGTCGACCTGTACGTAGGCCTACATAGTAATAAGACACTATTCTACCAACAGTCAGATAGCTTATCGCGCGGCGGCTTTCTCTTATATATAGGCGAATGCAACAGTTAAAAGAGGTGTTGAATTATTTTGGACGGGTCTCACCGTTCGCATGCCAAAACATAGAGTAAAAGTAGGGACCTGCGAAGCTTCGATATTCGATTCGAATACGAATCGGGACGGCGGTATTCGATTCGATTCGAAAATGAAGTCACGATTCGAAACATTTTCGAATCGTTTCTTGGAAAAATGATAACAACATTGTTGTAAACTAGTTTAAAAAAAATTAGGGCTGCTGATTAATCGCCGTTAACTCGACGCCAGGCAAACCCTCTGCAAGAGAAGGTTTATAATTAGAAAGTTATGCTCCGCTTAGATGTATGTAGGCCTACACCAAAGTGCGGTTATGCAACTGGTTCAATAAAGAACATATTTATTTACTTACTCATAAATTATTTGTGCTATATTTAATTCTATTAATTAGTTTAATGTTTAGTTTAATTGATTTTAAACTGCAGAAAAGTTATTGATATACTGATACTGTGATACGCCTGCGCTATCAAGCTTCATGAATATCAAACTGGTACCCGCCGATTCGATTCGAGATTCGATTCGAATTCGAACCTTTACCCCCGATTCGATTCGAGATTCGATTCGACTGAAAATTTGTGATTCGCAGGTCCCTAAGTAAAAGTTAACGATTTTCACGAAACTTAATTATATAGCCTGGTTAGAATCCAAGTTAAAGGTGTCTACTGCAGCTTATAAAATATAATAATAATAATAGTTGTGTGGCTACGAGACATTTTAATTAGTTGCTGTTCAATGATTCGCTGTCATAGAAGGTGGTCTCTAAAATGACCGTGTAGTTTAAGAGAAAACACGAGAATGTACTTAAAGAAAACTGAATAATTATGATGATGGTCTTCTTTATTAATTCAAACGGACAAGTACGCAGTAAGATTACATTGAAAGACGACAGTATACAATCAAGATCCTAATTAAACACATGATTTAGCAGCCATACAAGGCGCGGCCTAGAGGGGGTTACGGGTATCGAACCGCGAATTTAATGCTCTCCTGGACATGAGTGTCACATTTACTCTATCCTCCCTCGACAATTTACTTAAACCTGCATGAAAACTGTTGTTAATTAATTTTCCACATGCAGTAGATACAAAGAGGATCAGCCAAGAAGACCGAATATAACTTCAGTAGGCCTACCCTAGCACACCTCCTTTTATGTTGAATAGAAAAATATATAAAAGCTTACGTGAAACGGCTTGGCAGTAATTGATTTCGTCTCTGATACGTATCCGTAATATGGCAAACAATTTTCTGTCGACGTCAACAGCCTTTGTTATCATGAGATGTCGTTAAACTCTGGCCATCCATATACTTGATTTTTAGTCTCTTTATAAGCTTTTCAATGTATACGGGGACTCGCCAGGTCTGCCGAGTAGCCTAAGTAGCCTAACCCATTTTATACCAGCGGCTGGCTTCGTTCCCCAAACACACTCAGCACACACCAGTATCAGCCACGCCCCATAACTAACGATCGGAAAAAATCCCACGAGTTGCTCAACTCCGCCATTGCAGTTTTCGAGTGATGCCAGTCCGAATAGAGGAGGGCGACGCCAATCAGCATTGTTGTTAAACAGCAACCAACCAACCGACTTTTGCGTTTGAATAGGAAGACTGAAAAGACACTATCAA
>CAUVYU010000064.1:0-22363 GCA_963556255.1 Allolobophora icterica | reverse complement strand
CCCCCTGGTAGGGGTGAAAGAGACTCTTTTTTTAGGGTGTATGCCCATAGTCCTACTAGTCACAGACTATTGACACAAAAGTCCGCGCCCGCGCAGACAAACTCGCGCGTTCAATAATGTAAGCTATTGATTCTAATAGACTTACGGGTATTATAGGCGTGGCACTGGCCCTGCTTACTAGTAGGGTGTCGGCTCGCATCACGCGGGCGACGATTGGAGGTTCTAGCGTCCGATACCACGTTGAGTCGTTTAGCTTGTTGGCGCGATACGGGTATGCGTTCCGTCGCATATGCAGCTATCCGAGTGCTGTCAGATAAGGTGTAGTGTATATGTAACACTGATATACATGGTGCAACCTGTCCCACGTAAAGCTTAATCCATGCCAATCAAACCTTACTCAGGTTGCGCTGAGTGTAGCCTAGCTGCTACTAAATCGCCGGTCAACGCGATGTCGTTTCGTCAGCTAGCACGGTTCGATAGCCTGACAAGCTAGCGAGTCGAGTCTACAACACTTGAGCGGCTACCGGAAGCCCCGCTACATGCACTCGATAACCTGCACGCTACGATAGGATGCAGGCCACGGGATAAGGGATGCAGGGGAATTGCTAGAGAGAAGTAGCGCAAAAGTTATATACTGAGCTTAGTCTCAATTCCCTAGGTTAGTGGATTCTATAGGACGGGCAATCGAAACGAGGTAAACAATGGAAAAGCTAACGGGTGGAACGCTGACACCAGCATACAAGGATGTCGGCAAGCGAGCGGACTGCATAACGCTACTGAATGCTGGAGCGGATATGCGGATATCGACGTTTAACTTCTCAGGCTTGTGCAGTATCCGCGATTTAGCGGACGGCATGTATCAAGTTAGGGATAGGTCACAGCGCAAGGTTTGGAGCGTAACAATTAAGAGTGGAGTAGCAAAATGAGCCTATCAGGTTTCTTTCTCACGGTTCTAGCTTCTGGTCTGGTCGGCTGGATGTTTGGGTTTGCAGTCGGACAAGACTACAAGGTTACACTCCGCAGGTTCTAACTTACGCTTGCCCGTCGTATAGGATTCACTAACTTAGGGGATTGCGTTTTGAGCTTTCGATAGGCGCTACGCTACGCTGGAGACACAATATGGATTCTAACCCGTTCTGGACCATGTATCACAAGCTAGGCGAATCAATGAACAGTCTAGCTGAATGCTATAACATGTCGGCTGATGGCATGGAAATTCATCAGGCCCATCAAATCGGTAACATGCTGGATAGCATGGCAAAAAAGACGCAAAACAATATGCGTTACCTTGCTACTCAGGCTAGAATACACGATGACAAGCTTGACAGCCAACGTAATGAAGTAACACTAGCTGAACATATGGGATTCAAATAACATTAACCAAGCGTAGCGCGTATCGGAAACTCAACACAGAGGTAACATAATGATGAAACTGCCAGTAACGCCACGGCAGGAACTGAATATCCTAATTGGTTTCATTCAGTCAGGGTATGCAGAGTTAGCATGTATCTGGACTATCAAGCTTGTGAGGTTAGTAAGATGAGTATGATGATTGTATGGTTCTGTCGTAACTGCAGACGGCCTCTGTGGTATCGACACTGTATCCACTGTAAGACTAACAATTGAGGTAAATATGAGTCGGTATAGCAGACTCTACAGTCTATACTACAGGAATAGAATAGGGGGTAAACGCTGGTGTCGTGCTACTAACGTATCACTCACTAAGTTAGAAGCTATTAGACACTGGACTGACAGAATAATTTTTGGCCTCTCAGATTCGGTCCGAGAATTTCGGATTCGGCCAATCGATTAGTGCTTGACAAAATCGCCGGGATATGATAGAATGGTTTCATCAGTTGGGCAGTTCGGGTATCGGGCGGACTGCCAAAAAACGTCAACAAACCCCGATTATATAATGAAAGAGTAGAGTGTATCATGGCAGGAGACTAAGACCTCAGAAGCTCGTGCAGAGAACGCTTTTGGTAATGCAATTACACCGTTCGATTATACGTTTGACCATACATACGTGTATTCTGGCCTAGATGAAGTTAGGGCTAAGGGTGAATATCCCAGTGACAAGGAAATTCTGGGATTCGTTAATGCTCGTGAGAAGGCTAACAAGCGTGCTGCAGCTCTTTTCAGGCTGAACTGGATAAGCGTGGCATTAAGAAGCCTACTCTTGAGGATAACGTGGACCTGCAGGTTACTACAATCGTTAAGGTTCTCATGGCTTCTGGTAAGGTGACGGATGAAGCTGCAGCTACGCAACAGGCTAAGGTAATGCTTGGCCTCGTCTAACGACTCGGAGTAAATCGGACTAGCAGGGATTAGGGCTAGTGCGGTGCAAGGGGCAATTCATATATAATGTTTTATCCCCTTGCACGTTCCCGCTGTAGTTTAGAATATCCGATGAGGGTATGAAAACACTTAAGAGAGATACTCTGAGAGAACCTGAATTAACAGGCAGCGAATCAATTTGAATTAGTTAGGCAGGGCACAACGGTCAATGATATAGCTATAATGGCTATGCAGGACACCCTGCCTATACTTGTGTCTCGCTTCGCTCGAATTGAAGGGAGTATATTATGAAATGTTATGTAGCATTCTGGCGCTATCATCAGGAATACTTACTGCCTGCTGAGATAATCATGGCTAAGGTTCCTCACGCTACTAACGTCTATGAAGCTATAGATGACCTTAATATGCAGGAATGGTTTTCCTGTAGTGTTGAATTGTTACGATGGAATCAGGATGAACAGATTCCTATTAGATGGGAGTGAATATGGATGCATGGCGCGTGGTAGTTTCTCAAGGTATCTACAATGATGAACATGAATTGTGTGATGCCTCATTCACGCAGTATGTAGCTACGCTCGCAATGGCAGCGGCTATTGTTAAGCGTATGCAACCTGAACCAGACTACAGGGTTATCCACAGTATCAATATCGAATACATCTGGATTCAACAGGAGTTGAAAGATGGTAATGATAGCACAGAATGAATATGAAGTATTAGGCAATGGTGTCTGCTATGGATACCTGCCTAAAGTAGGAGAAGATGGATTGCTTATCATTAAGAAGTTATATAATGGTAAGTGGGACTTCAACTTCGACGATACACTCAAAAGCCTATTAGCGGATATAGGTCATGAGTTCTGGTTTCAAACGTGGGATGGTGAGAAGTTAGAATGGTTTCATGGTGTAATGGATAACAAGGGACACATTACACAGATTGGATGAGTTATGGAATTTCACAAAGTCCTAGCAAGACATTATCACGGTTGGTATCGTGATTGTTGGGATTCTGCAGTCTATTGCAGAGAACATGGATATGCTGAGACAGAACAAAGGTATCTTAAGCATATGTTGGAGTATTTCGATATCATCATTAATAACTGGGATGCTATTGAATTCTTCAGTCAAGGTGATAATGCTTTTATGATTGATTCGGCTTTACCAGAACAGTTTAGGGGGTATAAATGAGTGTTAAACTTAGAAAGCCTGAGTATCCTAAAGATGCTTGGCTACGTTGCTGTCAGGAATGCGGACACGTTCAGGTTGAGGCTTCGCCTCCAACATACGGTGATGAACCATCTAATGCTTACAAAGATAGGAAGTGTAAGAAGTGTAAGTCTGAGGGTTCAATGGATTATGGAACTCAGAATGAATACTTTGAGGAGGATGAGGAATGAGTCTATTAGATAAAGCTAAAGCTGTTAAAGTAGAACGTAAGCGTTCTAATAAAATTACAGCAGAACATTTAGAATTAGCTATTGCTTGGATGAAAGATGAAGTCAATAGTTGGCAAGTCTATCAAGCTTTAGGTAATAAAAGTCCCCAGTATAAGTTAGCTGTATGGCTTAAAGAAGCATATAATAGGGGACTAATCACAATCGTTAAGTGATTATATAATTGGGTATACCCCTCTCCCTCCTCTTTCTCTATATCAAGGCAGGGGGGCCACCCAAACGGCAAAACGAGCTGAGGAGAGGAGAAAAGTTAAGTATTCTTTTTTTTTTTTTTTTTTTTTTTAATATAATCTTTTTCCGCCCCGCCTCCATTTTGCGCTTGACATGCCGCCCCGCCTGTGATAGAATCACTCAGTAGGGAGAGGCACATCGACGGGTGTCACCTTTTCAGGACACTTATATAATCAGGTGATAAAAATGGCAGGAAAAAAGCACATTCACAAGTATTATCGAGCTACTATTAATCAAACTAGTGTTTGGGCCTGCGCGCTTTCAAATTGCACTCACTATATGCCCAAGCATATGGATAGTTTTGTTAATGGTAAAGCCAGTCAATGCTGGAAATGTAACGATGAAATGGTTATGGGACCAGCACAGATGGAACAAGAGAAACCTATTTGTAACGATTGTTCTGGAGCATCAATTCTCGACGAACTTAGTCCGAGAATGATTGAATTACTTAAACAGAAAGGAGCTATGTGAAAATAATCATTACACGCATGGATGAGGACCAATGGGAAATGCATGCTATAGATGAGAGTGGAGTAGAATACAATCTAATGGACATGATTCCACTTCTCGTAGCATACCAGTTTGAAATCGAGTCTACGTTTGAAGCATGCGCCGTCGGTCAGACAATCACAGTAGATACCAAATCGAAGGTAAACTAATGGACCATCCATTTATCCTAGGTGGTGAACCTGATAAATGCGTTAAGTGTAGACGCAAGGAATTAGACCATAGTGATATGGCACAATGCGAGGGCTGTCCTAATATTGGTCCTTGTCATTTACACTTAGGCAAGATTAAATTCGGAAAAGACTTCGGATTGCTATTATGTGAAACCTGTATGAAACGCGAGCTGGAACATCAGAGTCCAGAAGCACAAGCTGAGAGAGAACAAGCATACAGGAAGAATGTAATTAGCATAGCTAAAGAGATTGATAGTTCCGTTGGTATGAAATCTGAATACTGGAATAACGAGACTATCAGTATTGGTGAACTAGCAGACGTAATCAATGCAGATGCTAGTGTAACCAATAAGCGTGCGCAGTTGTTCGAGGTAATACAGAAGCGTTACAAGGAATATCAACAGGCGCTTATCAAGAAAGACGAAGAAAAGAATGAATTGATGAATAGGATTAACGCATCCTATCAATACATGGTCACGCTCTCTAATCAATTCACTCAAGAGGAGCGTGCAAAGTATCAATTGGCAGACTTCAATTACAAGCCAGTTGAGAAGGTAGTTAAACCCAAATCAATTAAGACATCTACCAAATTCTCTAAAGCTGATTTAGTAGCAGCAGCAGAGAAGCACAGTATTCCTATGCCTATCTTACAAACTCTCTGCGTTAGATTCAATTGTAATGTAGAGGAAGCTGCAAGTAGATACAAGGAAACAATGGGTGTCAAGTGAATGTCAGAGTCAAATTAGTAGTATATGATAAGTCAGTCACATTCTTATTCGAGTGTGATAATACTTGTTATATGATACTAAGAAAATTCTGTGATGAAGTTAACTACCGGATGAGAGACGCATATTATTTTGACAGTATTACAGTGGAGAGAGTATGAAACGGTATAATGTAGTTTTTGAGTCAATCTCTATTGAAAGAGTTGTAGTCGAAGCTGAAGATGAGAATGACGCAACTGAAAAAGCGTTGGATATTGATGATAGGGAAATTGTGGATGGAAGTGTTGAAGTAGTGGAAGTTACTGAACTAGAGGATAATGATGAAGAAACCAATGATAGCGGGAGTGGAGAACGCTCTGAAGATGAGGGAGATGTTTCTTAAGGATGGTTATGGTGTGCAGGCTGAATTTGCATATAGCTACAATCTAAGTCAGCAGCCACCAACAGTCGCAGTCATGTTTGTTACTAAGCATGGGTTCTTTCGAGGATACTATTTTTACGAAGATGGAACTTACTTCACAGGAAGTAACTAATGAATAGTAGTCAAGCCGCGGCATTCGCATATAATGAGCTACGTAAGCATGGTTTAGGCTCATGGACAGTGCGAATTTCTAAGGCACCTAATCACAATTGGTTCCTAGGTTTGTGTAGCTATCGTGACAAATGTATTATAGTGAATGGTCATCACATTGACATTCACCCAGAAGCTGAAGTTATTAATACATTACGTCATGAAGTAGCACACGCGCTTGTCGGACCACATCACGGACATGATGAAACTTGGAGAAGTAAAGCTCATGACATCGGATGTGATAACACGAATGCTTGTAGTCATCTCAGTTTATCTCCTAATATTATCGATGCAATTCGTAGTGGGGCGAATATCGAACTTGAAGTTGAGGAAGAAGTAGTAAAGCGCACCATTTACGAACCAAGAGAAGTAGAAGAAACTATTAGGCACGTTAAACACAAGGTAACACGGCTACAGGATAAATGTGGAACTTGTGGTAAGGTTGCTGAAGAACTTCGTCACTCAATTGTAGAGGGAAAAGAGGTAGACAAGAAGTTTATCTTCCTGAAATGTGGACATCTAATCATTCGTGATATACCAAAGGAAACTCCGTTCCATCTACTAAAGTCTAATGATGGACGTAGCCCTTATCCTTTTCAAGTAGATGGCATGCGCGCAATTGAGGCAGCACTAGCTACTGGACGTGGATTTGGTGTATTCGATGAAATGGGATTAGGTAAGACAGTTCAAGTGGATGGCTACATTAACTTCTACAAGAAACAAGTCACACCAGTTTGCTTCGCAGTCAAATCTGCTAGCAAATATCAGCAGTTAAAGGAACTGTATAGGTGGACAGGCGAGGTAGCACAGATTATCGAGAAGTCAACAGATATCGTGTTGCCTATGTTCGATTACTACATTATCAGCTACGATTTGTTAGTTCCCAAAACTAAGAAGTCTAAAAAGACTGGCAAAGTTAGTCAGTCTGGATTCGATGTTCAGAAGCTAATCGACCGGGGAATCAAGCTATTAGTATTAGACGAATGTCAGCAGATTAAAAACGTAGATGCTAGTAGGACGCAACAAATCAGGAAACTAGCTGCAACTTGTAAAGTAATTGGAACTTCTGGAACGCCGTGGAAGAATCGAGGAAGTGAATTCTTCTCTATTCTCAATATGATTGACCCTGTTAAGTTTCCATCATACGCAGGATATCTGCGCCGATGGGTTAAATACTACGCACAAGGCAATCAATGGAAAGAAGGGGGAATCAACGATATTCCAGCATTTAAGGAACACATTAAGGATATTGCAATTAGACGTGAGGTAGATGAAGTATTTAAACAGATGCCTCCGGTTAATCGCACTATCTTTACATGCGACCTAGATGAATTCACTAGAGAACAATACGAAGATGAAGTCTCCGAGTTCGTTAGAAAACAGAACCAGAAAATTATAGATGGAACTGAGGACTCCGGAGGAATGGAAGTAGTTGGCGATCTAATGAGGATGCGCCATATCGTAGGATTATCTAAGATTCCTGTGACAGTTGAATGGGCTAGAGAGTTTTACGAGAATACAGACGATAAATTGGTAGTATTCGTAGAGCATATCGATGTAGGACAGATTCTATTTGAGACATTCAAGAAAGAGTTTCCTGAAGCTACTGTAATTAATTACACTGGCAGCATGAACTCGGAACAAAAGTGGAATGCTCAAGAGACATTTAATACTACACAACGATGCTTCATGATAGCATCTACGCGCGCTGCAGGTGAGGCAATTAACTTGCAGACTGGATGCACTGCTATCATGCACGAACGGCAATGGAATCCTGCTAATGAGGACCAAGCTGCACCGGGGACGTTTTAGACGTATTGGACAGGAACGTCCCATGAATATTGTATTCGTCACAGCTAAGGGAACTACAGACGAATTCATGGCTACATTAGTAGAGGAAAAGCGAGCTAACTTCCATAATCTAATGAATAAGGGAGAAGCTATTACGTGGCATGAAGGTAGCATACTCAAGGAATTGGTTAACATGATTGTGCAGGACCACAATAAGAAGAATAGAAAGAAGGCATCGTGAATATGCTCGACATTTTCGGAGCGATGATTTTAGGATGTCTAATAGGTGTAATAGTCACAAGACTATACATCTCATATGTGGAGAAAAGATAATGGGAGTGAGAATTTTAAGTGACCATGATTTTGCACTAGCGGTGCTTTACTGCTCGACTAGTGATACAGCATTTGGTCCTGTCTTTTATGGTAGAACAGGCAAACAAGATGCACAAGAAAGAGCAAGTGCATTCCTTGATTGGCTCAGTCCTATTGATGCGCGCCATTATACTGAAAGTGAACTGAGAGCAAAGTATAATGATTTCCGCGCTCAAGAAGATGAATACTGGAAGGCGAAGGAAGCTAATGAGAATTCAGATTGAGATTACGCATGATTGTAAGGCTGGTGTGCCGATGGAAATAGTTAATTGGCTACTAGACTTACAGATTGCAGCATACAAGGTGCCGGATATCAGAAAACTCCAAGTTAAAGTAGTGGAGGATTGATATGAATTGTGGTAGTGTAGAACATGCGAAATTGATTAGAATGATGATTGAAAGAGGCAAGTATCTGGTTGTATGTCAGATATGTGGTGCCAAGATTATGAGGGAATTACCCAATGCGATGCGAATACTAAAGCCAGTAAAAAATCGTAAGAGGCAACATCTTGCAGTTGCGCCTATTATTCGTGCGCGCTTGAAGCAGATAGCGCGTGAGAATAACTGTAGCATGAATCTAGTCGAGAATACCATTCTCGCTAAGGCATTGCATATTGATATTGGAGAGGCATATGACGATACAACAGCTACTAGAAAAACTTCAGGCAAAGCGCAACGCATTGGATTCAGCAATAGCAGAAATCATAGCATTCCAAGGCACTTCCACTATCAGGACTAAAGCTAAAGCAATCTTACAATCTATTAAGCCTCGCAAGAAGCAATACAGATATACAAAGAAAAGGCCACACTGGATGCAGCGTCCTGAGAAC
The DNA here is from genome assembly GCA_963556255.1 of Allolobophora icterica. Lineage (NCBI taxonomy): Eukaryota > Metazoa > Annelida > Clitellata > Crassiclitellata > Lumbricidae > Allolobophora > Allolobophora icterica. The sequence goes on along the minus strand of CAUVYU010000064.1, from coordinate 13,415 downwards.
AAAGCTAAAGTTATTGCTATGGCAAAAGCTAGAGCAGCTAAGCGAAAGCAGAATAAGTAATGGACATTATTCTGTCCCCCCAAAAAGAATTTAGTTTTAGATGCGTCGATGCTATCGACGTACTGTGGGTGTGCGCGCAATGCGGACCTTAGGTTTAATTCGAATCTTGTTCCTATTGCTGGCAAGTCTAACGCTCTCGAATCTGGTTCTCTTGTACACACAAATCTGGAGTATTACGCACGTAATCGTATTAATGGTTTCAGCCGTGCTCAGTCAATTAGTGCTGGGATGGCTGCTATGCAGGAATACTACCACGGTTGTAAAGAGTGCAAGCAAAACGACATCAACAACCTTGAAGGTTGTGAAAGGCACAAAGAACCATTCTTAGGTTGCCACAATACACCTACAGACAACGAGAAATATACGACGGGTTACAATTGGATTGTAACTACGATGGAGCAATATCATGAGTTCTATAAGAATGATTCATGGACTATTGCTGGTGTCGAACAAGTAATAGGTAAGGTGTTATACGAAGATGACGAGCTACGAATCCTTTGGAAAGCTAAAATTGATAGGCTTGTCAATCGTAATGATAATCGTGGTCTGGTTAGTATGGACCATAAGACCATGAAACAAAATCGGGATAGTGTTAGTAACAATCATCAGTTCATGGGTCAATGCTTAGTTACAGACCAACGTGAGGTGATAATTGACAAGATTGGATTTCAAACAAGTCTCAAGCCTGATGAAAAGTTTATTCGTAAATCTCAGTCCTACTCCGCTGACCGTTTACTTGAATGGCAGGGTTTTATTCTCCCACAATGGGGTTATAAGTGGCTCAATAGCTTTGAATCAGGAGTCTGGGAACCTAACTTCAATCAGTGTGAATCTAAATATGGATTCTGCCAGTTCTATAAAGAGATTTGCAGTGCAGATAGAGGAATGAGAGAGGAGAACTTGAGGATACATTTTAAAGTTGGTAAGAAATGGGATCCACAATCAGCGGAGGTATAGAATGAAAATAGAAACTATAATTATTACCTTCTCTAATAAAGGAGAAGATGAAGATTTTGAACATGCGCATTCGGTTAGATTTTATAATGGACAATGGAATGCAGACGGTCCAATTCAATCTAGATATATGGGAATGTGCTATGAAATTTGGCGAATTATTAGGGAAACAATTAAGAAGGAAGGTACAGAATGAGTGACTTGCCAAACATCAGAGAAGCACTGGGATATAATCAAGGTCAAGCTGGTGGGCAGTATCTTGGTGGAGCCGTACCAGTAGATAGGGAATCTCTCAGTCAGAAATTAGATAGAGTAGAGAAGGAATTCTATCAGTATCGTGAAATGAACGAACAGCGTCAAGAGAAGATGCATGCACTTATCACACAAATTGTCAATTATGTAGGGATGAAATGAGTAATGAACTTGAGGTAACTAACTTCGTGCTTCAATATTGCTTACGAAAGGACCATAGAATCATTCAGGTCAAAACTATATCAGCTCACACCTATGAAGAACTATTAATCAAGATGAAGTGTGAGCTTCCATCTTTCAAAATCGAGTTAAAAGATGCCTAATATGGATGCAGTAGACTACAGTAAACTGTTCTGTATGTTTAGGGGAGAACCTGGGACACGCAAGTCTACAGCAGCGTTATCATTTCCGAAGCCAATATACTTTTTTGACTTCGATGGTAAGATGGAAGCATTGCTTAGACCAATGCGCGCTTGGGGTATAGACCCTAAAGACGTAAGCTATGACACGTATAAAGACTGGAATTCTGCGCTCAAGAAATTTGAAGAGTTTCAAGTTAAGTGTCCTTATAAAACGCTTGTCATTGATTCTATCACGTCCCTTGCTGATGCAATCAATAGACAAACACTCAAGTTTAAAGGACGCGAAGGTGGAGGGAAAGTTATTGCCACAATCCCGGTTAACAGCATTGAGGATTTTAATGCAGAGGACTCCGCCCTCAAAGAAATGATTGCTTTAGCTAAGGACATTCGCGCGTTCCACAAAATCAATATCATTCTAATCGCTCATGTTATCCAGAAAGAAGTTAAGTCTGCCGATGGTAAGACTCACATGAGCCGTACAATCGTTACTGCTGGAAAGGGAATAGCACAGAAGATTCCAGCATATTGTGGTGAAATCTACCACTTCAACATTAAGACGGATATGGACATCCGTAAAGGAGGCCAATATGCACTGCTAACTGTACATACTGGAGATGATATGGCACGTTCAAGCTTACCGCTTGAATCAGAAATCATCTTTGGCAATGAGCCACTGTATGATAAGTGGATTCTTCCAGCAATAGGGAAGATGGCACCAACAACACCACTGTAACACACGTACACACGTAAAGAAAGGGTTAGACAATGCCTATTTTTGAGCCGAGTCGTAGAGACCTGATGCGCGGGAAGATCGTTTCAGAGCCAGCGTGGTATACCTGTATGATTGATTCGTTCGACGATGGGAAGCCATCTAAGGACAAGCAATCTACGAACTACAACGTAGAGGCTACCATCATCCGTAATGCTGATACGGGCGATGAGAAGGACCAGGGTATCATGTTGATTTGGAACTTCAATAGTAAGGCAATGGGCTTTGCTACTGGATACCTCGCAGCATTGGGTACTACTGCGGAACTCGGTGGACGTTATCGTCTGGAGGATAGCGTAGGTAAGGTAATCGATATCTTCGTAGAACACGATACATGGGACGGTAAGACCGTCAATCGTGTAAACCACAAGTATCGTCCGTCGAAGGTGTAGTATGTTGTGGGGTGCTGTCGAATAAGTCTGCTGGCCACGCTGACAAATAAGGCAGGGCTGTGTTGTACATTTCACGGTCGGAGAAGCCCCACTCTTTTTATTATGATTATACACTGCGAAGATGAGTTCGTTGCAGGACAGTATGTTAATGAGCCTCTAGGTGTATTATATCAAAGACATTTAGATGCTTATGTCCCTATGCCTCCCTTTCAAGTATTGGAGGAAGTAACTATTAAAGAGTATACTGAATACGTAACTGAATATTATGGAGAGGAGTTTCTTCCAAGCCCCGGACTTGAAACATTTCACTTCTATCGCATCTCAGTTGATTAGGAGGCAGTGTGTCAATAGATAAGCCTTATGCGTATCACGCACCTAGTGAAGAAGGACTAAAAAAGATTAATGAATTACGTGAGCATTTCAGTGCGGGTGAGAGACTAATCAAAAGTATTTGTGGTGAGAATCGACACGCTTCAGTCGCCATTACTCAGAATGAAACTACAGCGATGTGGGCCATTAAGGCTGTTGTATTTAACGATCCTAAGTCACAGGTTAAATATGACTAAAAAAGAATTAGTTGAGAAGATTGCAGAAGCTTATAGTTCTGTAGCTGATGTGCGTATGGAACTTAAGCGATTAGTTACTCAGATTGAAGAAGTCGAATCCATTCTTGAGGATATACCTGAGAATGAGGCCGACATAGTAGACAAGGAGCCAGAGGAATGACTGATGAAAAGAAGGATGTTCCAGTCGAGGATGTTATCGAGGAAGTAGAGGATACGGAAGCTGAGGAAGAAGCAGAGGACGATGAGGAAGTAGACGAGGAACCAGAGCCAGAAGCTAAGTAGTTATGGGAGAATGGGTCAAGGTAGACTATAAGAGATGGTATTACTTTGACCCTTCTCTATTCAAGGTTAAACAGATGCATACTGGTAAAATAATTAAGCTATCTTCAGTGGAACAAGGATACGGATTTATAGTCTCAAAGGAAATTCCATGCGAGCGTATCTATTTCCATTGGTCTAATCTGATTCAGTCCACGCTGAGATTCCCTAAGCTAGAGAAGGGTATGTATGTAACCTTTGATGCGCGGGAGACTCCAGATAAAGGGATGCGCGCTTATCGAATTAAGGTAGTTGATGCTCCAGTAGAGACTAAAACTGATGGATAATTATGTACCCGGTAAGGGTCCGAGAGGAGCAAAACTAGTAGTTATAGGAGACTCCCCGGACCCAATAGATGTTAAGAATAGAGCACCATTCTCAGGCTCTTTTGGTATCGAATTTAAACGTATGTGTAAGGAGATTGGTCTGACACCAGACAATTTCTGGTACACACACGTAATCAAGGTGCCAGTTAGGGCAAACTTGAGAGGACAGAAGATACCGTTTCATAAGCGAGCTGAGATGGATGGTATAAACATAGAGGAACATACTAAGGAACTATGGGATGAGATTGAAGCTATCAATCCTAACTGTCTACTCGTATTAGGTAAAGGTGCCTTGCGCGCTCTGACAGGTAAGGATAGTATTAAGGACTGGCGTGGAAGTATCATGCCCTGGCGCACACTCAAGTTAGTTAGTACTTATCATCCGCGCAATCTGAATATGTATGGTGTGGAAGCAGAATTCATTGGATACTGGAATAAGTTTGTAATGCAATTGGATATCGGGAGAGCATATGAAGAATCAAAAACCTCAGATTTGGATTTACCAAAGCGAACGCTACAGATTGCAAGTAACTCTGCTGAATTGGTTAATTTCAGACAGCGTTGGAACGATAGACGACGAGTTAGTGTGGACATTGAAGCTAGGGGAAAATGCTTACCCGTCTGCACAGGAATTAGCTTTGATAAAAGTCACGGGCTTACGGTCCCTTTATGGAATAATTTGGAGAACAGTGGTATATGTAATACCACGGACAGCGATATGGCTGTTATGTGGATTATTCTCCAAGAGATATTTGATGAATGTGATATTATCGGACAGAATTTTAACTATGACTTCGACAAAAAGAAGCGTCTCGGATTTAGGTTTAAGAACGTAATACATGACATAATGATTAAGTCCTTTGCTATTAACCCAGAGTTGCCAAAAGGACTGGCCTTCAACCAGTCCGTTTACACGCGCGAACCGTTCTATAAGAATGAAGGTATGTATGAAGGTTCCCTCCACGACCTTTTTATGGGATGCGCAAGGGACGCTTGTGTTACCTATGAGATCAATGATTACATGGATATGGAGTTGGAGCAAATCAACCAAAGTCAATTCTATAACAATTTTCTACGCTACTTACCCCCGTTTTATCGTGATATCGAGGCAACGGGCTTCTGTGTTAACTTTGAAAAACGGGATTTACTTCTGCGCAAGTATATTGAATGGTCAGAACGAATCGGTTACGCATTGTACAAGATTACTGGGACTACCATCAATACTAGCTCACCGAAGCAGGTCTCGACGTTACTTTTTGAAGCGTGGAAACTTCCAAGAAGAAGCGGAACGGGTGAAGAAGAACTCACGTCTTTACTTAATTTAAAGTCATTCACTGACCCTGAGAAACGTAGAGGAGTAGAGCTAATCCTAGAGAAGCGTAGAGTAGACAAGACTATTGGTACATACGTTCAAGCTATACCTGATTACGATGGACGCATGAAAACTACATGCTTCCCTTGTCTTGATACAGGTCGTAGTCAGACAGGTAAACAGGATGAGCCTATACGTCCTGAGTTAAGCTTTAAGATAGATGGTAAGAAGAAAACTAAGTCTATGGGCTTAGCCTTTCAGACTGCTACGAAACATGGTGATATCGGACAAGATGTTAGGAGTATGTATGAGCCAGATAAGGGATATGTCCTTGTTAATATCGACAGTTCTCAAGCTGAAGCAAGAGTTACTGCCCTCCTTGCAGAGGACTATATACAACTTGAACGATATAATACAAACGATGTCCATGCTCTCACAGCATCATGGTTTCTCGGCGGAACTGAGGAACAATATTCTAAGCGAACTCTCGGTTATGAGTGCCCTGAGAGATTCCTCGGTAAGACTCTGCGACATGCTGGAGAACGAGGTGCTAGAGGTAAACGAGCTATGAATGAGGTTAATACCTCTGCGCGCAAATACAAAATTCCTATCCGTATAACTGAGGAAGATGCAGACGCAGCACTCAATATATTCCATTCCAAGAGTCCAAATATTAAAGGGGTGTATTTTGCCCAATGCGAGGAAATCGTTAAACGCACTAGAATACTCATTGCTCCTCTCCCATATGGAGTTGATGCTCCGTTTGGTGGTAGACGTACCTTCTACGAACGCGCAGGAGATGAACTCGTCAGACAGGCGCTTAGCTATATCCCTCAACGCGCAATCACGGACAATACTAAAAACGCTGGAATACGAATTAAGAAAGCAGTTAGTTATGCTAGAATCGTAGTAGAGTCACACGACTCTCTACTGTTTATGATTCCTGAGCGATTTGTAGATGAATTTGTACCACTCGCGCGCACAGAAATGGAACGTCCTATTAACTTTGCTAGCTGTAGTTTACCACGAGGAATGCTTTCCATTCCGAGTGATGTTGAAATAGGCTACAATTGGATGGATTTAAGGAAGTACAAACGTGGACAAGCCTTACACGAAATTAGATCCGCAGTTATACCAGAAGAAGATGAGGGACGTGAGGTGTCCTGACTGTAAGGAATTGTACGTCACAGATTTACCTGGACCTATGTGTCCGTTCTGTCATGTATATTGTATAACCTTAGTGAAGCCTGTGTTGACATGACGTGGTTATCTGAACTAGTAGAACAACACTCTAAACTGGAATCTCCATTAAGTTTCTGGTGGTGGGCAGGAATGGCCTCTATAAGTGCGGTTGTAAAAGACCGTATTTACTTAGATAGAGGAGCCTACCTATTATATCCAAACATATATGTGATGTTTCATGCTGAGAGTGGATTGAAAAAAGGTCCGCCCGTTAACATGGCTAAGCAATTAGTCAAGTATGTAGGTAACACTACAGTGATTAGCGGGCGCGCCTCAATACAAGGGATTCTCAAGAAATTAGGTACAGCAGAAACAAGACCAGGACAGAAGCTAGATTTAAGTAGTTCCACTGCGTTCATATGTAGCAGTGAATTGAGCGCAGCAATAGTAGATGACCCAGTAGCAACCAAGATTCTCACTGATTTGTATGATAGGCATTACAACGCGGAGGAGTGGGAATCTCTACTGAAAGGAGAACAGTTTAACTTACAAAATCCTACTGTAACCATGTTAGCTGCGACTAACGAGGCTATGTCAGAGGATTTTCTAAGTAATCATGCCGTGAAAGGGGGCTACCTTGCGCGAACTTTTGTTATCCATGAATCAAGTCGCAACACTCTTAATAGTCTTATATTGCCTATGGAGAATCCGCCAGACTATAAGACTGCATCAGGATATCTTAAAGACCTTGCAAAACTTAAAGGTCCATTTAGACCACTCGGCAGCCTTACACAAGGAGATCTTTATCTCTACCCAAAGACATCTAACGGCATTACAGGATATTATTGCGAAGCGGGCCTCAGGTACGACGACTGGTACGAGCAATTCTGGAAAGATGTAGATGAGCAACAAGTAGTAGATGGAACGGGTACTATTAACAGATTCGGTGACTCAGTATTAAAGGTAGCCATGCTACTTAGTTTAGCTGAAGGAACTGATATGATTATTAGTACCCAGCACATAGAAGATGCAATAGCTATGTGTGAGAAGTTAGTAGGTAACACTCGCAAGGCTACAATTGGTAAGCAAGGAATGAGTAAATCCGCGCCCTTGAAGGGACTGATTATACAGGAGATACTCAATCGACCAGACCACAAGATTTCCCGCCTACAACTCCACAAGAAATTCTGGATGCACTACAGCAATGTTCAAGAGATGGATGACATGATGATTAGTGTCTGCGAAACAGGCATGATTAGTATAGACCAAGACCATAAACAACAACTAATCTATAAGATGGATAGATCCTAATTGTGGATGTTATTGGTGTATGCAAGGAGAAGAAATGAATACTTGTGTATCTGATGAGCAGGTGATAGTTAACATTCAGGGTATACGTAATGTCACATGGGGTGAGAGTACTGGATATGATTATGGCTCAAAAGGTGGATGGTATGTTACAGTAACATACAAAGGTAGTCACAACGTATTTAAGTATAAGACTGAAGGTGAAGCGCGCTCGTTGTTCAATAAGATTAGAGAGGCTATGGATAAGGAATACAATGCCACGACTAAGTGAAAACGGTCATTGGGCTATGGGTATAGGCGGTCATCAGGGTTCTGTAGACCAAAACTTTATAGCCGATGCAATGGGTCCGTACTGGCTTAACAATGAGGAGGTAGTGTATCCTACATACTCAAATGTAATTGCTAAAATTAATCCATTTACAGGTACTCCACCGCAAGTAGTAGCTCCTAGAGGCTGTAATGATTTGCGCGCAGGAGGTAACGTATGGGCTGCATGGCTTGACCACTATGGGTTATTTACCTCTACTGGATGGCATGATCCTGTTGCTGGTTTGCTTGCTGTTGGTCCTGATGGGAGTATTGGTTATACTCCGGATCGCCAAGCTGATTTTCGATGCTTTGTAAGAGAACCTGGTGGATTTACATGGCATCTAACTGACATGATTGTATATGACCTACAGCTTATGACTGAACGCAGAGCTGTATGGACTACTAATCAAGTAGTATATGTACATAATTTACCACAACCACAGATTCTACCTGGTGGCGCATGGGGAACTAAGGTAGCACTGATTGAGCAAACTTATTACATCTGTTACTTCTCTGGTCAATATGGAGTAGTAATACACAAGATTGATGATAACAGCATGGGGTGGGTATTCTCTGGACCGGGAGTAAATGCCTATTACCATGATATGAAGGCTATCACTTCCAATGTACTTCGCGTAGTCGCCTCGCGACGAGCCGGTGAGGAACCAGTTGATTTAATGTTAACTGATTATGTTCCTGGTCAGACGCCAATGGTTCCACTGTATAAGGAAGAACCTATTGTGGTGATTGGTAAGCCTATGTGGTTAAGTTGGTTTGAATTTAACCATCCACCACTACAGACACCACCGGGAAATAGCATGATTACAGTAAGATGGACAAATCAGGATAGTACCATTATTCGCATGAGTGGTACCCAATTTGCTACGTGGGTAGGAGGGTCTACCGTTGCGGAAATTAATAATAAAGTTGCTAATTCTCCATATCCTGTATTTGCTTATTGGGATGGCCGTTATTGGCCTTCGTGGCCCACATTAAGGAAAGGTGATTGGCTAGGTTTATTTGGATATTGCTTCAATAACGAATCAATGCCAGTATTTGAACAGAATATGAGGGATGTAATCAATTCAGTCCCACCTGAATACAGACAGATCGCTATCAATTGTCAATGCTATACAAGTAATGCGAGTTTAACCACAGACCTGAAAGGACTGGTTCCTGTATATGCGCGCCTTGCTAGAGACTATCCGCGCATTAACTTTTTGTCTGTATTTTCTGACCAAGACCGTAAAACTGGTCTTAACGATCATCCAGAACTTAGGCCATACTGGCAGAAACTCTACGAAGGTATAACTGGAGAACCTACGATGGATAACGGAATTGTAGACGGAGTTCTAGTAGACCCACAGAAATGGTGGCTGAACGATTTCACTGTAGGGGAGAATCCAGCTAATTATCAGGAAGTAATGAAGCGTAAGGAGCAGGAGATTTACAAGTGGGGATTGGGGCAGCAGAACAATTCAAGTGGAGTAGCCCGTGGCAGATTATTCCTACCCTGGGAGCAATGTCCAAACGCAGCACCACGTAATGAACAAGAGTTGTTTCTTGGTGTTAATCAGGATGCATCGTGTTGTGGTATTGGTGATGTGCCCTGCAAAAAAGTAGATGTAGTTAACCAGGAAGCTAATACATGGATATGGTTAGATAGAGACCCTGGTATTGAGTATCAACCCATTGGCTCAGTTAATCCACCTCCCGGAGATATTGTAGTTCAGATAAGGAGTTATACTAATCCCACCCGTCGTAGTGACCCCGACGGTTGTGAAATTAAATTTGAAGTTGCATCTAGTCATCCTGTCACATACATTAAAATATCAGTAAATGATGGAGATTTACCATTTGTCTGGACGTGGACAGAAGGTAAGGATGGAAGGTATTTTCGTATCTTTGGATTGAAATTGACAGTTAACGGTAACTGGACACTTCGTATTGAAGGGCACGACAATCAAGGAAATGTAGGAGTTACAGAAGTTCCAGTTACCGTCACATTCTAGCGATTACCAAATGTTTGCGTACCAAACCCAAGTACAGGAAGGACACCCAATGGAAGTAAATTAGGATCTTCCTTAACTATCTCAGCAATGTCTTGAATCACAAGGGGGATGGTGGAGTTCATTACACCTTCGGGTATACTAAACTTTCCCCCTTTTCTACTTTCACCTGAGAATAGCTGCCAGGCAAATGCAGGAATAGGAGCTAGTTTATTCAGAGTAAAGTTACCTAGTGTAGACCCCATATTCTCAAAGTATTCATTTACATTGCCAGAATCATACGTGCGGTTTGGTCGTTTCGGAGATGTATACTGCCCACTAAGCAATCTCACTCCTGCTACTAGATACTGTTGGTCCCCACCAAACGGGTCAATTCTTAATTTACCAATCTTAACTTTCCTGAAGTCTGAATTAGTAGGGTCATTACTGACATCTGCGCCCATCTGTCTAAATAGCTCACCAAACGCTACTCCAAATGCAGCAGTACTAAGCAGAGATTTCATAGCTGCCCTGCGAATCATCGGATTCATCGTATGATATGTATAGGGATTGAATACCTGTGCATATCTACGAATCTTAGCAGCCATCAGTTTAGGCGCAAAGAAAGCCTCATTAAGAACAGGAGCAATAGCCTGTAATTTACCTAGACTTCCACGTCCAGTAGAATTATTCACGAATTCTGCTAAGTCTTTACCTACCTGTATATCCTTAGTTATATCGACTCCTGAATTCAATAAATCCTGCGCCATTCGATTAAACGTATCGAATCGCAACTTAGTCAGGAATCCATTATAGGCTCTATTAGAGGCTTTTATACCAGGTACCCATTTCTCTGCAGCCTTAGAACCCTGTGATTCTTCATGCCTAGCAAAGTCTACTCCCCATTCCTCATAGAAACTAGGAAGTTCCTTAAGTTTGGCAGTCTGAGTAATCTTGCTAATAACTCTCTGTCCACCCTTAGTCAATACAGGTACGTATCGCTTCTGACTCCAAGGTGCAGAATCAACCATTTGATGCAGATTGTCATAATACGCCTGACTTCCTAGAGATTTAAACATATCATCTAGTGAATGCCAGTACTCAGGTTCTGCAATAAGTGGAAGTCCCTGTCTACCCGCGCCCGATACATCTAATCCAGTTAAGAGAGTCCTATTAAAGTCTCGAATCTTAGCGTATAGGCTATCCTTAGCTGGCCCAGGAGGAGCCATTCTGTGTGCGTTCTGTAGTTGATACAGTTGTGCGCGTGCTTGTTGTATATGTGGTGGAGTTAACGGAGGAGTTGTTCTCCCCCCTGTTGGCTTAATATTAGAGGCTTGAACTCCGCCTCCAGTAGGTCCAGCACCTCCAGAAACTCCTCCTTGTTTTGGCCCTTGAGCCCATTCGCTAGCTCTCGCCTCTGAGAGAAGGTCTGGAGTAGAGTCGGGCCTCCCTCTGTTAACAGTATGTCGTTGTAATAATCTCTGAACCTCTGGAGCATAATTGCCTGCTTGGTCGGAGATAATTTGGAAGATGCGATTAGCGGCATTGGCTTCACTCTCTATTGGATATCTACTATCAGTTTCTGCCATTTCCCAAGTAAAACTAGCTCCCTCAGAACGAGCCTTATTATGGGTAAATTCATGTTTAATAATATGTACTAGTCTACGCGCAGCTTGCTTGGGATTATATCCCTCCATAGCAGAGAAAGGATTCACTAATACAGCAAATTCTCTTGCATTATAAGGTGCAGCAGGATTGGGAATATTTATCCCACCCTTATTCTTATCACTAAGAAGAAATCCAAATTTAGCAGTTTTTCCAAGTTGTGTAGTTGGATGTAATGTGTCCAATTCCTGCAATATATGTCCCATCATACCCCCGATTCCCTGGATATGAGGACTACTATTAAATGCAGCTAATTCCTTTGGTGTATATCGTCCACCTGAATCTAATGCTACGAAACTAACTCCAGGCGCGGGTTTTAGACTATCATATGCGTCTTGTATTCTTTGTTTTCTGGCTGCAGCAGCTTTCTCGACTACTTCTTTATTAATAATCCGTTCAAGTGGTGTTTTAAAAGTATCCTTGAGTCGTTCGCGCGTAGGTGCAGTTAATGGATATTCTATGTTTCTCGCATCTACAGTTGGATCAATTTCAACCAAAATAGCTTCGGGCAATTCACCTTTTGCAACAGAAATTTGATCAATTCCTTGGAACATACCACGATTCATGAGAATTAATGCGATTTGATTACGTTCTGCATATTCTATACCTGGAGGAATAGAGAGTTTGTAATCTCCACCAGTTACTGTACCAGAATCGACGAATTTACCTCCTCCAAAATTACGAGGATTCAAAGTTTCAAATATATTAGATTGAGCATGCTGTTGTTCATATCCGGCATGAGGCTTACCCGTTGAACGATCAAAGAAAGAAGAATATTCAAGAGATTCAATATTTATTTTTACAGGAGTATTTGAGAACCTCTTAAATTGCTTCAAGAAGTTATGAGATGCATCAACTTGTCTTTGATCCTTATATCCAATAGTTACTTCTGTACCAGTGGGAGTACCTTCTGGAACTTCAACAGAATTAACTTTAACTCTACCCTGATACATATCTTCAGGAACACCTTCAAATCTGTGTTCCATTAGTTTTCCATTGGGTTCTCTTGCAATAGTTCTAATCTTGAAATTTTCAGACCCCAAGAGATACGTAACTTTGCCGACTCCCATTTCTCCAATTTTCTTATTTGGTCCACCACGTTTACCAGATTCGGTAAGATTTGTAAATTCATTTTCAATCATATGACGAGTAACACCTGGACCTGTATCATGTACAGTCGCAGTTTTACCCATATGATCAAGAGTAATATTTACTTCTCCGCCAGTATCTTCTGCAGCATCAATAGCATTCTGAACTAGTTCCTTGGTAGCTACGCGCCCACCGGCTTCAGAATACGTATTTAAATAAGCCCTCATCATTTCCATTGGATCAGGATTAGCTCCCATTCCAATCGTACCTTCAGTCTTACCCTTTGCCATCTGCGAAGGCATATAAGGATCTTCAAATCCAGCATTTAGTTGCTTAGCATATTTATCTGGCATTCCTCTTTCTTGCCTAAATCTCTGATGACCTGGAGAATCCATAATATGATATCCATGAGATTCTCCAACTACTATATCATCTCTACCAATCGCACGAGTTTTAGGAGATAGATAGTATCCTGCATTAAGTACCTGTTGATGGTCTTTAGTGATAATATCAGCTTCCTGAGATGTACTTTCAATTACTCCATATTGCTCATTAAGATTATC
>CAUVYU010000063.1:12500-15961 GCA_963556255.1 Allolobophora icterica | reverse complement strand
CGATTCGAGATACTTAACGGAAAATTACAAGAATTCCGGTGTGTTTTCTATTATATACGAATCTCCTTCGCTTCCTGAATTCAATTTTTGTGTATTAAAATTTGAAAGAAGAAAAATTATGAGCAGAAATAATTGGTGCGTAATCTTTGTTGAACAAATGAAGAGTGATGGGATGGGGAGGGGGGCGCTGAAGTCGCATCGATCCATCGACTAAAGAGGATTTTTGTAACAGATTAAATCATATGAGAAGATATCTGCGAACATGGGCGTCCGGAGGGGGGGGGGCGCAAGGGGGCGCATTTGCGCCCCCTGGATTTTGCAAATATTTTATAAAAAATAAAATCTTTTGATTATTTTGATTATTACAACAGTCCCAACACGATTTTCAATGCGAAGAAACACTTAATTATTTAGGTAAAGTCCTTGATCATCATTTTTTTCTATACAAATTCTTTCTATACAGAAGCGTCATCTCCCTAAAAAATTGTCGCACTCCTAAAAAATGTTGCGCCCCCCTAAAAAAATTTCCTGCGGACGCCCATGTCTACCAATGAACGGAGCAGGTAAAGAACTCACCGAATATTCCCATCAGAATGAAGATAGGAATCTCAAACGTGAAGAGGTAAAGAACTCACCGATTATTCCCATCAGAATGAAGATAGGAATCTCAAACGTGAAGAGGTAAAGAACTCACCGATTATTCCCATCAGAATGAAGATAGGAATCTCAAACGTGAAGAGGTAAAGAACTCACCGATTATTCCCATCAGAATGAAGATAGGAATCTCAAACGTGAAGAGGTAAAGAACTCACCGAATATTCCCATCAGAATGAAGATAGGAATCTCAAACGTGAAGAGGTAAAGAACTCACCGATTATCTATTGATATAGTTTCCTTATATGCAAATTTGTCTGTCGGAGGACGCTACGTCACAAACGGCTTCTGTTCTATTGTGAAACATAAACCGGTTGTCTTGACGACGGCGGTCTTCACGACGGCGATAACCAACGATACATATAGGCCTATAATATGACGTCATAATATGACGGGCAAGTATTCTAACACTATATATACTGCCGTCATAATTATGACGGGAAAATACACTAGTTCCCATCAGAATGAAGATAGGAATCTCAAACGTGAAGAGGTAAAGAACTCGCCGATTATTCCCATCAGAATGAAGATAGGAATCTCAAACGTGAAGAGGTAAAGAACTCACCGATTATTCCCATCAGAATGAAGATAGGAATCTCAAACGTGAAGAGGTAAAGAACTCACCGATTATTCCCATCAGAATGAAGATAGGAATCTCAAACGTGAAGAGGTAAAGAACTCGCCGATTATTCCCATCAGAATGAAGATAGGAATCTCAAACGTGAAGAGGTAAAGAACTCACCGATTATTCCCATCAGAATGAAGATAGGAATCTCAAACGTGAAGAGGTAAAGAACTCACCGATTATTCCCATCAGAATGAAGATAGGAATCTCAAACGTGAAGAGGTAAAGAACTCACCGAATATTCCCATCAGAATGAAGATAGGAATCTCAAACGTGAAGAGGTAAAGAACTCACCGATTATTCCCATCAGAATGAAGATAGGAATCTCAAACGTGAAGAGGTAAAGAACTCACCGAATATTCCCATCAGAATGAAGATAGGAATCTCAAACGTGAAGAGGTAAAGAACTCACCGAATATTCCCATCAGAATGAAGATAGGAATCTCAAACGTGAAGAGGTAAAGAACTCGCCGATTATTCCCATCAGAATGAAGATAGGAATCTCAAACGTGAAGAGGTAAAGAACTCACCGATTATTCCCATCAGAATGAAGATAGGAATCTCAAACGTGAAGAGGTAAAGAACTCACCGAATATTCCCATCAGAATGAAGATAGGAATCTCAAACGTGAAGAGGTAAAGAACTCACCGATTATTCCCATCAGAATGAAGATAGGAATCTCAAACGTGAAGAGGTAAAGAACTCACCGATTATTCCCATCAGAATGAAGATAGGAATCTCAAACGTACAGAAGCTGATATCCTGAACAACAACAATGACAAAGGGAAGATGAAGTTAAATCATCCAATCACAACATCCCAATCAACATTCACACATAGAAACCCCACCCATTAATCAGTCAATCAATCAATCAAATAGTGAGTCAGTCAGTCAGTCAAGCATTCGTTCAGCCAGTTCAGCCAATCAATCATTCTTTCAATTAATTTAGTCATTCATTCATTCATTTAATCACTTAGTCACTCAGCCAGTTCAGTCAATCAGTCACTCAGCCAGTTCAGTCACTCAGTCACTCAGGCAGTTCAGTCAATCAGTCACTCAGGCAGTTCAGTCAATCAATCACTCAGCCAGTTCAGTCAATCAATCACTCAGCCAGTTCAGTCAATTAGTCACTCAACCAGTTCAGTCAATCAATCACTCAGGCAGTTCAGTCAATCAATCACTCAGCCAGTTCAGTCAATCAATCACTCAGCCAGTTCAGTCAATCAATCACTCAGCCAGTTCAGTCAATCAGTCACTCAGCCAGTTCAGTCAATCAGTCACTCAGCCAGTTCAGTCACTCAGTTACTCAGGCAGTTCAGTCAATCAGTCACTCAACCAGTTCAGTCACTCAGTCACTCAGCCAGTTCAGTCAATCAGTCACTCAGGCAGTTCAGTCAATTAGTCACTCAACCAGTTCAGTCAATCAATCACTCAGGCAGTTCAGTCAATTAGTCACTCAACCAGTTCAGTCAATCAGTCACTCAGGCAGTTCAGTCAATCAGTCACTCTGCCAGTTCAGTCAATCAGTCACTCAGGCAGTTCAGTCAATCAGTCACTCAGGCAGTTCAGTCAATCAGTCACTCAGGCAGTTCAGTCAATCAATCACTCAGCCAGTTCAGTCAATCAATCACTCAGCCAGTTCAGTCAATTAGTCACTCAACCAGTTCAGTCAATCAATCACTCAGGCAGTTCAGTCAATCAATCACTCAGCCAGTTCAGTCAATCAATCACTCAGCCAGTTCAGTCAATCAATCACTCAGCCAGTTCAGTCAATCAGTCACTCAGCCAGTTCAGTCAATCAGTCACTCAGCCAGTTCAGTCACTCAGTCACTCAGCCAGTTCAGTCAATCAGTCACTCAACCAGTTCAGTCACTCAGTCACTCAGCCAGTTCAGTCAATCAGTCACTCAGGCAGTTCAGTCAATTAGTCACTCAACCAGTTCAGTCAATCAATCACTCAGCCAGTTCAGTCACTCAGTCACTCAGCCAGTTCAGTAAATCATTCACTCAGGCAGTTCAGTCAATTAGTCACTCAACCAGTTCAGTCAATCAGTCACTCAGGCAGTTAAGTCAATCAGTCACTCTGCCAGTTTAGTCACTCAGTCACTCAGCCAGTTCAGTCAATTTACCAGAGTAAGTAAGTAAGTTAGTCAGTAGCAGTAAATTAATCGTGCGTCTTAATT
>CAUVYU010000062.1:0-32915 GCA_963556255.1 Allolobophora icterica | reverse complement strand
AAGGATATCGTAGGGAATAATTGTCTAATGGAAGCAATGTTCAGGAAACAAGTGCAGGTAAAATGTCCGACGGGAGTGTCTGGGGAATTGTCGAGTGCAATGTCCGAAACACCATTATGAAATATTATTACGACATGGATTATGATATTATTCACGATATAACTTATGTATGAGATGCTTTTACATCAAAGTTATCCCTTAAACGAACTCCCTGAAAGCCAACGACGGTGGTCGTATCATTAATATCTTAGATCCGCTCTTTGTTCTTCGAGCACAACAGAGACACATGGAAATAATAGTAGGCTAAGGCTAATATCCTCTGGGCCATAAATACCACGGGTTCGCTCTCTTTGATCTGGACACCATCTGGCGAGTTGAAATGCAACTGGAGATAGCGTCTGGTTCGTGGTCAGTGCAGGTTTACAAGAACCACGCTCTCTCTGTCTCTCTGTGTGCCCAGGTATACCTGTTTCTGTTTCTGTCTGTCTATATCTAGATCCTCGTTTATGTCTCTGTCCCTGGATGTTTTTGGCTCAGTATCTTCATCTGTCGCCGTGTCTGTGTATTTCACTGGTTCTGCCCCTGTCTACGTCTTCATGTCTGTTCCTCTCGCCAACTCTGTTTGTCTGTGTCTAAGCATACCCCTCGCTGAATTTGTAGTCTCTCTAATCTGCATGTATCCATCTTCCAGTTTCCTTATCTCAATCTATGCTTGTGCCTCTGTTTCTGTTATAATATCTTACTCTGTCACTGCTTCTCTCTGTCTGTCTCTGTCTCCTCTCTGTCTCTCTGTCTGTCTGTCTGTCTGTCTGTCTCTGTCTCCTCTCTCTCTTTGTCTGTCTGTCTGCCTGTTTCTGTCTCTGTCTGCCTGTCTCTCTCTCAGTCATTGTCTACCTACAGGGGCGTCTCTCCCCCTAAGTCATTGGAGCAACTTCCCCTTTCCCCCACTCTTACCCTTTCCCTTCCTTCCTTCCCCCCAAAATGGTAGCACACACACTGACAGATCCCCAATTTCTTGGATGGAGCATTTGCTCCAAGGTTTCTATGGTGTAGACGCCCCTGTCTACCTATCTATCAACCAACCAACCAACCAACCAACAACCCATCCATCCATCCATCCATCCATCCATCCATCCATCCATCCATCCATCCATCCATCCATCCATCCATCCATCCATCCATCCATCCATCCATCCATCCATCCATCCTTCCATCCATCCATCCATCCATCCATCCTTCCATCCATCCATCAATCCATCCATCCATCCATCCATCCATCCATCCATCCATCCATCCATCCATCCATCCATCCATCCATCCATCCATCCATCCATCCATCCATCCATCCATCCATCCATCCATCCATCCATCCATCCATCAATCCATCAATCCATCCATCCATCCATCCATCCATCAATCCATCCGTCCGTCCGTCCGTCCGTCCGTCCGTCCGTCCGTCCGTCCGTCCGTCCGTCCGTCCGTCCGTCCATCGATCGATCGATCGATCGATCGATCGATCGATCGATCTATCCATGTAATATACCTATCTATCGTCTGCTCTGTTTCAATCTATTGAACCACATGCGTTCTTTCAGTATACGTGTTAACTTCGACACGGGTTTCAACATACATCAACCTGCGTTTCTCCAGTCATTTTCGGTCATGCATTCACCTGCGTTACTAATTAGGAAAAACAATCTGTCAGCGTGAACACCGTTATTTGCAGACGTGAGAACGCTAAGCTCCGATCGATTAATATATCGACGGCGTAACGAATGCACTGGATGTCAGTTTAAACTATTAGACCTTTGCTATTTACGGCATTAATAAACTTGATAAGAGGGGTGGTGTGTTGTCTTTGTCTTCTGTCCCGTCCTGATTTAGACTTAGCTTTAACTTTTCCTTTTAATGTTACTGTATTACGCTCACTTTGTCTCCGTATGTCACCATTTCCTCTCGTCAGTTTCTCTTGTGTTCGATCTCCGCGTTACCCTCCTGCACCTTCCCTTCCATTCTCTATACGCTGCTATGCTCAAAGGCGTTCTGACGTTAGAACAAAGACAATTTGCTACCAACAGCACCTGAATTGCAACACACGCTTACGCTATGTCGATATTCCCAAAAGTAGATACTAAAACTATGCAGACATTTTACTGCTAATCCAGTGCTGTATAACGGCAACAGAGGGTTATGCTAGGCATGTATAGGCCTACTTTATAAGCATAGTGCTGAAATTCTGGTGAATTTCAAGTAATAGAAGGTACATAACTGAAATTTCATAGCGCCACAGACGTGTGAATTCGATTTGCAGGCTTGCTTCTGCCAGTTGCGTCTGCTACGGGTCATACAGCACAGCGTTTACTTAAATGCTGCCACAACCTTAGTTCATTAATTCATACTGACGCGAATTTACTACTGTAGCTCCATAAGCGTCCGTCCGTCCATGGACTTTATCAGCTCTGGTCAGTCCTCAACTGTGCCGCCTGAGTAGTGGCCAATCGGTCATCGTATTTGCATATAATTGAATATAATATGTGAGAAATACTATACTGGCTTACCATGGAGGAACTGATTCGACTCTAGATCATCTTATTTGGACAGTCCGTGATGGCTGGCAATGCCGCGGAATGCATCACAGAGCTTTGTGTTCCATCTATAAATCAGACATGCTCGCTGGTCACTACGACCAGCTGGCTGCGAAGATTTACAGGCTCCTCGCTTTCACACACCGATGATAGTCCATCGGACTTCTCATGCATACGCCCTTCCACCAGGAATCGTCTTCCTTTAAATTTAGAAGTGCTCTCTATCATTTGATTCAGCCCAACACAGTTTCTGGCGCTATACAATGGCCCTAACTGTTTACAACAGTTAGCTAGACATGGGAGGTGTTAAATGGCGCTATATGAATGTTTTGTAACATTGCATTACATTACAGTTCTGGACAATCATCGAATCCTCACACTCACATGTACGATGCTTCTCAAGGTTCTGTCCTCGGTCCACTCCTGTTCGTTCTTTACACCTGCACACTCGACAAACTCCTGTCATCTACCTCTGCTGATCATTACCTCTATGTTGGAGTTACAACTCTTCATGAGTTTCTTCCCTCACTGCTTCGAATATACACCAAATCACCGCGATATCAATGTCTGAATGACCGCCAACCTTCTATGCTTAAACCTTCAAAACTTGGCCTTCGTGAGCGATTAAGCAACTTAATCTATCCTCCAGACTGAGATGGCTATTATCATAATCAAATAGGCGTGCACGAAGTCGACAAAGGTCACGAATGCGCATGTTAGATTCCACGGATCTACCTTGACTTGCGCCTCACTTATAATCCCTTCCAGTCTGCAACATCGGAATCATCTTTGAAAGAAGCTTACCTTTTTGCCGATCATGTACTCAGTTATCACGAATTTGTTATATGCGCCTTCGTAGTTATCTCCTCGGGTTGGCTATCCGAGTTCTGACCTTACATCGAAAATGACTCGAGAACCTGGCTGTTGCGGACTTGATTTGATATAGCGCCGGTTAATTAGTATAATTACCCGTCCTCCTGACGCGGTTTTGTGTGACGTTGAGGTATTTAGGAGACTTACCTCGATCCTTGCTTTACAGTTACATCGCACAATCCGTTCGATCTTTCCAGACTTCAATATCAATGTCAATTGGTTGAGTGGTTTCGCTTTCATAAGAAAAATCCTCCATCTCAAGTAATTACATTGGTTGGCATAAGAATCCCGACTCCGCCTCGACAAAGACGCTGATGTAAGAGCATGACCACTAATTCATCCGTTAACGGCGCAATTGTGCGATTATAAAGGACCCAAAACACACAGAATTGAGTACAATGCACGCTGCGCCCAGGGGGGGACAATGTTCCAGCACTCAGTGCACCGGAGACGACTGGACTAGGAGCTTAAAGGCGGCCTTTCATTACATTCAGAAGAGCTTCCTGGATACGCCTGCAGGAGAATGTGTCGTCGTTTCAAGAGGATACAACGGAGTCGACATAAACTGCGTCGCCGCCCCGAGACCCGAGCGGATATCCGTCGCATTATCGGAAGCGGCGCTGACGAATGGCATTGTTGGCATCGTCGTCTCTTTTTATGCCCCGACTGCAGGGATTCATGATGGCGCACACTGCGCCCTTCTAAGCATCAAAATCATAACACTCATAAATACTCTTCCTGGCTGATTCGCTGATTTACACCTCGGACGGCCGGCTTCATGGATCGTTAGACAGACAGATCGGACATATGTATGGAGACGCAGACGAAAGGCAGACTGACCAACTGTCGCACTGACCAACTGACCGATCCACCGAATTACTTGACTAAGCAGGCAGGATGTTTGCATCGCGCGAACAGATGTAGTGTATACGCCATATATATAGTTAATTGTGTATGCCCGTCACTCTTGTTTGCCCGCGTGTAATCTATTTAATCGGTCTATATCACACGTGTGATGCATGTTCGCTTGTCAGATGAGAATAAGAACTCCATACGTACTTGCTTATTTTATGTCATGTTCGGAATTTGTGAAATGCAAGAGCTTTTTAATTCAGCAACTTGTCTGCGAAAGAGAAAAAACTGCCCTGACAGCAACAGCAAATTAGTTCACTACGCTTGAGCGAAGGCATAATGAACGCTCTGTTGTCGAAGAAAATCGATACACAGCTTGAGCTTGATGCTGAACTGCAGCATCTAGAAGCTGTAGGATATTGAAACATTTGTCTATTTTTTACTTGATATTGAAATACTTGTCCATTTCTAACTGATATTGAAATACTTGTCTATTTCTACTTGATATTGAATTACTTGTCTACTTATAATTTTTTACTTGACATTGAAATACTTGTCTATTTCTACCTGATATTGAAATATTTGTCCATTTCTACTTGATATTGATTACTTGTCTATTTCTACTGGATATTGAAATACTTATCTATTTCTATTTGATATTTAAATAGGCCTACTTGTCGATTTCTACTTGATATTGAAATACTTTGTCTATTTCGGCTCTTCGTTTTATTTTATGAATAGTTGTCAATTTGTGGCGCCCGAAATCAGCTATCAGTCGTAGGAATGTCACGATTACAATTTAGATACCGCTCATGGTACACGAGGAATGTTACCTCATGAGATGTCTTTAAAGATAAACATCTGGACTCACATGGCGATTATTTGTTCTAGCCTGTTCTTAAAATCGCAAGACAATACTAAACGTCGCTGACTTATCGATTGGCCTATAACAAAAGATTTAGAAATGTATGAAGTCAATTAGTGACACAATAGGCAAATGAAACGATGATACTACTTGAGTGAACAGTAAATGTAAGCTTTTAATCCAAGTAGTGATATGATGTAAAGTTTTAACTTCGTTAATGATCGAGTAATGTCAGACGATTGTTGTCATGAACTCAAAGTATATATATATATATATATATAATATATATATATATATATAATATATATATATATATATATATATATATATATATATATATAGAGAGAGAGAGAGAGAGAGAGAGAGAGAGAGAGAGAGAGAGAGAGAGAGAAAAGGGAGGGAGGGATCGCACAGTTACAGGTGGTCGTAAAGTAAATAGAGAGAAATGCAGAGCGAACCGGATACACGAAAGGAAAAGAAACTTCACAAATGTAAGAGAAGAAGCGGGATAAGAAAATGCCGAGGAAGAAGGAAAAATACAGGGAGAGGCATAGAGGGGAAGGTCATGAATTACTGAGGATGCAGAGGCGACAGAGAGGGAAAATGGAGAAAATGGAGAAAAGAAGGCTATTTTGTAAATGTAACAGAGGGAGCAGGAGAGGGAAAGCGAAGGGTAGATTGCGAAGTTTGGGGTTGTGAGACAGGAGAGTAGAGTATGAGTGAGAAATGAGAAACGAGACACAAACGAAAATTTTCTCGAGAAAGACAATTTTCTTAAATTAGTGCGCAGTTGTCTGCGTAAGATAGGCTAGGAGACATACATAAACTAAAAACATGATTAGGTATAGATGAATAGCTATGGAAATAAATGCTATTCATCAGACTTCACTATATACTAGAACACTTGGAAGTTGTTTTTATCGGCCACAATTGGTGTATACGGGTAAAGAACTGATGGTCAGCACAAGAGAGCAGATTGACACCAGTTTCAGGCAGAGAGATTCAGGTTGAAGTTACACAGAGACACTATTATGTGACACTACATGTGACAATATTTTTGTGACCCTATATATGTTGACGATGAATCCCTGGCAAAAAACTTATTTTAATTCTAGACCAGCAATATAATACATCCAGACGAAAGCACCATAACAATTCGAATTATGTC
The DNA here is from genome assembly GCA_963556255.1 of Allolobophora icterica. NCBI lineage: Eukaryota > Metazoa > Annelida > Clitellata > Crassiclitellata > Lumbricidae > Allolobophora > Allolobophora icterica. Next base: position 26,572 of record CAUVYU010000062.1, on the reverse strand, counting down.
CTTGAGAGTTAGACAAGGTTTTGCCCGTCAAAACAGGACAGCCTCAGATTTCCTGACGTGTAACGACAACATTGAGCAACGAGTTGTGTAGAAATGCCGGCATCGCATCATGCGTGATATCCGATATGCGGATCCTCTTTCTTTGTTGGTCTTGGACACAAGACCTGCGTAATACGCCGGTTGGATCAGACACTTTGGTGCACAAGTGTCTAGTGCTCAGCGTCGAGAATTGTCGTGCCAGATGTCTAGGTTTAGTAGTTTCCAGTGTTTACCGACTCCTTATTGTTACCAGAGCTATTAACGTCGCCCTCCTCCTTTCTCAAGTCTTGAGACTGGCACTTCTTGACAACAGCTAATGTCTAGGTGTCAAATCCCTGCAAAGATTTTTATTGTTCTAGTCCAATAGCCCCCTAGCGAACCGAACTGTAAACCGAGTGTGCTGTTACTGCACTATCGGTGCGAAGATCGGACAACAAAAGAGAAGGCTGGCCATCCGCTATCAAATGCCGGAGCAAAGAAATTGAAGTCGATAACAATTCATGGTTATGGCTGTTTCTCGCGGTTAGTTTAAAAAACTGTTCTACTGTTCTTGTCTTTGTATTCATTTCGCAGTCGAAAAACGTATGCTAATCCCAACTTATAAGAAATACCGACATCCTTTGAGAAAGATTTCGATCATCGTATCGCATGCCGCTTAAATCTGAACGTCTATGGCTTTGATTCTGTTACCAAGACCTTGCCACACATGTTTTCCATTGATCTCTTCAATCGCTTCCTATACGTCAATGATTCTATTTAGATCATGCAATCCCTATAAATGAAAGATGCGCAGGTTTTATACCATCTTCTACATCTTAGTTTTTCACCTTGCAGCATTTACAACAGTAAACTAGGCGTAAACTGAAAGATAATAATTTACAGCAATGATTAATGTGTTGATGTGAACGTTATTTTATGTGTTGATCTCAATAATTAACTAATGGTCATAGATAATAAAGCTGATAGGTCTTAAGTAGTTCTACCGATTATAACGGTCCGCACAGAGGTATGATCGATCATGGAAACAACAGCAATTAGGCTACATAGTACTGACAAGCAGGGGTCGGCCATAAAAACAACCAGGACTGGACATTTGTGTTTTTTTTAACTCCCGGAAGAATACACGTCTGCTCATAATTAATGTTTACTCCCACTCACCAGCGTTTTTCACTGGGAAGATGGATTATCTCATCTGCTCTGGCAGAATATATCTACACGTCCTACGCAGGTAGTGGAAAGACCACAGAGGTAGTAGCTGCAGCAGCGACTGAAAAATCGGGACAAGTTATTAAGAGATTGAGACAGAAGGCGAAACAAAGAGGTGACAGACGGGAAACAAAAATTGAAAATAGAGGCAGAGTATGAGAAAGGGGAAAGAGGGAATGAGGTAATAAGAAAGGGTAAATGACAGTAGAAGAGAAGATTTCTATAAAATAGGACAGTCTTGAGAATAAATGAACGAGTGGAAAGTTGCTAGATAAACAGAAGGAGCGATCTCAATGGAACAGACAGGCATGCAGAATCAGACAGGCAGCCAGACATACTTAGCACAGACAGCCAAACAAACAAAGAGACGGACGATCATACAGTGCCCTAATAAAGGAAAACAATTAATCAGCCATTGTTGTGAAGCCTAAACAAGGAAATAGCAATTACAATACAATACATTGTCAGCGTTGTTGGTGCCATAACATAAACCAGGAATGAACTAAAGTTTCACTATTAGGGTAACCTAATTTCTTGGTTATTAACAGACAGAGTCAACTATGGCCTATAACATTTCATCAGCGATTTAATTCATTATGTGCAAAAATTGATAGATTTAAACAGAATGAAATAAAGACATGCAGAGTTACATATAACATTAAATTCTCATGATTAAAAAATAATAGCTTGCGTCAGCTTTGGTCAATACCGCTTAACTCTCAGCGCTGCAGCTGCTCCATACTTTTGTCCTGACGCCCTTGCACTAATCTAATTACATCCCTCAAGCCTGTCGAAATTCCGAATACGTCGGCTTCGTTCTGATTTTTGCCGCCAGACTAATGGCAATGTCTACCGATATTCTATCATATATCCGAAAATGAGAGACACACTTCACTGGCTTCCCGTCGAACGAAGAACCTAGTTCAAGATCTTCTTTGATGGGCCTCGTTGATTGGCTTCGCCCAGCAGACATTCGACCGGGAACTGCTCGTGCCGTTTTGAACTCAGTCGGTACTGCTCCACGTAGAAATGTTCTGGTCTCTAGCTGCCGCATTTCAACAGATCTCACGTGTTGGCTCATCACTTTGGAACATAAGTTCTATTCCTGTTACCTCTGCTCTAATTCAATTTTCCTTTCATGATGAAACGCATCAGTTTCTATCCCATGGTCAGCCATGTTCACAGCGCTTCTCGTAGGTTCTTTTAAAGGGCGTTACACAAAAGCCTATCCATGCATACATGCATACACCGTATACAATGTACATACATACACACATACATACATACACACATACATACACACATACACACATACATATATACATGCATACATACATACATACATACATTACATACATACATACATAAATACATACATACAATGTCATACATACAATGTCATACATACAATGTCATACATACAATGTCATACATACATACATGCATACATACATACATACATACATACATAACAAACATACATACACATGCGCACATACATACATACATACATTGTACCATGGAAAACCCTAACAATGTGTAATAGTAAGGTAATAAATTGTTTGCAAATATATACAGACAGACATGCGTTAAACAATTCTGATCTTCCTCATTGCATAGTCATATAATAAAATAATTTAGGGCTGCTCAACGATTAAAATTTTTTAATCGCGATTAATCTTGCGATTAAAAATTTTAATCGCGATTAATCTTGCGATTAATCGCATCATGAGAAAATAAAAGGAAACACTATTGTTGCTGTTGCCTACAGATAGTAATAATAAGTAAATAGCACTTTTTAATTGAAAGAGAAAACGTCATTGTTTTCAGTTTGCCAAATTTTTATTTGCATATAATATTATATTGTGAAGAACTACCAAGTTCATCCTCTTTCTGTTTTTCATAAGTCCTGTTTCAGCCAGTTGTTCAGACAAACTAACTTGCTCACATTGTTAGGTAATAGTTCACAACGTTTCTTATTAAGAAACCGTTGCGGCCCGTGCGCAGATGATACGAGAGTGTATTAAAGTCCTATGATGATATTTAAATTCTTTTAGTTCTTGCACGCTAGGGGCATACCATATACCTGCGTTTAAAAAATAAACCGACTGTTCATTATAGATCGTTTGAGTTCTTTCTCGCTTTTTTCTCCGACATTTTATAGATTATTAATAACCCGCTAGAAGATAATTTATAATACGAACTAAGATCAAACTATATGCACAGAAACTTTGACAGAGAGGACGAATATAATACCAGATCTACACCGCCATTAACCGGAAATGCTTTTGGTTGCTTATGAGTTCGCCCAATACAACTGTGTGAATTAAGCCCAATCTCGGTCAAAGACTTTTGGCTTGGGCAATAAGCTTACTTCACGCATTGCAGTGTTCAGTAAATTCCTATCCAAAACAGTGTTTGCGATTAAAATTTAATCGCGATTAATTTTTTTAATCGCGTTAATCGTCCGGAAAATTTAACGCGTTAATCGCGTGCGTTAACTGCGATTAAACAACAGCCTTATCATATATATATATATATATATATATATATATATATATATATATATATATATATATATATATATATATATATATATATATATATATATATATATATATATATATATATATATATATATATATATATATATATGATGTCATGCTGTACAATAGAGGGCTCCAAGAAAACATAGCTTACAACCTAGTATCCATCATATAATAAATGCATGTCTGGCTTAGTTGGAAATTTTCTGTATGGAAATTTGTCTGCCATTAGATTTGTCCATCTAGAAATTTGCTTCCTTTGAATGTTGTACGTGCGGAGGGTAGATGGCGCAACGATAAGACAGCACAAATGAAACAGATGCGTAGATGCAAAAACTCCAAATTGAGACTTTTTGACGAGTGTTCCTAATATTTATTTGACGATGCGGCAGACCTTGTTATAAGTAGGCGAAATTAATGTATGGTCGTCAACCTCTTGAGTGGCAGATATATGGAGGCATGTCCTTGCATACAAAGGGCTTCTAATCGATATTGTAGTCCTGTTTACAACTCACCAGTTTACAGAATAATGAGTGTTTCATTCGATTTTAGGTTACTTTCCAATTAAGAATTTATTTGCAGTAGGCTTAAAATGATTATACGTATGTTACAGCTCTGAGAATTTAACTTACTATCATCAGCAACATATAGATAATGAAAGCAGCTACAATTGAAATTCTTTACTGAGTTGTTTTCGAATATCATCTAGTAAATTGTGCATCTTAGAGACCTGAACTGTAATCATTTGCCACCGTCGATAGTGTATTCATGAAGCACAGAATAAAAAGCGCAGAATAACCAAAGCCTTGCTAACCGATCCTACAGCAGTCACCAAAGCATGCGAATTGTGAATTGCGCGCTTACACAAGTCACTGGAAATGGAACATGAACCAATAGAAAGTATTTGTTTGTGTCATGTAATATATGATATAATTGTGATGTAGTATTTTTATTTATCTATTTAAAGCATCTATTACGCTCTCAAGGTAAATAAATCTGATTCAGCGTGTGTGCGGTTGTATACGACGGGTCTACAGCCGGGTATTTTCGTCTCTGCGGAGGACGACCGACGCGGGTCATCGGAGTGACATTGACCGTTAGTCAAGGTCAGTGCTTCATTCTAACGACCGATAGGCGACGATTGACTGTTCTACGTACACCTGACGAATAACCGGACATGCGTCATCTTCTACCAATGGCCGACTGATCGATGGCTGCAGCGTCTTCGTGTGCTGCATTCTCTGTCACGTGTCGTCGCTCCATCCTATCGACACAACTTGGTCCAGAGACTGTGAACATCTATGCCACATGGAGAGGGGGGATAGATGAATTATAACACTCTTGCTCGAAGAACATAAGATCTTGAAAGACGTGGTTCGATACCCGTAAGCTCCCCATTGGTCGACTTAGCCTTCCACCCCCTAGGGGACGGCTGCAAAATGAGCGGGCGCCTAACAGGCTGCCAAGGCGTGTGTTCTATAAGGTCTTGATAATTGTACCGTCATGTTTGAATGTTACTTACCACGGTTTGTCAGTGAGCTTGTCAATAAACACAAATATGTCTGATAACTGTCTTGGGGAATCCAATGTTTTGGCTCCGTATGTGCGTCACTGGTCATTCTTCTAGTCTGCTGTGCTTAATGGCATTTAGCATCATTTAGGCCCGCGCAGCTTTTAATCTCGGCTGTCTGAGCGGCGCTATATAAACGTTTAATTACAATTGAAAAAATTACAGTATGGTATAGTATAGCATAGTATAGCTCAGCATAGCATAGCAGAATATAGTATAGTATAATATGTTAGTTGTTGTTTAACGACGCTATGTAATAACAAAGATGATTAGCGTCGCCCTCCTCTCCTTTCCAGGCTTGGTGACTGGCACTGCCAGATAACACACATGCAATAATTATATTATATCATATGACTGATTATCATATGATATAATATATTGCATGTATGCTATCTGGCTGAATATGCTAGACCAAACTTATCAATCAGGATTAGCCAGAATTCGCGCTATTTCCATATAAATTGTGAAAAAATCGGGCTTAAGTCACGCTATAATATACTCATTATTCTTGCGCTGTGACCATATGAATTAATAAAATGAAAATGTAATTCCGTAAGATTTTTAAGTCTCTGCCATTACGAATAAGTCAAATAATAATCATTTGCAATGTTATGAAGGGAGGGTCTTGTTGCTTTGACCAGCACAGTTTTAATATAGGCTGTCCGCACAGTTTTAATATAGGCTGTCCAAATATGAATAGGCTGCAAGAAAAAGAAAAGAGTAAATATCGCGGTTTTTTTTTATCCTACTCGCTCATGTATAGCCTAAGGGCAAGTTTGAATGAGCGAATACAGCCAAATCGTTTGTTTAAATGCAGCTGAGGGTCGATGGACGGGGGAAGGGGGCGGGGGAGGGGAAGTGAGGCTATGGAGTGTCTGAGCTTGCCAGATGTCTTCTTATTCATCGTTCTTTGTGTTCTTGAGTAATTTTTTGTATGTCTAGTTATATACAGTGATTGTCGGAAGCCGAACATAATGCTAATTTGGTTCTAAGCGGATTGTTACGCACGTGCTGATGGCCATAAGCCACAGCACTGCATTACGCTTAAGCATCTTACAACACGTACGCCTACTCACAATTAAGCAATTACTCACATTGCACAAGCAAACACACACACATGTCACACATACACAAGTGCTGTTATATATGCACTGGACAATGCAATGATCAGTGTCGTTGCTTTTTAATGCTAACTGTCAGGCTTATTCTAAGTTATAAATTATATTGATCAAATTCTATACAGTCCGGCGTCTGATAGATCGATAGAGATATGCTAAAGGCGGCTTTTTAATGAAAATACGATCCTAAGAAATGTATTCATTCGCTAAATGAACATGCTCACGGCGATGAACTATAAAAGCAGCAGGTAATAATGCAAATAAGAATGCCAACTAAATTAAGAGGAATGACGCTCCGCCTACAATTCAACATATCGGGGTTTTATAGGTCTATGGCTGAGTACACACAAATTGCCAAAAATTATCGATTTCACATAAAGCTTGAGCAGCCAACTCCAGACAATGATAAACCGCAGTGTAACTGCTGCATCACAATATTGCATGCCTGATCAAGATCCTTGTCTTCTTTACTGAGGCTGTTATATAGTGCAATTTGTTTTGGAAATATTTCCTGGAATGCATTCTGTATGTGCATGTCCCTCTGGAAACCTCGTCTTACGATATCCATAAAAGTTAGGGTTACAGCGCAATTTGTTGGCATAGTTAAACACTGGAAATCATCTCGCTTTATTTCCTTTTTATGTTATGACAATTTATAAATTCGATGATTCTGTCTTACGGTTCAGTGAACTGTACAAGAACTGCATAAAGATTTCAGACAATTGCGATATGTTACATGTTAGATGCACTTATGCATATTATATGTTCTTTGAAGTACGGCTGCGTAATATATATATATATATATATATATATATATATATATATATATATGTATATATATAACGGACCAGGTCTGCAGTAGAAGCCCAGACACATATTCTCATCGGTGCATATTACGATCCTGTGGCAGTGCACCAGTTTCCCGTTCACTTGGCGAGGTTGAAGTCAATTCAACTGACATATTATATGCGTTGCGCATGGGTGAATAATTTAGAGCTGCTCTAGGGAGACAGAAGGGGGAAGGGTGAGGGGGAAGGGTGAGGGGATGAATTGTTCAGCAGGCGGTTCATGTTGTCCGGTGCATTTGTAGATGGAGGGAAACGTCAGTCTGAAAGATATCATGAATTATTCACTTCCGATTATAAATAAATTCTTGGTGCCATGACAGTTGCTATTCTGCTATTCAGTTCTCCTCTGCTCTCCTATCGTGTCCGCTCCTGTCCTTTCCTCTCACCTCCTCATATTATCTCCTGTCCGTTTCGGCGTCATTACTCTATTCTCCTCTCTTATCCCATGCATAATCTATGGCCAAACTGTTTGTCTTTTTCTCTTCACACCTCTTCATACATGTTCGACTATTTCGCCTCCCTCCTTCTCTTCCCTCGTTCCCTCTCATAGGTCAAAGCCTGCAGCAGACTTGGAGCCATTCTCATCTGTTATGGTTCAGATGGCCGTCGGCTAGATGCCATACTTTGGCCTTCCATTCAACTGTCCTTTTCCCATAGATATCCTCCGGGCTGCGTCCGTCCATCGTCGTTTTTTCCTCGCCTGGTATTTGCACAGAAGCGCGTTCCCTCTGCGAAAGATTATTTGTTAGGAAGATGACAAAATACTCAGACGCCTATCGCTCTGTTTCTAGACAAATCATGTCAACGCCGTTGCCACGTCATCGATCGAGTGGCGAAAGGAGTTTTGTTCCACATTCAGAACATTAGAACATACATAATCTAATCTATTCTAACTCTAATCTGATTCAATCCGTAGTCTAATCATAATGTAATCAAATCTGATCTAAACTGATCAAACGTTAATCTCTCTGACAGTGAGCAGAAGAGGGACAATTCCGCAAATGTTGTATATAACGTCATGTTAGATTGAAACATATTAGCTACAAAGCCTTTCTAGAGGTAAATATTACGGTTTGATTGGTGGGGGCAGGAGAAGGCCAAGCTGGAAACTCACACCCGTAATAAACCAGCCTGATCTGGTTAACAAATTGGCTTTAATTTATGGAATACAGCAGGTTCGCTAAATTGTCAAATAAAATGCGAGTATCAACTGATATCTTGCAAGTTGCAAATTTAAGATAACTTAAAACGTGTCTAATAGCCATTTCAGCTAGAAGAAATTGAAACCAAACACCGCATGTCTGATTCATAAGCCATATACACTTTATACAGTCACAAAGTCATGAATACATCTGTTTTTGGTTGAATCATGTTCTGCGGTACACGCATAGGCTGACATGAATAATTGCGACAAGTTGATCTGAGAGAACCGCATGTGTCATAATCTAGCAACAAGTCTTTATCTCAGTTTGTTGTCATGAAACGACAATTTATAAGTTGGTTGGTGGCCGTAAAGTTTTAGAACATTTACTGAGTAATAACAAATGCTGTAACAACTTGTAAAACATTTCAGCCGTTCGATATTATTTGCTGGTCCGTGTGGTATGCAAAAATTATTTAGTCTAAAACAATAAACTATATTCAAGTGAGCGATTATATCTGGGTTTTTTCAGGTGTATTTGGATCTGCTTATATGTAGGCCTATAGACCCACGTATCAAATGACTGTTATATCATTGTATTCTAAATTGATTTTTACGTCCACTGTGTTACGCGCAAGACTGCTTGCACCACTGGATAAATGGGAACGGTGCAAGGAGAAACAACGTGCATCGCGATCTACATCCGGCACTCTAAGCAATTTATTCCTTCATACCCTTATCTTAATCATCGCTTCAACAGTGTTGCCAACGATAACTGTCATTCTACGCACGTTAGCATCACACGAATCGACGGTGTATACGATGGGGTCGGAACGAGAAGACTGACTTAATTGTCCAATGATTAATCGCTTTCGTTGCATGTCTTATGGCCGCCTCGTCTCTTTCTAATGAGAATCACCATCTTGCTATATTATACGGTGCGCAAAATAGACCCAGCCCAAAGTTGGACTATATACTGATCATGGCGAGAGCGTTCGTTGTCTACGCAAATGTATTCTAGAAACCTTCGTGGAAATCCGGATGTAGGTCCTAATTAGCGGAAAGGACATTCTAGCTGGCTCCGTATACACGCTGGCGCCGCTCAGCGGTGTGGTCTGCAAATGTGATGCATGAATTCGTTGCGCTGTTCGTAATGCAGGATCCTGATTTATGCCGGATGCAGTGACTTCTAAGCGCTTTGCTTATGTATGCTAAATATAGAATGGCTTACAGTCATGTAAATACATTACCTATTACAAATAACTCTTTTCCGGCTGGAGTCATAACTAAGACATCAGAATATGTACTCAAATCTTGGCTTCCAGTTAAGCAGAGAAGATCTTTCAAATTGGAACTTATGCTTTATAAACTGTAGTTAACTGCAGTATTAAAAATCAGACCTCATTCCTCAGTCTTATCACTATTCAACAAGGTCAACTTACTGACTTCCTTTTGCTGGTTTTGGTTAGCGGGCTTTTTCGGGTGCTGGACCTAAATTTTGAAATTTCCTCCCTGTATCTGTTCGCACTGTGTCATTTCGTACTCTTTTTAACATCTATCCATGGTGGGAAATTGTCGGGGGTTGAGAGGGGTTCAACGCCCTAGTCTTTTTTAGGACTCCGCGGTTCAGTCTTAATAATAACACACCCCATGGGGGTCGTTTCCAACCCCTTCAGTTGCGCTAGTATGATTTAGCATTATTTGACTCTGAGTCTCTGACAAAAAGAAATTTCCTTGGTGTATCATATATGCATTGTTGAATTTTCTCAACAGAGGAATTGATTTGGATTCGAGTCTGACTTGAACAACTGATAGCGTTGACATCAGCTGCTTGTTCAAATTTCGTTGACATCATTGTGCAAAATACGGATAAAATATTCAACCCCCCAGTCTTTTTCTACAATTCCCACACTGCATCGTTCTTCCTCGAATTGCTTATCCATCGTGGAATAGACATCTGTCTGTCTTTGACGGACTCATCTTATGGATGTTGACCCGATTCCGGTTTGGTTCTGGTGCGCCATCAGCTGATGCCTTGCATTATACACTGGCACAATATGAGTTGCTAATAATGATGTAAGGTCCAGTATATATGATATACATCTTATATATATATATTATATATTATATATATGTGGCGTTCTGCGCCCGCCCGGACGCCTGCACTCTCGTTGCGCCGGGCGGGTTTCCTGGTGGTGGCGACTCCAGCCCACTGCCCGTCTGGAGCCACCCCCGAGTCACTTCCTTGTGTACTTTAACCGTAAAATGGCTGTTCTCTATTTCTTCCCATAGTGAACGTTCCTATCAGAGGAGATTCAGGATTGGCCGCTTAAGAAAGGCAACACTATACAGTTCTGTCTCTGGGTCTGACTCTGCTCTTTTCCGCGGTCGCCGGATGGGCAACGTCCTGCAGGATGGCCGTCCTTCAGAACAGGGTTCGTTCTCTTACCAGCAGGAGTCTTCCTCTTTTGTGCGCCTTCTTAGTTACGGGCTTCCTCTAACTCTCCACATGATCTGGACTTTGACGTACCATTATACATCTCGTGACTCTTTAACTATCGCCATTTATAAGGGACACCAAACGTTTTCTAAGTATCGGAAACAAGGAATACATGCGACAAGTCTCTGTATCACATCGTCCTAGACACCGGTCTATTGGTTAACTGTCAAAGGTAACTCTCTACGTCGTGTCGTCTAGGCACCTGTCCATACGTCTTCCCACCGTACGTATCTCTCGCTCCAATTCCGTGCAGGGCATACCGGCCTCACACACATATTGTCATGCACCACATCTACGGAGTAAGTTTCCTTACCCGTCTTCTGTGTTGGCAATTGTCGACCAACACAGTGATAAATTCTGCTTCGGAAGATAATCGTAAGGGTATCTATGGCACTTTGATAGTGAAGGTCCTCTCTCTATAACCTTCCTATCCACACACAGAACTTCGTTCCGACCTACGCACGAGGGGGCCCAGCCTCGCACTTCAGTCGGTCCTCAGAGCTGTGTGTTACGACAAGCAAATATGTTTCTACCTGGGTATCCGACTACCCGTACTTTCACGCGTCGCTCTCTTGGTCTGCGTTAATGCCCCTTTTACCTGGGGACGCTCGTACACTTCACCTTGGGACTCTGACTAGCTGAACTTCAGGTAGGAAAACCCGGACATCTCTCTTCCAAACATGGGTTCCCGACTACCCGAAAGTTCACGTATCGTTGACTCTTGGTCTGATTCAATGTCCCTTTTACCTGGGACTCCCGTACGCTTCACCTTGGGATCTGACCCGCTGTATCCTCTCGTTGCGGCGTATCCCTACCCGTTTACACAACCTTTTATCTTCCCACTATTCAGAATTAGTCTGTCACGAGACCTGAGCAGCAGAGTGGGCCCTTACTCCACAAGCCGTATCTCTTGAACCTGACTCTCTGAATCCATTAGAGAACGTAACAGTTGTGTCTTTTCCGGGAGCGCACAGACTCGTACTCACACTCGATTCTGCTAACGGTATCTGTGGGTAAATATCAGTAAATTTACCCCGTTATTGCACACAGACCTGTGTATCTTTCCCCCGTGGGAACTGTCCCGAACACCGTAACACACAACGGTCGGATCGTCCGGTTGGTCTCCCGGACGGATATTTGCCGGTAAACCGCGGCAGTAACTATGACCGAGCAAGGGAACCAAACACGGTGACCGCGAATGGAAAATTTACCGGTAGTTCCCCGATATTATCGAACAGTTTCAACAGGATCGTTCCGGTACTTCACCGGACGTCACCAGCGGAATGTTTCTCCGCACTTTACCGATACAGACCTGTGTTTTCTATATCTCTCACGATCGGTCTCTCCCCGAGGTTTACTCAGCCTGTTAAACTTCCACAATCGGGATTCAGACCGGCTCGCGATCTAACGGCAGGGTGGGCCCCAAACCTGTCGAATCGGCGGTCAATCCAATACCCAAGAGTGATTAGTTTTTGCTGTAACTCGGGATCGCACTGCTCAGCTTGTATGGACGATACTTTAACTGAGTTATCACCACCGGGTCTTTGCCCGTGTATCTCTGACGGCTACCACCGGTCTTTGACCGTGTATCTCTGACTGTCAACAGCGGGACTATGCCCGTGTATCTCTGACGGTCCACCACCGGTCTTTGACCGTGTATCTCAAACGGTCAACAGCGCGGTCTTTCCGCGTGTATCTCAAACGGCCACTACCGGGTCCTTACCCGTGAATATCAAACGGTCAACAGCGCGGTCTTTCCGCGTGTATCTCTGACGGCTACCACCGGGTCTTTGCCTGTGTATTTCAAACGGTCAACACCGGGTCTTTGCCCGCGTATGTATCGAAATGTCACCTCACGGGAACTTTACCCGTCTTAATCGAACGGCCACCGACTGGGGCTGCTTCCAGTCTTTATCGAACGGAACCACCGGGGTCTTTCCCCGTGTATCTCAGACGGTCAACACCGGGTCTTTCCCCGGACTATCGAACAGTCACCAGCGAACCAGACACCGACGGGACCTTTCCCGTCTATCTATCGAACGGAACCGCCGGGGTCGCCTTCCCCGGACTTTACCGAAACAGACCTGTGAGCCTTTATCTCTCACGATCGGTCTTTCCCCGAATCAGCCTTCCATGATCAGACTCAGTACTGCTCGCGATCTACAACAGAGCGGGCCCTTACTCCGTTGGATCGACGCTTTGCCAGCACTGGTCAGACCGCCTTTGGAGCGGCTGTCACTCGGGAGCGCACTGATTAGCCGGTAACCAACGACACTAAAGAACCGTATCGCTGTATATGCAGAGTGCACACATCGCCACTCTACGATATAAGCAAAACACCGTGAGGCAGTCTTTACTTATCCCTCGCCACACTATACCGTGGCTTGTTCCTTATATACTAGCCTACGCACACCTTCTCAAATACAGGTGTCTAAAATATAGAAATCTAACTATTATACTAAGCGTCGCCCTAGCTCTAGGCCTTATTAATTGGACCTGAAAGCGTGTAATATTATACTAATTAATAATTTGAATCGCTTAAATGGCAAAAATAAGCTAAAACTTAAATATTGGCCATTTTATTTCACGTAAGCGCTACCATTTACGCATCGGCCGCTGATGCATTACGTCGCCAGATACCGCGTCAACAACACAGCTATTATTGATTAAACCTACAATCAAGACCTCTGGCCAGTCAGCCACATATATATATATTGTATATATATATATATATATATATATATATATATATATATATATATATATATATATATATATATATATAATGATCATTGTTTGACGTGCACAATGGACAGGCTTAGCTAAATGTTAATAATTATGAAGGCCTTCTAAAAAGGTTACAGCTTAAGCTAAAACAAATCGAGCCAAATTATCACGCAGTTGGGTGATTGTGCGTGGAATGCGACGCCATCCGGCGCTAACTCAGTCCTCCATCTATTTATTGATCCATAAGCGACTACAAAAACACACGTTGCCAAGTCATGAAAGCGTTCTGCCTGCTCAGCCGAATCTTCATAAATTTCGACTTCCTGAGTCGTGTCATTTATATCGTTATCTGCAGATGACACATGTCCCAAAGCCGAGATTAACAATTGGCTTGAAATCCGACAAAAAGTCCTTCTTCGCAACTGAATTGGAGGCTCACGGATGTGGCAGCAACGCCCGAGGTTTTATAGTAAAATTCATCACTTAGTTGTTTTTGCGTTAGGAATTGTCCTTATACCTAGATCATCCGATGCACCAGGGTGGACAATTTTTCAGCTCAGCTGCAGTGAGTACACTGACCGTACACTGTCGGTGAGAAGATGAGACAGCGAGGGAGAGGGCTGACCACCCGCCACCATATGCCGAGGCTAAGAAAATGAAGTCGCTAACATTTCGTATACCCCTGACTGCTTCTCTGGCTAGCTTTGAGGAACTGCTCTTTTTCTTCTTTCTTCTTCCTCCTCTTCTTCCTCTTCTTCTTCTTCTTCTTCTTCTTCTTCTTCGTCCATCTTCTTCTCTCTTCTTCTTCTTCTTCTTCTTCTTCTTCTTCTTCTTCTTCTTCTTCTTCTTCTTCTTCTTCTTCTTCTTCTTCTTCTTCTTCTTCTTCTTCTTCTTCTTCTTCTTCTTCTTCTTCTTCTTCTTATTCTTCTTATTCTTCTTCTTCTTCTTTTCATTCTTCTTCTTCTTTGCAGTCTTCTTCGTCTTCACCTTCGCCTTCGCGATCTTACTCTTTTTCTTCCGATGACGTGCTTGGTGTATGGTTAGCCATTCGTAGTATTCTACTGGTAGCCTATTTAACACAGGCGCTTCTGTATATTTGTTGGAGTTGGTTTCAATTGATCAGTGGCTTTTAACGCCAGCTGTATCAAACAACGACGTCAAGCGCATCTTCTTCTTGCAATATACAACGATTGATGATCGTTTCTTCAGCTTCAGCTGCTGGTTTGTCTCTCCGCAATGTTGATGCCATCAATTTCTATGCAAGGTGCGCTAGCCCTTGAAAATAGAAACTCTTTTTATGTGACCCGGCGTGTTGTGTTATCAGAGACGGCTTAGCAGAGGCGGCGCCTGTGTTCTCTTCATTCCGGAGGGATTGTCTTTATTTCGAACATTCCGGCGAACTCCTGTATTCGCGTTTCTTCTCGGCCCGGTGTATATCCAGTCTAGTCGGGCTTTATTAAATTACAGCCTCCAGTGTCGCTCCCTTAACCGGATCGGCTTATGGTATTTGAGGATCACATTCGGGAAATTACTTCCCCGCGGAATGTCGCTTAGGAAGTGGGTCACTTCAGCTAATGCTTGAAGAGGTCTACTAAGGTTAAGTGTATGCGTGCATGAGTTCTTCGTAAACACATATTAGTTAAATTTAGTGTAATGCTGTTGGGAAAAGATATATCGCAGTGGCATTAACATGCTGTCTGAATCTTGAGGTGTCACTGACTCACTGGTAACTGAATATAGGGTGTCACTGTATTTTATAAAACTACAAGGTACTTTAATTCATTCATTCGTTCGTTCATTCATTCCTTCGTTCATTTATTCATTCATTTAGAGCATTTATATAGCGCTCCTCTCGAGATAACTACTCAGAATCGCTCCCAACCCAACTCCTCAGCGGATAAGAACAGTTTACCAGTGTTTACAAGAAGTACGAGCAGAATCACTAGCTGAGACAACGCGCAGATCTACGTAAGGAGTGGATGGCTTAACCATAGAAAAAAAATGCGATGCTACAGTGTCACATCGAAGTGCGTGCAAATGGCACAACTAGTTCATCCCGAGCAGTTGAACGAAGATATTTCTACAGCCGGCCAACGTGAAGAGGGACAGCACAGCTGGCGTTAACAGCGCAGACATTCACTAATTGAATCTGCCAAACCATTATCAAACTCCTAAACTCAATACGCGGGGAGATTGCCAATTAAGCAAGTCACGCATGAAATTCGAGATATGGTCATTTTTTTAATACGTCACTAATACGCCTACCCACTGCACACAGCACGCGTTGAAGCTGCCCAATGCGACCCAAAGGGAGGCTCCAAAAGAATATACTTGAAAGATTGTTGTGGAGGTAATATTTACGCTGTTGAGCCTGATCGCGTTGGTATCGAAAATTCCGTGACGTCATGTTGATTAAACATTGCGTTATTTATTTGTTTCCGATAGGCTGGTAGATTTGCGCCCCTGAGGGCCGACATTACTCAGCATCGCTGAGTAATCGGACGGATGATTTGTTTGCAATTGGTCAGTGTTAGCGTGCATTTTGATATACGCTTCTAATTGGTGAGCGTTCGCGCGTAAATTTTGATTAGTCAATATTTTATGTCAGCGTTCGCGCGCAATGTCTGAAGCCAGCGGCAACTGTTGACTTGGCGTGAAAAGCCTTAAAACCAGACAAAAATGCATTGCGTAGAGAATATCAACAGGGTTTTGTACAGGTCGTGAAAGAAGTTGAACGCTTGAGTTACAAAAATTGTTGCTAGATTGTGCGTTTAGATTTAGTGGTGACGATTCAATTAGGCTGCAGTTATGATTGTGCGTGCGAGGTATACGTCGACTTAAGAACAATAACTTCACGTGAAGGAACTTTTGAATCATTTTCGACCTCCTTCCAATGTTTCCTGCCCTCGTTGTCTTAACTATGAAATGCCTGGTTTGCCATATGTTACGCTGATAGAGAATACATTCCAGTTTGCCATGTGCCCTTCCCATAAGCGTGTAAAGCTGATTAGATGCTGAGAAGCTAACCGGTTCATGGACAGGGCAAGTTCCTGCTCCTGTTGGAGTCGGAGGTCTAACCGAACACCAACGAAGTCCCTGAATAATTGAAGGGCGTTGAAAGCCTTCGTCCTCTGACAAATGATCTGAAACGAGCTGACCAACCTAAGCAGTCAGTCACCACTAGCACTGTCTCCCCATCCCCTCTCTGTCTCTGTCTGTCTCTCTGTCTTTCTCTGTCTCTCTGTCTCTATCTCTCTCGCGGAAAGGATCCTAAGCAGTGCGCTCGTCCGGGCTCAACCAATGACCATGCTTCCGTTTTTCGTTTCGAGGAAATATCGGAATCATCTTTTTATCTGTTGATGTCTTTATCGTCTTCTGTCTTCGTCTCTGAAGTCCTATCGATCGATCTTATCACACTTGTGACATTCTTAAAAGGCACTTTAAATAACAATACATACATTCATGCATACATACATACATACATACATACATACATACATACATACATACATACATACATACATACGTACGTCGTACATACATACATAAATACATAAATACACACATACACACATACATACATACAGACGTACATACATATATACATACATACATACACACATACACACATACATACACACATACATACATACATACATACATACATACATACATATATACATGCGTACGTACATACATACATACATACATATATACATGCGTACGTACATACATACATACATACATACATACATACATACATACATACATACATAAATACATACATACATACACACATACTTACATACATACATACATATATACATACGTACGTACATACATACATACATACGTACATACATAAATACATACATACATACACACATACTTACATACATACATACATACATACATATATACATACGTACGTACATACATACATACATACATACCTACGTACGTACATACATAAATACATACATACATACACACATACTTACATACATACATGCATGCATACATACATATATACAATTACACATACATACATACACACAAAAAGTATATACATACATACATACATGCATATATACATTTATACATACATACATGCATGCATACATGCATAAATACATACACCTGTACATACATACATGATTTAAACATACTAGTGTCTGTTTTCTCTATCAGATTCATGTGCATTGAAAATGTACTTGCATGGCTCTAGGATCAATTTTTCACAGTGTCCATATGCATTCGTTGTCTTATGTTCTGCCCGATTTTTATTATTTCTTTCATATGATTAATCGCTTTGCACTTTCTAAGCGAGAAATTCATATCGATAAAATCGGGTCTCATAAATACAAGGGGGCGGATAGAAAGAGGCGATTTGTCTCATACTTTTGAGACCGACTGCTGTTCATGCTTGTCTTATTCTCTGATCCTGTTTATCCGTCTCTGTATATTTGACATCGGTTGTTGATTTTGTTTATCGCTTATGTTTATCCAGTTCTATTTATGATCCTCTTTGTTATATGCATCGTGTCTGGCCGTCTGTTCGTCTCCTTTCTTTTTAACGACTGCTCTTCCTCTTCGCTACCCTTCTAACTGTCTGTCTATTTCTATCGACAAATACGTTTGAAACTTTGTTACATTTTTCACGTTACTTAACAATGCTCTCTCTGTGCACTACTTTCTTTGGTTGCTTCCTGCTTCCATTTCTTTCTCGTTCTATTGTACGTTTCCTGCAAACGTGCATTTCCTGTTTCAAAAAAGAAAAAGCATACAGCCTGTGCAGATTTTACTGCCGGTGCCCCGAAATATTCTATCCCCCCTAAAGCGTACCCCCCCGGATGGAATAAACCGGTTTAGAGTATCCGGTGGGATGAACCATTCTATCCCCCCTCGTCATACGCATCACGATCGCCTCCACGAAATTCCAGTCAAAATCCCCCAAAACAAAGTAAATTGATTTCAGGTCGACGTACAAACTAAAGATACGCAATTCAAAAATTTTATGTGTGCAATAAATCCAAACAGTACGACTGAATACACTTAGAAACCGCCAAAAATGCAAACTAAACCGAATACTCCATTTCGCTAAGGGTGATACGCATGTATGGGGGATACTCTATTTCGTGACACCGGCGTTCTCTAAACGCATTAATATATATATGAAAGATTATTGCTTTTATGCTGTGGAAATAAGTTTTCAGGCATATTGACAATTGAGTTAGGTTGAAAGGGTGAATCATCTATGATCTATGCTTTTGCACTGCCCCGAAGAGTGGCTCAACAACAGATGGGTTTTCTATGCAAGCAAGTCAGATGTCTGGCTGCTATAGACTGCTGTGCATTTGCTACAAAAGAAGAAAAATAGAAGCGAGTAACTAAATTTATAGCCTATGACATTATTATCTGTGGAAGTATAGGCCATCTACCGTAGCAAATCATAAGGTAGTTTACGACATTATATCACGAATCTATTTTGAAACATTCATAACGTAGCAACTGCAAAAAGTAGGAAATGTAAAATTATTCGAATTCAAACAAACTGAAAAATACACTTTCATTACATGATTACTTTTATTAGCTTCAGACGTTTTAGATTTTGCAGGTTGGCCACAGATGACGCATAGTTAGGACTTTGCGCCACTTGCACAGAAAGATTGCTTAAAAAAGAAAGTGGTTAGCTTACAATTCAATTTGCTATCTCTAATCAAACTGGAAATTCTAACTGACAACATTCTAATTGGAATCGAAGGTGATTTGCTCTTATTTATATTTATTTATTTATTTATTTAAGTCGACAAAACAACAAATGCAGTAATTAAATCAGTTAACACAAAAACAGTGAAAACAACATGCAACTATGTTAGCGACCAAACTAGATGCAGGTAATAAGGAACGAGGTTAAAGCAAGGAGTAGAAAAAGAATGGTACAAGTTCTGCAAGTTCGATGAGACTGATGAGGAGAAGAAGCAGGATCTGCTCATCGAGTCATCCCCAAGAGTGTATACTGGAGTGGAATAAAAACCAGGAACTAGTAACATAGCTGCAGAAATTTGTAATGGCGATAGATGACGAGGTGTGTGATAGCATATAATTAAATTAGCTGAACCCGTAAAGAACCATAAACGTCTATAGATGAAAAACTGAATTAAATTTATGCACAATAAATGGTGAACCTGATGCTTCACAAAACCTCGTGTGTTCGATCAGCGTATAAGTTGAGGAAACTTTTCAATCGTTAAGCCATGTAAGTTTTCAGTAAATCTTGTTCAGTAAATTGATTGCTGGTCAGTATAAGACTACACTGCATTCAGATGGTCTATAGACTCTACACCAGTCAAAGGAGCCGCATGTACAAACAAGCCAGCGAGTATTGACTGGGTATGACGAAAATACCATTGTTTTACTTCTGTCTAAAACAAATTCCTTTCGAACGTCGTTCCGGCATGTATACACATATAACACTGTCCAATATGGATGCTTTTATTGACTTCTTAATTGCCAGTTTCACCTCGAAATAGCACCAAAAAAGCGCAATCAAACTGTATACACAATGTAACTGTCTAGAAAACATTTTAACAATAGAATGCTCTACTTAGGAATTTGAACATTAATTGGTTTTAAATAATTTTTTTCTTTTCCTTTTATTTAGTTTGCTTGTGCCTGTGCTTGATATGTTCAGTTTCTTACACTTGTATTAACCCGTTTGTCAGCCGCAGTGCGTTTGCAGGCGGAACATTAAAGTCCAAACTTACTTACTTACTTATTGCATATGACTGTGCAGAAAACATTTTTATAAAGTCTATTGATACATACATACAATACATATACATCATACTACATACATGCGTACGTACGTACACACATACATACAAACATATATACAATTATACGTACATGCATACATGTGGAATGTATAGTTACATTCAGTGTGCTGTGATCTATGCAGAATACGGAGTGGATTATTTTGAAGAAAAAGAGGACGCATGTTTGGCTAATCTTTTCTACACAGATTAAACTCCCTACCTGCAGTCTCTGAGCGCACCCATAATGCGATACGAGATTAAGCCGTATGCAGCCCCACCCAGATAACTGTATACACGCACTTCTTCTTCTTCCGTATCTTTCTCCCACTGTTCTGGCCCACGTGGTTCTCCATCCATGTCTGGTCCTTCGGGGTCTTGCTTTTGTCTTCGTCATTATGATAGGATCTGATCTAAACCCGTTCGATTTGATATCTTTTTCAGTTCTGTCAGTGCGGTTCAGACCGTCCGACCAAATTGCCAGTATAGACGACGCGCTTTCCATAAGACTATCTCGTCGTAAACTTGTCCCAAATGAGACTTAATAAAGTCCCAGTTGTTTGTGTTCACATTGGCCTTTATCTTACCGAAACTCGAGATCGGCCGAAATCTGGGTATAATTACGCGTTTCTGTAATGTGCGCAGTGTAAAGATAATTGGCTCATATAATTTTATATGAAACTATTTCTCAACTCGATATTGTAATGAGTTCCTAAGTTGAGACGCCCACGCTGTGGTTTTAATCCAGGACGTAGCGGACAAAACCTGGAAAGTAACCATTAGAACATCGATTTTACACAGTTGCAGCTCTTTTAAACCTATAAAAAATAGATGAAACGATAAAAGAATCGTAATCATAATCCATAGATTTACACAACGCCCAAAAGAGATAAGTGGCGGCTCATTCACAGGCGCTCAGTCAAAACAAAGTCGTTAGACAAGTAAGAAGGGTAATACTGGACACAAACTAACCGCGACTAATGGCTTCAGTATCTAAAACTTCTATATCATTAGACCTTGATATCTGGATTCATGGCTAGTCTGTTAATTCTCAACGGAACACCAGCATCAGCACTTGACCTTTTAACTTCGTTTATATGTTGTATTTAAAATCATGGCATGTAGCCAACGAAAGCAACTTCATTTTCATCGCTCTAAAACCTCCTTTTAATATTGCGTTTCAGCGTTTCCTGCTAGCAGTGATGGGCACTATAGTATTTTGAAAATAGTTTTCTATTTTCAAACTAGAAAATACTATTTTATTTTGTATTTTCAAAATACTTTTGAAAAGTATTTTGTAAAAGTATTTTCAAAATATTTTTGAAAAGGATTTTTGGAGAATTCAAAATACTTTTACAAAATACTTTTTCCAAGATACTTTTCTAAAATCCTTATCAAAAATAAATTGATAATCTTCTGGTCACACCAAATACTTGTGTATATCGTGATATATATTTGATCAATGCTTCTTATATCAGGATAGCAAATGCGCAAATCTGTTGTAGTCGCAATCGTAGTCTTGATCTCCAAACTCCGGTTTTCAGAGGGCCAGATCAAGAGAGTAGACAGAGCAGCTGCAAAGGCGGGTGTCGTTTAGGGCGAGATGAATTGGAAGGCGGAGGATCAGATGAGTCAGGGTAGGAGTAGGCCTAATTGAAAACGTGAGACTTCAGTTTTAAGTGGAATGCCCGGAGGTGATAGATGGAGGGACATGAGGAAGATGGTTTAACATACGTTACAATTTCCATTGTTAATTTTGTTATACAAATTGAAAGTGAGATTGTAATTAGTAAATGTTTGCTATACATGGACTGACAAGATTGTGACTTTGAAACGACATTTTTCTTACAAACGTCGCTTTCGTGTTTTGCTCTGAGCAATAAAAAGTCTCTTATAATATCATCGAAATTCAGAGACTCGAAGCACATCTGATTCGATTGGCTCATGACAGACAATCGTTCAATCAAGCAGTTCAATCGTTCATCATACGGCTGCGAAGCATGTTCTTGATTAATTGAAGTTTTGAGAAAGAACGTTAATTGTTGATTCCAGACTTTTATTCTTCATCATAGCATAAATTATTATTGACATAGATGGCACTCCAGGCACCGATGTTTTTTGCAAATGACACTGACATAGTATTTTAGGTGTTCACGTTCTGAAATTAGTTCGTGTTGGTGAAGATCTTGAGAATAGAACTTTGCAAGCTTTTCGCTGTATTCTGTCATTTGTTCGGCATTCAAATGGACCAGTTTGATTAAGAATGTAAATCTTCTGCTGATTTCTTCATAAGCTTCTCTACGTCTGTTTAGTTCATTCTAAATTTTGTGCTCGCATCCATAACAGTGTCATTTGCAGGACCTTCCAGAAATGTAATTCGCATATTTCTTTTAGTCACTCGTCTCTGGCTGTCGTAGTACTCTGCGTTGTGAGTTTGTATTTTGGCTCTGTGTTCATATTCTTCAAAATAATTATTGTCTCTATGTGCATCAACATATTAAAGCTTCGGTGACTGAATCAGATTGATAAATCAATGTCTGGCTTCTATAGCGCTCTGCGCTCATTAGGGCCTACCAATCATTATATTTAACTAAAAATGCAGACCGCAGCAAACCTTTGTTTTAAATTGTTTTTGTTCATACTTTGCTTTGCAGAATTGTTACTTGTTGGAACAGAACTTATAATATTGTTATTTTGTTTCTGGGCCGCCACGGGGCCCTCTGTTGCGCGGGGCCCTAGGCACGTTCCTCTCGTGCCTAGACCTTAAAACGGCAATGAGTTCAGTGGAAAGCGGGAAAAATATCGGTCCTCGCTACTGTTGAGAAACCAACCAATAAGAGTGATCCTGCAGCTTCTGCCAACACACGTGATACTGACAGTGCCTCTACAAGTGGGATTACCATTGTTTCGAATCGTATCTGTGGACCAAGATGGAAATGCTACTAAAGCGGTCTGCCCTGCTTGTCCCACTGGCAAGAACCCGTTGTCTGGAACTGCCACTGCTGTTTTAAATAGGGACAATTTCATAATGAAAACTGTGCTTTTGGTGAGATTTTAAAACCTATTATGCAGTTGGTTTATAACTAACCTAGTGCTTGCAGGTTGGCAGCACTTCAGCATGTTCTAGTTAAAACAACCTGCTAAAACTGGTCAGAACAGTAAGTGTTGTTACTTGTCTGTGTCAGAGCCTTCAATCTATAATTGAAGGCTCTGGTCTGTGTAGACTATCTTGTAAAGAACTGTTACATGGATAAAGTGTAAGCCCTAATATCTTTTTTGTTAAATTTACTCTCATTTTCTGATGCTTTTAATTAATTTTGTCAGTCGAAGTAGGGTCTACTGAATATTTATGAGGTCCACTTATTTCAGACAAGTCATAAGAAACTATAGATCACTGTCAAGTACACCAATGCAATATAAATGTACACACTAGCGAGTAGCGATAAAAGTACAACATGCTGATCTCTCAAAAGTATTTTGAAAAACTATTTTGAAAAGTATTTTATTTTGTATTTTCAAAATACTTTTGAAAAGTATTTTGTAAAAGTATTTTCAAAATACTTTTGAAAAGTATTTTATTTTGTATTTTCAAAATACTTTTGAAAAGTATTTTTGCCCATCACTGCCTGCTAGCTAGCCAAACACGGATGATAATGCAAGACCTATAATATTAAAACCGTTTCCGTTCCATCACTGCATTTGTACAGTCACTACTTAGGCCTATTTAGAAAGTCTTACAGCTGCATAAATGTCGATCTTGCAACCGCTGAATCTGTTGCAGTCAATTAAACGAATCACTTAGCAAGACTTCCTGTCGGTTTCAGCTTTCGACACCAAAACAATACTAATGCGCAATTATAGTAATCATCATATTTGAATAATACTAGTCTACTGTGAAATGCTTAACACAGCGGTGCTAAAATAACATGCTTCGGTGATCAGTGTTATAAATGTAGATGCAGATATTGTGTGTAAAAAATATGTGGTTATGGTTATGTGTAAAATATACATAAATGCAGGGGCGTCTAGCCTCCCTAAGTCATTGGAGCAACGTCCCTTTTCCCCCTCTTCTTCCCCCTCGCCGTTCCTTCCCCCCTAAAATGGTGGCACACACACTAACAGATCTCCCCCCCCCTAGTTCTTGGATGGAGCATTTGCTCCAAGGTTTCTATGGTGTAGACGCCTCTGCAGAAATGTATATTTATATGAACGTATAATTTATTTGCTTACAAATAAGGAATAAGGGGTTAAGGAAAACGGCAGAGGAATATCCGTGCAAGGCATGAAAATAAACAATCTAAGATTTGCTGACGATATAGACATTATTGAAGAAAACATCGACGACCTAGAAAAAACAGCAACGAGATTGACGTCGGACAGCAGACCATTATGGACTGATCGTAAACACGACGAAGACAAAAACGATGGTATTCGGCAGCGAATCAATTGAGCGGCAAATAACCTTAGATGGAGAAGTACTAGAAAACGTTAAAGAGTTCGTGTACCTGGGAAGCACGTTTACACATGATCTGAGTTGCAAGAGAGAAGTAACTCTGAGATTTGCCAAGGCCAAAGCTGCTCTCGCTGCTTTAGACAAGATCTGGAAAAGTAAAGAGATAGCGCTGAAGACCAAGCTGGCAGTCCTGGATACTTGTGTGTTCAGTGGAGCTTTGTACGCCTGTGAGACGTGGGTGATAACCAAGGAAATTGAAAGACGAATAATGGCTTTTGAACGAACGTGCTATCGAAAACTGCTGAGAGTCGGATGGAGACGAAAGATGACAAATGAAGAACTGTACAGTCAAATTGGCCCAAGAGAAACTCTGTTACAAAAAGTAATTTGCAGGAAATTACAACTGTTTGGACATATATGTAGAATGAATGACTCCAGGAAACTCAAGACGCTAGTTTTTGGCATGATGGAGGGGAAGAACAAAAGAGGACGCCCTAACAGAGAATGGACAGACGACATCATGACATGGTGCAGAAACGATTCTTTACAGCACCTGAGCCACATAGCAAGAGATAGAGACACATGGAAGGAAGTGATAAAGAGCGCATCAAGCACCTACGGGCGATGAACCAATGGTTAATGATGATGATGATGATATTTGCTTACGTCAGTTTCTAATTATTTGTTATATGTGTTGTTGGTTCGTTATTCTAACGAGTAACAATTCTTTCAAAAGTATTGATTAAAGTGCGTTTTCTCATTTTCAACTATAGGCCTATACAATTGGAACGATACTCACACTTCCAACATGAATACCGAACAAAACGGTCAAACAATAAGTAAACTCAGAAAAAGACGTCGACTAAGTAAATAACTAATACATCCGCATCAAGGGAGATTAAAATGAGACCCGGTGTAGCGATTTAAGATTACCTCTGTTTCACTTTAGCCCCCGGTAACTTGAAATCGTGTTCAGATTACCGGGGGGGGGTCTGAAATCGATTCAAGTTAACCCAGGGGTAACTTGAAATCGATTTAAGATTATACGTACGATTTCAGATTAACCCTAGAATTAATGGGGTTCTTTTTCGATTATCTCATATAACTATAATAATTGTTAATATTTATCATTAAACTCTCATTATGCTTGATGTACGATAAGCTATCTTTCTCTGTAGATCACAGTTACATCAACTATAGGTTGAATCTATGCATATCTTATGTTTGTGTGTGATATGTCAGGCACTTTGAACTAGTCTATGAGTGGTTTTAATACAATTAACATTTCTGTTACTTTTTCAGATATTGAGACTAACTTTTAATCTTGCATATTTCACGTGTTTTACTCAATAAACGTATCATGACTTGTAAGAATAAGAATTCATCATTTTAGCTAAATCATATAGGGGGTAATGTGAACAGCGCAGCTGCAGGAGTAACTTGAAATCACGTTCAAGCTACCCTCGGGAGTAATGTTACTTTTTCAGATATTGAGACTAACTTTTAATCTAGCATATTTCACGTGTTTTACTCAATAAACGTATCATGACTTGTAAGAATAAGAATTCATCATTTTAGCTAAATCATATAGGGAGTAATGTGAACAGCG
>CAUVYU010000061.1:0-16460 GCA_963556255.1 Allolobophora icterica | reverse complement strand
GGAATTAGGAATTAATCGTTGCTGATGTGGCGGCGGAATTACTAATTTTTAATTACTAATTTTTAATTCTTAATTAATAGGAATTAGGAATTAATCGTTGCTGATGTGGTGGCGGAGTTAATAATTTTTAATTCCTAATTTTTAATTCTTAATTAATAGGAATTAGGAATTAATCGTTGCTGATGTGGCGGCGGAGTTAATAATTTTTAATTCCTAATTTTTAATTCTTAATTAATAGGAATTAGGAATTAATCGTTGCTGATGTGGTGGCGGAGTTAATAATTTTTAATTCCTAATTTTTAATTCTTAATTAATAGGAATTAGGAATTAATCGTTGCTGATGTGGTGGCGGAATTACTAATTTTTAATTACTAATTTTTAATTCTTAATTAATAGGAATTAGGAATTAATCGTTGCTGATGTGGCGGCGGAGTTAATAATTTTTAATTCCTAATTTTTAATTCTTAATTAATAGGAATTAGGAATTAATCGTTGCTGATGTGGCGGCGGAGTTAATAATTTTTAATTCCTAATTTTTAATTCTTAATTAATAGGAATTAGGAATTAATCGTTGCTGATGTGGCGGCGGAGTTAATAATTTTTAATTCCTAATTTTTAATTCTTAATTAATAGGAATTAGGAATTAATCGTTGCTGATGTGGCGGCGGAGTTAATAATTTTTAATTCCTAATTTTTAATTCTTAATTAATAGGAATTAGGAATTAATCGTTGCTGATGTGGTGGCGGAATTACTAATTTTTAATTCCTAATTTTTAATTCTTAATTAATAGGAATTAGGAATTAATCGTTGCTGATGTGGTGGCGGAATTACTAATTTTTAATTCCTAATTTTTAATTCTTAATTAATAGGAATTAGGAATTAATCGTTGCTGATGTGGTGGCGGAATTACTAATTTTTAATTACTAATTTTTAATTCTTAATTAATAAGTACTTTTGTTTTATGAAAGGACAGCAGTCTCTTTTTGCCGATTTGTTTTCAACGGAGAACATAAGCGGAAAGCCTACCAATGGTTTTCGCCCGTTTGGCGCGGCCAGAAACGAATGCTTAGTGCACAGATATTACTACTACTTCCACTTTCAGGGCAAGCGCTACGACCTTATCATTAACTACCTCAGCAGCGAATTTTTTCTCGCACCCGTCACCATTCCCGATTTATTAGAGGACAACGTGGAACTCATCCGCCGCCTGCTTACCGAGCGCCCGCCGGTGGATGAATTGCAAAAAAAATATCCCTTCATGGTATGGAGTAATTAATTAAGAATTAAGAATTATTAATTATTAATTATTAATTAATAAAAAAAGCCCCGAATTTCTTCGAGGCCCCTTCATGGTGTGGGGGAATTAATTAAGAATTAAGAATTATTAATTAATAAAAAAAGCCCCGAATTTCTTCGAGGCCCCTTCATGGTGTGGAATAATTCTTAATTCTTAATTATTTTCACGTCTCCATCTCTTCCATCAATTGGGTAAGCACTACCGCATGCTCATGGTCTTTGTGTTGCTTATCCGGATTGACGGCATAGTGGCGCATGGCTGCAAGCAGTGCCCTGCGTATCCAACTCAGCCGTTCCGCAGGCGAACCATCATCAATCACAATGATGAGTTTATCCGTTCTTATTTCAGTCATGGCGGCCCCCTTTCTTCTCTGCCAACCCTTTAGGTGTCTCCCCAAAATTAAGCGGCAGCACCGGCTGTGCCTGCAAAGCTTCCGCCCTGCGATTCATAGCCTGACGATTGGTGTAGAGCATCGACACGATGAAGTCCGTGCAATACAAAAGATGGCCCTCCTTCACAAACTGCCCCCAATACCTGTGGCGGCGGCTCCCACCGCTATTGGTGTTATACCCCGTGCGGGTGAGCACTTCCCGATAAGGCCACAGCATCCGGTCATTGATTTTGCGAGGCTTTAAGCCCTTGAGCAACTCCCGCTCCTTACCGAGAGAGGTGATGCCTCTCCACTTCTTCTCCGCCTCAATAAAGTAGCGGCGGTATTTCCGGCCTTCTTCATTGTTCTCCAAGAGACATAGTTCCTTAGCCATGTCCCATGTAAGTAAAATAAATAAACTATTGTGGCCGCCTCTTCCATTTTTTGCTTCCGAAATTTCGGAAGCAAACGTCGAAATGAAATCCTTATTTGGCTCAAAGCCAAAACGCTCAATTCTGTCTTTTATCCAATCAGAAAATTTGGTCTTAACTTTAAGTTTTTGGTGGACATCCCTTGCGTCAGGATATTCTTGGTCTCCATACTTATAGAGTTTTAACTCGTTTCGTGAGTCATTCGCAATCAGACTATCAGCCCTGCTGATAGTGGATTGTTGCAACTTTTGTGTTGTCATATTGCTTTTTGTTTAAGCCAAATAAAAAAGGCAGGTCGCTGACAACACAATCCATGCGGTGCATAGAGAAGTTTCGGGACTTGCACCCGTTCGCCTGCCAAGTTTTAGTTTTCATTTGGATTCGCACCTTGAGTATTGAATTATGTTGTCAGTGGCAAATATACTGTACCGTTTTGGATTATACAAATTTTGGGTGTATCTCAGAATTTCCAAAATTATTGTTGGCGTTTCTGCCGTTGTTTGGTCTTTAGCTTTTCTTTGTGGTTAGATTCTGAGATGTGTCCCAAATTTTTTCTTTGTATAATTACTCTTTCAGGGAACTTGCTAATTGCTGACGGATCGTTCTTATTTGATAAATATACTTCCCAATGTGCCTCTGGAACCCAAAAGTCGTCTAAATCTCCGATTTCATTAAACGTTGCCTGTACATTAGGAAGTAAAAAGAAAAGGCTGGCAAAGCAATAACCTTCCTTTAATAAATCCCTTACACTAATAAAGTTTTCTTTCACAGCTACTGAACGAACACAATAGAAAGTTTTTGTTTTCCTTTTCATAAAAATTTGGTTTAGGTTTAATAGAGTTATAAATTACTGACCACGAAAAAAGTCCACCCACCTCTTTTTGCTTCCGAAATTTCTGAAGCAATCGGGGAGGTTTTCGCCCAATTAGGCGAAACCCTATTTGCTTGTTGCTGCTCCATGTAATTGCTCAATATACCCCTCTTTAAACTGCATCACCCGTTCCCCCGTATACCCCAAAGTCAGTATCGAAAACCCATCCTTTGTTATTTGGTATTCCGGTCTCATTTCTCCTTTCGCGTCCTTATACTTAACCAATCTAAAGTTGGAAATCTTAAATTTTTCAGAGCAGCTAAGTCGTCTAATGTCCCGAAGAACGTGCTGGTGATTTTTCCCAAAAGCCTTCGCCACCAACCGTGAGGTCGTGATAGGTTGTTCTCCTTTAAGAAAAACAACCGATACAGGGAGGGACTGATGCATGGGCTCTTTTCGTGAGCTACCCGTTGTCAGGCTATCGCCTTGCGATAAACTGTTCTTTTTGCTAATAGTCATATTGCTTTTTATTTAAGTAAACTAATCAACGTTTAAAAAGTCCTGCATAAATTACTGAGTGTTCGATTTGCTTTTTATACCTTTGGCGTGGGCATAATCCAACATCAATATGAGTAAGATCATTACCGACATTATTATCCAGATAGTGGGCACTGTATTGGGCACGGCCATCATCTCGTGGTTGGCCATCAGCCAGGCGCCAAACAGCAACTGGCGGGCAAAAAATGAAAAAATTCTATACCTGGCCAAGTACCTCATCATTTTTGGTGTTTCGGCCTTGTTGGTCTGGTATCCCGACCTTTCAAAATTGTCGCTTTCATTCATACTGCTTTGGGTTCTTGTCTCTGTTGTTTTCATTGCTAAGGATGTTTATTTTTATTGGATGTTACGTGCGCTGCGTCCTCCCAAAAAGGACTTGCACCGCGAGTTTAAAACACTGATTAACCGGCTTGCCTCTACTGCTCCCAACACGCCCGAAGCCCTCCAATTAAAAAATAGAATTATGGAAATAGAAGAACTCATATACGGTAATAATTTTTCTGATTCGTCATCTGATTAAGAGTTGGGAAAAAAGCCCTTCTGCCGTGGAATCAGGAACGGAGTCATTATACTAGTTTACCGGTTCCTGATTTTCATTGAGAGCCTTTCTCTTTTTCAGTTTCTCATTCCAACGCCTTGTGTCGAAATCCACCTCGCGATTGACGCACTTATAATTACCCAAATGCCCGAACCACAGGTGGCAGGTTACCCCGTTTTTTTTCGACTCGCATAGCGTGATTAAGTTATTCGGGGCCAGTTCCAATTCCGGCTTAGTATGAAACGGTTCTTTATGGTGGACTTCTAAATCCGTTTTACCACCGCAGACCGCACAGGTGGGATATTTTTTAAGATGCTCCTGGCGCACCTTGGGCCACTTAGCCGACCGCTTAGCAGAGAAAGGATGCTTGCCTTGTAGGGATTCAATCAGGTGATTTAACATTTTTCTATAATTTAATTTGTGTTTATAATTTGTATTCTATTTTCATGTTTTTTTGTTGAATGAGAATTCGTAATCACACAAAAACATTCCTGCCGGTTGTCTTAATCGCGGTGGCCTCTAAAAGATCAACGCCGCAGCCTTTGTATCTCTTTTTAAATTTTTCGGAAGCAACTTCCGTGGCTTTGTCCGCATCTTCGGTTACCTCCACAACAAAATCAATATTGACCCTGTCATTTTGAATGTAAGTAGTCTTTACAATCGTCTTACAGATTTTATTTAACATCATAATTTCTAATTCTTAATTCTTAATTCTTAATTAATTACTTCCATTCATTCTCCCAATACCTATTCTTCAAATACGTCTCCGGATCAGCCTTGCTTTTCCAAGCATTCAATTGCAGGTGGTGCAAGTACTTGCTGAGCCCTACATAAGCATCCGCCCGCGCGGCAAGACTCATCTTATCCCAAATTTTCTCACAGCGAATCTTGTTAATCTTGCGGTCGTACTTCCTCCAGAAAGCCTCAAACGATACTTGGAAATTACTTGAGGTAAACACCAGTTTGGTACTTCCAAACGCCGCCAACACCTCATCCCATTCCTTCACCTTAGCCGGAATCTTACTCTTGAAAAAAGACACCTGCTCCTCACTCAACTCCGCCTGCAAAAAGTCAATCATAACCAGTTGGTAAAATCCACCCTTATCCTGATAGAGCACGATTAGCTCACCGGAGAATAGCTGCGAGGTAACAATGAATTTTTTCATGAATGCTGATTGGGATTATTCACACACTTATCATCACAGCAGTCGCACACATTTCCGTTGCCACTACCATAGCACGTGTCGGGGTTTCTCTCGTTTTTGCCGTTGGTCTTGTTGCCGTTGTTGGTGTTCTCACCAACAACTCCCTTTTTGCTTTTCAGTTCCTTAAAAAACTGAACCACCGTTGCGCGAAATTCCTTCGGCAGTTTGCGAAAATCAAGCGTCACGATTTCTTCATGGGAAAAAATCTCAATGGCTTCTTCTATCCTTTCTTTTGTCATATTTTTAATTCTCAAAATTGTTTTAAGTAAGACTTATAAACCTCCTCAAACTGGCTCACCAGTGTCGGCAGTTCCTTTTCGTTATAGTCGTTGAGCGGCTTGTGCAAATAGCCATACTTCACACACCAGTTATTGATGCGTTCATAGTCCGGCTTCCCGTTCTTCACCCAATGCATCTCGTAGGCAATCGCAAAAATCTTATGGCGCATTCTGTTGAGTTTCTCCACGCCGGGCTGAGCCAGCAGCGAATGGAGATGCTGAATCATATCATTAGCTTCCGCATTGGTCAACTCGCGCAAACTCTCCGTCTGGTTCCGGCTGTACATCATCACCACCTGCTTCTTGCTGTCCCACATATCCGCCTTGCGTAGCAGCGTAGCAATAAGTTGAATTTGTTTTGGCGAAATTGTTCTCATATCATTTCATTACAGATTCTCTCGTAGGGGCAGACCTATGTGTCTGCCCTGATACCGTTGTCTGCCCTGATACCGTTTCTTCCGCTCGTTTGGCCTTATCAAGCCATCCCTTTTTGTCTCCGTGGGGTCTCGCCTCGGACCCCGCGGCCGTAAATCTGTTTTTCCCGTAGCCCGTACTTTTGCGATTACCAAGCGATCTGCATTTTACCAGATACGCTTCGGTTATCTCATTAAGAAGACCTATATCTTCCTCCGTCAAAAGTTCTTTCACCGTTTTCATGCTATTACTTTTTGAAATTTCTTACCCCAATATTTCTTAGCACCGTCAGGCCAAATAACCCACGGCTTGCCGCCGCCAAAGCGGCTCGTGACAAAGGCAATAAAACCTTCCACCCGCACTTTGATGTCCACATCGTAGCGAATACTTTCCGCCGTCCGGCCCAACGGCTCCTTGCCCCGGGCATGGCTTATAAAGATGAATGATTTTTGCTTAAAATCAGTCTTTAAAATCTTGTAATTCTGATAGTTAATTTGAAAATATTGGATACTGTCAATTATCACAAATCGGGCTGATTTCGGCTGCGATAGAACTTCTCTCAGCGCTTCCACTGAGGCTATTCCGTGGTCTGCAAACTTCACATTGTGGCTGTCGGGAAATGGCGTGTGGTTGAGTTGTTCGCTCAGTTTGTTTTGCAACGTCAGGCTGTGGCTCTCCTCCAGTGCCACATAGAGCACCTTGCCGTGGCGGGCCATTTCGCGCAGAAACTGAAAAAGAAAATTGCTCTTCCCTTGCCCGCTGCCACCCCACACCATCATGGTGAAAGTGTAGGTGAGCTTCCCAAAACTTTCCGCAAAAAGTGGCGAAATTTTATCAATTAAGCGGAATTTCATGTTTTTCAACTTGCGAAATGAAATAATGTTGTGCACGGTTTTTTCGATTGTAGTCATTGATATTCAAAAGTTTATGTTGTTTTTACCCCCCTAAAAACGAAGATTTTTGGCAAAGTTTCGGAGGGTAAGCGGCATTTTTCGGCTAGTTTGCTATCAAATCCTCCACCCTGGCCTCCACAAAAAAGGTCTCTTTCTGCACCACGGAGATGCCTATTTCTTTCAATTTTAGCATCACATCCGCATCGCCACGACTGGCAATGATTAATTCCTTATTCGCCTCTTCTTTGGTGCGCACGAATTGTTCATCCACCAGCCGCAAATCTTCCAACACCCCTTCCCAAGTCACCTTCTTGCTTTTCTCCACCGCCGGTGTGCCCATCCGGAAGCCTATCGTCCCATGCGCTAGCTCCATGCTTTTCTTGGCGACAAACAACTCGGCTTTGTTCGCCTCGGCATATACCTGCAGTTTCTCAAAATTGTCCTCCCGGGCCTCATTGAGGGCATCCAACTTGTTTTGATACTTCTTGCGGATTTCCTGACTGGCCAATTCAATCTCGGCTTCAATGCCTTTGATTTTACTGGTAGCATCGCTGAACTTGCGCATGCATTCGGGAAGTTCTTCCCGGTTGATAATCGTGGTTACGTTCTTCTTTGTTCTCATGATTTTATTGTTTAGTTAAATTGATTTTAATTCCTAATTCCTAATTCCTAATTATTAATTATTAATTATTAATTATTAATTATTAATTATTCCACTCTTCACTTTTTTTTCAGCATACTCATTAAACCTGCTCACCACATCGGCCATCGGCAGAAAATGTTCAAAGTGGCGGGCATTCATCACCACGCGGCTCACCACCCGCACACCGTGTATTATCGTAGAATAATCCCTTCCAAAATCGTCAGCAATACGCTGGAATGTTTCCTGAAAAAACGTGCGCCGAATAAACCACAACACATGCCTTGCATCCGCTATGTGGCGATGTTTGTCGTTCCCATAAATAGCTTCCACCGTAGTTCCAAAATAGTTCGCCACGGCCTGTGCTAATTCCAGTTGTGCAGCACTCGTCAATGGCATGGTGAGGTACCCGCCAATTCGCCGGCATACCTCATTCACCAGACCCTGTAATATTTCCTTCTCTTCGTTTTTCACTTAATTCCTAATTCTTAATTATTAATTATTAATTATTAATTCTTAATTATCCCCGCCATTCTCATCTTGCTCAAACATTGGTTATGCACCTCCCGCAGCGCTTCCTTTCCACACCGGCGAAGCGTGGCTTCATCAAACATCTTCAACAGGGCTTCTTCACGCATCGTCCACCGGTTTCTCCACCAAGCCCAAAACATCGACTGCTTGGTGATGTCCGCCACATCGGCCTCGTTGAATAGGTACTTCTCCAAATACTCAATTCCTTTCTCAAACTTTTGGGCAGCATACTCCTCGGAAGTCATTCCGGTCAACTCGCACACAATCGTTTCTATTCGGCGCTCGCGCTCTTTGGGGGTTAGTCCCTCCACTAAATGGGATATTTCCATACAAGCGATTTTAAGCGGTTTTCAAGCGTGTTTTTTCCCCGGCCAAAATCTTGATTCGGTGGATGCTTCTCTCCACGCGCCGAATGTCCCCCTCGCACTCATTATATATAAGGGTTATGTCCGCCTCTGACTCCACACCGTTATGGCGGCAGATGTTGGCCACTTCCATTTGTTTCACCTCCGGAAGACCAATGAAGCGGCGTCCGATTCTTGAGAATATCTCCCCGTAGCCGCGCTTATTCATCTTTAATCCCTTCAACACACGCTTGCTCATGAAGTCCGTGCTCAGCATCACTGAAGTCCGTGCTCAGCATCACGATGCCGCACTTGCCGTGCAGCTGATTGTAGAGGGTGATAAAGAAAAACAATACCGAGTCGGTGAGTTTGTCCACCTCATCAAGGATAATGAGAGGCTCCTCCAGCTTCATCAATATTTCTACCAACGACTCCATCATTTCGGCCACATTCACACCGGCATTCTCTTTACCCAGCTTGGTAAGAATGGTCTGCAGGAAGTCACGCTTTTTCATAAACTCGGCGCACTCTATATGCACGGTGTTTTCATTTTGTTCCTCATACCAACGGGCGGTGGCAGTCTTCCCGCTGCCGGGCGCCGCCGTCACCGCATGCACGTTGCCGTATTTTTTTGCATCATCAAATAGCCGCGTCATGCTTGAGGTCGTGCCGATGGGAACAAACTTCCACTGCCCTTTGTTGGAAAAGCCTACCTGCTTGCCCACCGCCCGCCACATGTCTTCGCTAATGCCGTCCCAATTGCCCTTGCGAATTTGAATCACCGTGCTCTCGCTCACATTGCGGAGCGATGACACTGCCTTTTTCTGACTGGAAAACTTGCCCACATGTCTGGTGAGCAACTCTGCGATTTGGTTCTTCATTGAAGTATCCATAAAATTAAAGTTTGGTTTATTTGTTATTGATTGCTTCCATTCCTAATTATTAATTAAGAATTAAGAATGAATAATTAAGAATGAATACACGTTTCATGGTTTTTTTTAAATTCCTAATTCCTAATTATTAATTATTAATTATTAATTATTAATTAAATCTGACTCATCACATCCACCGTCCCATCCACCACTTGCGCCAACATCGCCTGCTCACTCATCTGCCGCAGGGCCTTGGGCAAATAGTCGCCGCTCGTCAACACCGCCTCCACATCCACTGCATAGCTTTCCAGAATTTCCTTTCTCTTATCCTTCGCCATACTTGCCCTTTCCACGATGTCTTCCTTGGCATGCAGGCGCTTCCACATCCGCGCCACGCTCTCACCGGTGTGGTCGGCTGCCGCCCGTGCCACCATGCGGGCCTCACGTGCCAACAGCCGAACCTTTTCACCATCCACCAATAGCACTCTGCTCATATCAAGCGGATCGTAGCATATCGTCACTTCCTTGCCGATGTGCTTCATAAGGTCGTCCGGGGCGATGTCGAAACTATATTGCTTATTGTTTATCTGCGGCTCCACACCGCGGTTGGTGATGCGGCTCGTTCGCTTGTGGCGCACACCAAAGATTTCCAGCCATTGCTCATCGCTTATAATGCGCTTGCGTTCCGGCTCCAATTCACTCCAGGCCTTTAGCCATTCTTCCTGCTTACTCACCGTGAGGCCCTCGCTCTTACTCTGAGGCGCATGGCGCAGTCTATAGATAAAGGTGTTGATCTGTTGCATAGCCTCATCACCCACCGTGGGGCGGTTCTTCATTTCCTGCTTGAGGTAATCCACATTCACCCCGCGACTCTTCGCTGTCAAATTGTGGCCTGTATAATTATTGGCGCCCGCGCTTAGGCAGTTCTTCCAAAACCGCGTTCCAAAAAATCGTTCTATGTAACCCCGTTCCTTGCTCCCCACCGGAGTACGGGAAAATTGGGCGATGCTTTTATAGTGCGGCTCCAAAGTTCTTATCCCAAAATTGTCCGCAATAATTTGATGAGGGAGAACCCACTGACCGGTCAGAGCGCGGAGGTAATACATCGCATCCACCCACGCCGCCATCACCAGTTCAATGGTTATCTCCTCACCTGGCTCCGCTATGGCACAGCCAAGAACCAAATCGTTGAAACTGTCAATCACCACCACCATCTTATACCTCTTGATGTAGCGGCCTTCACTGCTCTTCGCTTCCCAATCTACAAACTGCAAATCCAAATGATTGTCATCGCACTCCGTCAATAGTAGGGGAGCACTTGGCCTTCTGCCCTTCACTTGCGGCAGTAGCTCACGGCTCATCGCCTCATTACCTTTCCGGCTCATCAATATTTCTGACATGCTTTTCTTAGCCCACCAACCCACCGCCTGTGGTGTGATAGTCTTGCGGCCATTATTATTCGCCCAATGGTTATACTGATTCGATATGAATACCCAATCGTGTTGGTTCGGGTGAGCAATCAATTCTTTCAACACCGACTCGCTTATTTCATCTTTCACCTTGGCCCCGTTCTTATTGCCCACCCGCCAGTCTATCAGGCTCCCATACCCTTCCCGCATATAGCGTTTGATCGCACTGTCCTTAGCCACCACAAGCCTCCGGTAACTGCTCGGCAGGGCATCTATTTTATCCTGCTTAATCACCGTGGCACAGCGTTCAAAAAATTCCTCCAGGCTGCACTTATGCACTTCTTTCAGCGCCCTCTTATCCTCCGTTTCCCGCCTCATCATCTCAAGAAAACTCGCGCCGTTAGTGTACTTCTCAACCAACTCTTTGCTCAAAATCCCGTCCCTATAACTCAAAAAAAATCGCTCCGACTCCACATTATATTGCACCTTCTGCCGGATAAGCGACAACGTAGTCCACTGCTCCGGCTCCCCCCACCTTACTTTTATCAAAGCCTTATACTCCTCCTTCAACTTATCCCAACCTATCAATACCCGCCGCCTGTCCATCGGGTCGTCTTTGAAATCCCAAGAGTTGGATTTCCTCGCCTTAGCAGCCTTCAATGTGCCCATTGATATATTGGCTGCCAATGCCTCATCCCACTCTATATACACTTGTCCGTCTATATATTTCATTATCTTTGTTACCTATGAGTTACACCGAAGAAGAACACAACCAATACGAGGACTTGATGTACCGAATGAAAGACTACGAGAAAATCATCAAGTCTGTCAGGAATTATAAATGCCCTGTTCATCATAAAAAATTAATTGTTAATCAGGGGTATGGTTATGAACCTCACTACCATGCAAAGATTTCTCTCTCCAACTATTGCTGCCTTAATTTTGCGAACGAAATGACGAAGCATTTCAAAAGCGTTGAGCTCCCGGACATCGTACACATCAATGAATGACAACACGTTTTTGTCCCCTCTCTCCTCCATTTTCCAACGCATGGTAATTCCAATCCGCCGTTTGCTTATTAACAAAGTAGCGACCGTCCTGATTGCCGTATAATCCCACTCTTTAGGGACTTCCAGTTCTAATAATAATAGCTGCTCTTTCATTTTGGTTTAGGTTTAGGTTTACTGTTTTTTGTCCACTATCAATTTTTTATAAAGTGCGCATTTGACCCCTTGCATATCTATATCGGTGCACATCGCCATCAACCGCATGGCTACTATACCTTGCTCCCGGCTCCACCTCATTCTCACCCTTCCCTTTTCATTTGCCTTCCAATCCTTTTCCATCAGGCTCACCACAACGGCATAAATCAATTCATCCAGAAACTCATCACCGGTACTGCTCCACACAAAACTCTGGTGGATAAACACGTTCAGCAGGTACAGGAGCATCCCGCGCTCCCGGCGGCTCAACTCCACGCTTATGCCGGTCTTAGTGACGCGCACCAACTCCATTTGCAATCTCTTTTTTGGTGGCGTCAATCATGTGCCCTATTTTGGAGCGGAAGTAGCTCTGCAAATCGTCAATCTCATCTTCCAACTTCAACACCCTGTCCTCATCCACCTCAATGCCCTTCTTCCGTGTCTCGCGCAGTAACTTATATAGCTCCTGTTTTTGTTGAAGAATCGAAATCGCGTCCTCCTTCCACTTTCTGTAATCAAGGAGGGTACCCAGAACATCATCATTCTTCCTGGCCCCCTTCCTCACCGCATTCACCATGCCCTTGCTCAGCCCATGCACCTGAGCGCCCACCGCAGTCAATTCACTGCGCTTGCTGTAATTTCTCTTTTGTTTAGTATTCATATAGTTGGTTTAGCTGCTCTAAAAAAAAAGAGGTGCCGAATCCAAAGCACCCCGAACGTTCACCCCGCGCGGTTTTGAAGAAAAAATTCATTTCAGACCGGGTACTAACCCCCGTAGATTCTCCGCAGCGAAATATTTTCAAAATCATATTTTTCTTTTTTGCCATTTCCCCCACCCCTCTTCGCAACTCCAACAGCATACCCCCTTGTTTATGCCTATTAAAGCATTACTTTAGTGCTTGTTTTTAGTCATTTTCAAATGTACAATGCAAATATAGTGGATTATATCCACTAAAAGCAAATAATATTTACGTTATTTTTATGAAAAGTTCATTTTCTTCCACACTAATTCAAGAGAGACGTAAAAAAGGGCTAAATCAGGACGATTTAGCCACATTTTTAAATGTCACGCGGTCAACTATTTCTGACTATGAGCGGGGTAAATCAGAGCCTCCTCTGGGTAATTTGCTAAAATTAGCGGATAAATTCCACATTTCTCTTGATGAATTGGTTGGCCGTGATGCATCCCTAATTAATTATCCAAAAAATAAGGAAAACGCATCCCCAAATGCATCCCTAAATGCATCCCTAATTGAAGAAAGTGAGGAAAAAAATAGCATTCCACTCTACCCCATAGAGGCCATAGCCGGCAGCCCCTGTGGTGATATTTCTGTGCGCGAAAGCGATGTGGAAGGCTACTATGTCGTCCCAGAGTTCAAAGCATCCGGTGTAGAGTTCATGATTCGCGTCAAAGGGTCATCCATGTACCCCAAATACTCCTCCGGCGATTTGGTAGGATGCCGTAAAATCAAGGATTTAACCTTCTTTCAGTGGGGAAAGGTCTATATCTTAGACACTGACCAAGGCCCGCTTATCAAACGCTTATACCCCCACGAAAACAAGGATTTTGTCGTCTGCCACTCCGATAATGTAGGGCTATACCCCCGCTTCGAAATCAGCCGTTCATCTATCCGGAATGTTTACATCGTCATTGGTGTCATTCGCTTGGAATAATTAACCCAAAATTAACCCTTCTGCACCGTGTCGCTTTTTTCAACCATTTTAAAAACCGCGTTTCTGTGCGTTTTTCGCACTTTTTATACTGTATTGTATGTACGTTTGGCTTTTACCCCCTAAATTGGGAGAGTAGGAATTTTTCACATTTCCTATGGTTGCACTTACCTCTACTTTGAATTTATCGTTAAGAAATTTTTGAGTAATATTTACTCTTCCGGTTAAGCGGGTAAGTCCGGAGTGCTTTACAATACCCTGCTGCTTGTCGTAAGAACCACTCAGGCGGACAGCCGTTTTTCCTCTGGTAATACCCCATCCCAAATTATGCCCTGTTGAAATAGCGCTTCTAAAAATCTCGCTTTGCCAATCGGTATTGGCGCCTTTATTCAGGGCCGAACCCACTTGAATGGATTGCTGCGCAGCCTGCTCTGATACCCCGGCATCTATATTCGCCTGTTTGACCCCTGCTAAAAAATCGGAGGCATTCAAGAGGTTGTATCTTTTGGCGACCGTTGATACGCTGCAGTAGGTGCTGTAGGAAAAATCGCCTGCTCCATTCTCTTGTTTTCCCTTTTTTGTCGTTATAAGTACTACGCCATTCGCACCGCGCGAACCATAGATAGCTGCCGAGGAAGCATCTTTTAGAATGGTTATGCTTTCAATATCATTTGGATTAAGAAAGGTGAGAGGATTTCTTGGCACTGAATTTCCACCTTCAATGGAAGAGTTGATGCCGGAACTATTGTCCATGGGAATACCGTCTATCACATAGAGAGGGTCATTGTTGCCGCGAATAGAGGAGGTTCCACGAATGTTAATGGTAATGGCTGATCCCGGCTCTCCGCTGTTGGGCGTAATGGTGACTCCGGCAGTTCTTCCCTGTAGTAATTGTTCAGGAGAAGAAATTACACCTTTATTAAAATTCTCGCTGGTCACTGCCGCCACGGATCCGGTGAGGTCTTTGGCTTTAGTGGTTCCATAACCGACCACTACGACTTCCTCAATCTTTTTAATATCTTGTACAAAATTGACATTAATCGTAGTTTTTCCGCCTGTTGCAATTTCTTGTGTCAGATATCCAATGAAGCTAAATACCAGCACGGCATTGTCACTCGAAACTTCCAAGGCATAGGCTCCACTCACGTCTGTTATAGCGCCATTGTTAGTTCCTTTTTCAATCACGTTAACGCCCGGCATAGGCTGGCCTGTTTCGTCATAGACCACTCCCCTGATAGGATTCACAAGCATTTTGGTTGATAGTATATCTACCGGAAGGGCAATGGGTATCGTCCGTTTGAAGAATTCCTGCCCAAAAACGGGTTCGGCATAACTGGTGATGAGTAAAGAGCTAATTAGTAGGTTCGTTAAAGTAACTTTCATTAGTAAATGAAGATGAGACTTCGTAGAAAGACTTTTCATATTTTAAATTGTTTTTGTTTTATAGGCTTATTACATCTGACGTCTGCGAAAGACGGGATTGGGGCCGACCGTATGCTACCATGGGCGGCTTCTTTTTGTATTTACTGATTCATATTTTATACATATATATTTATTTATTTATTTATTTAATAATTATACTTAAGGGCACCTCTAAAAACCCTGTTTATGAAATCTTTTTCATAAAATATATACTGATAATCAATATGTTGTAAAAAATAATATCCCTAAAAATTGAGTTTTTAGAGATGCCCTTAATACAAATATAGTATTTTTTTCATAATTGTTTGTACATATAAAAATTTTATGACTAAGCAGCATTAGGAGCATAACAAATTATCGTACTGCTGTTCAACAGTAATTTCCGATGTCGTTTAGTTGAGGCGCAAAGTACTTTTGCTGCCACGGGGTTCGAGGCGAAACCCCGTGGAGAAAAAGTGGTGGAACTCCCCCTTACTGTCTTCTCGGGATATGGCCTCCGACCCAGGTCTTGTTTTTTCCTGGATGATTTTAGGCGGCAGGCAGGTGCCGTGAAGCGTGAAGGCAGGTGTCAGGGATTGCAGCGGAAATCCTTTTTTGCCTCAAAAAAGATTGGAGCGGAAAGCCCGACCCGCAGGGGGACACCCTAATCATTTTTTGCTTTGGCCCTGTCATTAGGATTTACCCGGCCTACACCCAGGCAGAATACCTTTTTCCTAAATAGGGCTTGCTGAATAACTCACGGCGAATAAAATTAGTATAGATTTTGGACTATCCCGCTACCATAAAAACTCATGCCACGGCTTTTGAAATAGGATCAGGGAATTGTAGTCTTCTGATATTTTAGCCACATGCCCTGACGTGAGTGCGAAAAAGCCGATTGTTTTCCGGTAAACGTGTCTTGTCATCTATGTCGGAAACCCCCAGGGGTGACATGATTGCCGCCTATTTGAGTCCCTTTTTCTCAAACCAGATGAACACAAAATATCACCCCTCCGGGGTTCCCTTTTTAGTTGGATGTCTTTGCTATAGTAATGTCATCGGGGTTCTCTTTGTCGGGCAATGGGTTTTCTATAACAATGTCACCCCTTCGGTTTTTTTTTGCGTATGCCGAGTGTACTATTAGTACACACTTTCTACCCTCTTTACTCATTTTTCCGTGCATTAAAAATTGAAAGCGGTGGAACTCCCTTACTGTCTTCTCAGGGTCTGGCC
The DNA here is from genome assembly GCA_963556255.1 of Allolobophora icterica. Lineage (NCBI taxonomy): Eukaryota > Metazoa > Annelida > Clitellata > Crassiclitellata > Lumbricidae > Allolobophora > Allolobophora icterica. The sequence continues at coordinate 361 of CAUVYU010000061.1, read as the reverse complement.
TCCAACCCCGCGAGTAAACTGGGGTGATTCCCGACCGCCCCAACCACGGGGCCGGAAGCCAACCACCGGAATCGAGCGTTTTTCTCTTTACTAATTTTAATACCCAAAATTTTGTTTCAGGTTGGGATTAGTGGGAAGCGCCACATCGGGTATGGGATAGACTACGCGATAGCCGGGTGTGGAGGTTTTCTGTTCCTTAACATACGGCTCAAGGAATTTTTCAAAGCGAATTAAGTCAGGCCTTCTCCAACCTTCCAAATAAAGTTCTCTTCCACGCTCTGCTAAAATGATGGCGAGATCGATGGTTGTTAGTGGCGGTGCTTTTCTGTTGAGGCGAAGTTCATTCACAATGGCCAATGGC
>CAUVYU010000060.1:12500-31064 GCA_963556255.1 Allolobophora icterica | reverse complement strand
ATTTTCTGTCTTCTTCGTCTCCTTCGTTCTCTGCTCTCCTCTCTTTCCACCTACTTTGGTCATCCTTCCTTCCTTCCATAGTTGCCACTCCTCGTTGTTGTCGTCTGCTGGTGCGTGTTGGCGCCAAATAAAAAGCGCATCAATCCAACATCGCTTGCGTCAGCCTCTGAGATGAGCGAAGATACACGTGGCAACGGGACGGCTGCTGATGCAGAGAAAGACGACAGAGGCAAAGACGCTGGAGCCATCACGGACGTATACGAGAAAGAAGAAGATAGAAGACTGGCAGATTTTAAGGGAGTGGAGGATAAAGGAGAGAAGAAGGAGGAGGAGGAGGAGGAGGAGGAGGATTTAGATGAAGAAGATTACGCCGAAAGGATAAGAAGGGTGTAGCATTATATATTAATAGACCGTTTAGCTTTCGTGACACAAGGCAGAGGAATCCATATTACTTCACATCCAGTGATAAAGTCTACTCGATAAACACCAGTTCATTAGTAGATTTTCAAATGCAAACATATTTAAATCAGGTAATAATTCAAGTTCACAAATAATTCAAAACCTATTTACTATAGAGCGGCGTTGATTATCTATATAAGAATTAAGTTTTATTCCTTATCTGAGTCGTCACATTTGATAAAACGTCAGTCAACCATCCATGCAAATCGTAGTTTTAACTGTTCTCTTTGTATTTCTGTTGAGTCCATTCAAGGCTGTTGATTTGCAAAAATTTTCTCTTTCGACAAGTAGAATCAGATGGATCGAAGTACGCCTCTGAAAGGTGCTTAAGGGGTGCTGTATAAATGTTTTATTTCATAACATTACATTCGGAAGACCATGAACCAGCATGAGATAAGGCTGTATTCATTCATTCATTCATTCGTAAATTTATATAGCGCCACTTCAAGGGAACTACTCAGAGGCGCTCCTGACTCCAGCACGGCGAAAAAGAGCAGTTTTCAGGTGGTCATAGAAGATACCAGAGGAAGACCTAGGATGTAGGTGCAGCTCAGAGGGAAGGCCATTCCATATGGTCGGGCCAACCACCGAGAAAGCGCGGGTATGGTTCATACGTGGACCACCTTCAGCAATTATAATGTCCACAACTCGTATCACAAATTCAAACGTTCATTGAACACAAGACTTGACTTGCGCCCACGTTCTCATAATCTGGTTCTCCCTAGATTTAACTCCCTTACCCGACGAGGTTTCCTGGGCAGGAAGCTGTACTGCTAGGCTATGTTGCTATTATTTCATTTTCGATCTAAAGTTATTATCACTGTTCTATTTTCTTTCCTCTTTGTGTAATATTGCATGTAAAGCGCTGTGCGTTTGCTAGCGCTTATTAAAGAATATACTTACTTACTTACTTATTTACTTGACGACGGTTAAGACAGTTCCGCTGGTCCTATCACCTGAACGATTATCGACGAGTTTTATAACTTCTCGAGCTACATAATCTGAATAAACTATGGCTTTGGGGCCATCCATATATAACGTACGCATTGAGGGAAGGAGGTTAACCCAAATGCATGTGTTTGCGTGTGCTTACGTATGGGGAGGTCTACTGATAATGTACGTACGCATAGGAAACGGGGGGAGGGGGGTTAAACCTATAATTTGTCTACATTGGCCTTCAAATTTATTGGCCTGCAAGTGAGCCAGAGTTCAGTCTTTTCAGCTATCAGGTACTACCAGAGGAAGTAAGACTGTGGGGGAGGTGTCAGTTATATGCCACCCTAGAGTCCTTACCTCTGTACGCTATTATTAAACTATCACACAGCTCAGCAGTGAGTCCATGGATTACTCATCCTTCAATCTGGCCTGAAGTGCAGACAGTCGCTGCCTGGACCTGTCGTACTGACACATTCTGCAGCTGGTCTTAGTGGGAGGGGGAGGTGTGCGTCATGCATACGTACGCAGGTGGGGGGTTGGTGGCAAAAAGTACGTGTGCGTACAGGGAGAGGTCCAATTCTCGGATTTTTCCGTACGTACTATATGGATGGCCCCTGATGGTCAAGCCCATAGGTTTCACTGAGCTAATTCGTAGATTTACTGACGAAATTAATGTTTCTTCAACTCAGACAAATCCGTTGAACGGCAACTCAACATCCGCCATTCTTGCCAAATCGAAGACTGACCCGCGAAATCTCATTGGCTAGCGTCTCTGGTCGTTATAGTAACCGATCCGCCATTGCTGACTACGTGATACCTCGTCAAATTTAAGCAACGGCTCTCAACTTAAACTTTTTTTAAAATTTCTATAGCGCCACGCGTGCTAGATAAACGCCGCCTTAATTGATTTGCTTATTCTGCGTCTGTATTAATTTACTAAACTAAGTAAACAAGTCATTTGATAAATAATAATTCGCTACAAAGCAGTTCTAATTCCTGTTGTTACATTATCTTTCGACCTAAATATAGAAATGACTCGGCCAACGACCTGAACTCGATGACAAAGTTAAAGTCTTAGTAGCAGCGCCATCTCCCGTGCTCATCAAAAGGCTTTAAGAAATCCGATAGCTCCATGATCTAGAAAAAAGGGTTTGTCCAGATATAATATGCCTACTGTTCACCTGTATACCGACCATCGATTGATGCTTTATTTATTTCCATATCGGCGCTATATAAGTCGTTAGATTAGATTAGATTAGATCTAAGTTAAACATTGTCATTTCCAGTGCTTTTTTCAGCCGGAACGGCGTTCCGGCACCTTCTTTTAGGTACTGAAAAATAATTTATTAATTTTTATAATAAAAACAATAATTTAGTTATTTTAATTTAATTTAAGTGTTTTGAACTGTTTTCAGTGTTTATTGCGACCCCTCCAAACTTCCAATCCCGTTTTTCTCGGGATTCTAGCCCGCCCTTAATTATTCCGTTCCAGAAGCTTATTTTCCAGAATAAAAGCACTGGTCATTTCTATAGCGCCTGAAGTATGATCGACGCAAAGGCAGCTAATGCTCTGTTGTAAAGAGAGTAGCACGCTGTAGCGGATTTTGAATGCTGAAATGCTGAAATTTGTTTTACGATATAGTAAAACAAGTTCTTTGACTTATTGTTTCTGTTTATGTCTGGTTATGTTACTGTTTGTCCATCCGGCTGTCCGTTTTCGTATCCAGGCTTCATGAATAGTCCAATATAAATATGTCTACTATGAAGGATTCAGTTTTTGGTGCAATTCGATGTCTGCTAAAATATTTAAGATGAAAATGGAACGGCTTGTCGTCATCCATGTATTGGTTCATAACAGATGCGCCATCGCTGCATGCGGCCAAATCCAGGTATAAATGTCACAGTTATATAACAGATCTCTGCAACTTAAGCGGCAAGGATTTGTGCTAGATGTCGATTCGTTCATTCAGAGGATTCATGTAGCGCCTTGTCAAGAATTGATTAATATCAATCAGAAACTAATATTTAAATCAGACTAATAATGATATTTGTTTTCGGAGTAAGCTTGCTTCAGGCTGTTGACCGAAACTGAATGCTTTGAAGAGCAGTGAACTAAGAATTAGACCAAATATTTAATCAGATATTTATCGATTGAATTATTGAACACACTTCAAAGGATGCGAGTTAATTAATTAAGTCAGCGTGAAAGTCCAAGCAGCAGCAGAATCGTCGAGAAAGTGAGAAAGACAGGCGACAGAGGCAGTGGGACATAGAGGTAGAGGCAAGTATAATCTGATGTGACATTTTCTTACACAGACCCAGACACACAGACCAACATACAGACAGACATGCAGACAGACACACATACATACAGACATACAGACAGACACACAGACAGACATACAGACAGACACACATACATACAGACAGACACACAGACAGACATACAGACAGACAGACACACAGACAGACACACACACATACATACAGACATACAGACAGACACACAGACATACATGCAGACAGACACACAGACAGACACGCAGACAGACACGCAGACAGACACGCATACACACGAATACACAGACAGAAAGATTCCGTAAGATGATTGGAGCTAATTCAGTTTCTATACAAGTCAATGCAATACGTTGCATCATTTTGTTGTACACAGACAACAGCTCTGTTTCTAACCTAATGATAATGACTGCAAAAGTTCGTTCATTTGAAATTTTCACCATATACAGACCATTACAAAGGCCTTTGTTACCATTTATAATGCGCAGATAAAGTCTATTGCTTCATGGCAGCATCATTCTTTTCTAAGTGTATCAAGGCATTTCGATGTAGTCTGAGTCAACAAGTCTTTCTCGGTAAAATCTCATTAATTAAAATCACTTAGTTAACACGAGAAATTATCGCATGTACGGGTCGCTCATTCGAAATTCATGAATCATGCGTGAAAACAATGAAGAAGTGAACGAGAAGACAAGACGTCGGAGTGACAAAGTAAGATGGAGTTTTCATGCGGAAAGCAACTCTTTTAAAGCGGTTGTCGATTAAACGCCAAAGCAACCAAATCACGCGAACGGATCATGCGACAACGACTTGTCGTGCGTCTGTACAGATGGCTTTGCGCTGCTTGGTTCTCGCGACAGAAATTCGTGTTGACGGTGGTCAGCTTTGAAGAGGAAAATAAGAGAGAATGTTCGCGAAGAAGAAGAAGACGACGGCTTTAGAGCAGCGGAAGAATTTGTCCGGGTGTCCGTCGGTCGTCTGGGGACTCATTTATCAAATTGGAATGGGACTCGTGCAGATTCGGCAATTTGTATTGATTGTCGGCTGGTGAGGTAGAACGGGGGCGGGGAGGGTCTATGGTGTATGAATGGGCTAGACGAAGAAGACGACGACGACCCCTTCCGGCCGGCCACCCTGGCTCCCCTCGGCACCCGTCTTTCGTTGCCTCTCGTACACCGCCCTCTCTCCCGCTCCCAATTCATCAAACAATTGAACTCGCGGGCGGATCGCGCGATTGCGAGGTAGCGCAATCGGTCACGCTCAAATCATCAGCCCTGTTCGTACTCGTGAAATAAAACGGTTTATCTGGTGGCGATTTCCTTGATGTATATCAGGCGGCAATTATCCCTATTGAGTATTGAGCTTATAGTGCATGAGTACTTGACACCTTATTGCCAGGCTACGCGTCTCTGAAGCAAATTGCTGACTCATCTAAAAGAGTACACCAATGCCTGTTTCTTTATGAAATGCAATCAAACCCATCTACATTGAAATCAAAGACAGATATATGTTTGCGCTGACAATGCGCCCCAAAGCACTTTATATAACTTAGTGTTACGAAGCAAAACTAAACGCAGTAGTATGTATCAAAATCGCTTATGTTTAAATGCAGCTCAATGTAGTAAAAGGCGCGTGCGTGATACTATGCGCACAATCAACATGATCAGACACCAGTGGCGCCGTCAAGCGGACGCAATAGTCGCATTTGCGTCTACTTTCTTGGCTAAACAGTAAACAGTGAAATATTAATGACACTAATGAGAGCTTCTAAATGTTAAATCATTCAAATGGCATGATGAAAGTTTCACATATGACCGCATGATACTGCGTTGTCAGCGTTGACACTGAGTGTAAATGTTTAAGACTTTAAGAGTTTTCGACTATGTATAGTTGTAGGCCTACATAATGCTCATTTATGCTTCATTATCATATGAACGATGATGACCAGTGTTTGACCAAAATGACTGGCAATGTTTTATGTCTTAAATATGTTTGCGACTTTGCGTCCACTTTTTTGGCGTCTGGCGGCGCCACTGTCAGTCACCAGACCTTTGTCAAACTTATATTCGCACCACATTTTTATCTGGGTGTATTAATGTTTTGCTTTTATGTCAAACAGTTTGTTTCAGTGACAGCGTTTGCAGCACACAGTTACATTTTGTTGAGTGGTTCTCTGCAAGACATTAAAGATTAGCCATGCTACCGCCTCATATGCGCATCATAGACCAGTTGCCAGGATCGTTCGTCGCCTAACAACAGAAAACTTTCTCACAGTGGACAATCGTATACGCTTGTGTTCTGGCTCAGCGCTTTGAACGGAAACGAGTCTACATCTTGCAGGAAGATCCAAATAAAATGACTGTCGGGCCTACGAAGCGAGAAGCAGTATGTATCAAACTCGCTCAAGTGTTTTAAACGCAGGAAGATACTTTTCCAGTTCATACGGAAGTTTTAAACTATTCATTCTATTTCTATTGCTAAACGCTCAGCATGAACTGGAAAAGTATCTTCGGAAGGCGTACTCGAACACACACAGAGAGAGAGAGAGAGAGAGAGAGAGAGAGAGAGAGAGAGAGAGAGAGAGAGAGAGAGAGAGAGACAGACAGACAGACAGACAGACAGACAGACAGACAGACAGACAGACAGACAGAGACAGACAGACAGGCAGACAGACAGACATACAGACAGAGACAGAGAGATATTACCAGAAAGTACATACAATATGCGCAAACCATGCACATGACAAACCTTTGGCTTAGGTGGAACACGGCGTGTAAGAAACGGACAATAAAAAGGTATGCAATCATCAATCATAGCCTAAAATCATATGGTCTTTCAAACTTAATAGGTCATAGTCATGCATGCAGACGACAAACATGCACGACAATATTCAGTGCAAGCAATTGATGAAAGAACCATGCAAATAAAACACAAGATACTTAACTGATTTAATTGAACTAATAATTATTGTTAAATGTTTACTCTTCGTAGGCTATAAAGTGTTTGAATAGGTCAATCGGACCCAAAACATTTCACAACAATTTAGCATCAATTTATGCAATTTCAACTAGAGTTCGTTTTTCTTGTATTCTTTCATTTACAGAGGTTTATATAGCACCCCCTTCATGGCTACCACTCAGAAGTGCTCTTGACCCCAGGGAGCACTTCAAGGGACTCGATCTGTAAAGAAAAGTTGTTCCGTTATAGATTGCTGCAATCGCTTTATAGTTTGATGCCTAGTTCGATATGGTTTCATTGAGTGCCTGCGAATAATCTAATTCCCACGACTTGGCTGAAGAAATGCGGGATTTAATATTACGATTGTCTGCTCATTATACGACTATAGTTAACCTACAAACTTCGTGATATCGTAGGCCTACCATTAATTAACCCTTATCTACGTTACGTTAGGCCTATAGCTAAGAGTCTGGGTTTGCATTTTTCATCTTTCTGCGATGCCTGAGTAGATCCAATCTCACTATCACCAATTAATACCAACCTCTCCATAAGTTGAACTATCATGCATTACGTTTCTGAGCTCCGCTTACCTCTTCGTGACTTAGAGCCGTGCATTGCTCTGCTTTACTCAGGCAAAAATGAATCTAGCTCGTGCAAGCTTACCTATTAAGTTTATATTTATATCATGCTAAGAAACAAGATCTAGTTTGTTTATGTTAGATTGCATAGGCCTAGTGTCGTTTTTCATTGTTGACAATTAACATTTGTCGATGGTTCGCATTTCAGGAAGATTTGAAACAGAACGCTTTGTAATTAGTAGGCCCTACGCAGGTTATTGCTAACTAATCGCCCACGAACTTAACCTATGATTCGCGTGATGCTGTTTGTCGGGGACTCGGGGTATAACATTCTTATGGCTTGAAGAAAGCGTGCCACATTCGTAATATTTGAAAAACATTTAAGACCAGACAGATAAAAATACAACAAATGACACTGCATGCAAACATTTTAAATCAACAACGAATTCTTAAGATGATCGTTGCGTCCAACTTACGAAGAAAATTGCTTATAACTATTTCTAGAGATTCGTTGCCAATCTCAGCACCAGGAGGTAGGATTGGCATTCATAGAGTATATAGTGTTCAGAGTCGTAAAATTCAACGATGAACGATCAACTCATTCAGAGATGAATCAGTTAGTTACTTACCTTATTCTTCTAGTAAGTTACTTTATTACATAGTTTTTATATTTTAATAGTAAATTAGATAGATTATTTGTATTTGCACTTAATTTATAATTGACATTAATTGGAGCATCCGTTAATCCATTTATTTGATTTAAGGTCAATCAGTAGCCTACATTAAATTATAAGCATGCTTTCGTTGCACGAGTTAAGAAATGAGATAGAAAATCATAGTCTTACCTTGATAGGCGTGGACTCCCAATCAACTCACCTGTGACGATCGCCCATCCGAGGGTCAGTGCCTGCAGCGTCCGTTCGTGTCTTGAGCCGACCATCTTTCGAAGATCCCAATCGATAAACTAGGTAGGGTGACTGGATCTTGAGCAGCTAGAACCGACGTCCGTCGTTGGTTGATACACACAGTTATTATACCTTATGACTTTCTAAAGCGTCTCACGCTCGTCTCCTATATGTCTGTTGATGCGTCCAGGCTGGACTGAAACAATGCGCTGCACTATACAGAGCTAAAGCGCAGCAGCAGCGTGTACTTTCGATGGGCTGAAAGTGGAGCGTTGACGATGCATGTGCAGAGAACGTCGACTGCTACTCCTGCTGCTGTTGCTGCGGAAGCTGCGGCAAAGCGCTGATCGATGGCACTGCGTGATGGGAACTCTTCAGTCTGATTTCTGCCGCGAGATGTTCATTGCGTTCACCTGCATCTCGGCTGCTAGGAAAGAGCATCACCAGAGGAGTCCTGCTCCTGCTTGGTTCCGGCACAGTTAGATCCTTTCACTTGTGTTAAACTGCCATGGGTTAGAATGACTCTGAACAAAACGCCTTTGTTAGCTAGCATCATGATGACATTGAGATCCATTGCTTAACCATGGTGTTAGGTGAAAGAAGATGAAGATAATTGGGACACGAAGGACAAAGATGAGAAAGAGGAAGTATATAGGAGAAAGTAGGTGATTATGATTAATAGAAGAAGAAGAAAGAAGAAGCAGAAGAAGAAAAGAAGAAGAAGAGGAGGACGAGGACGAGGAGGACGACTAGGACGAGGACTAGGAGGAGAAAGAAGAAGAAGCAGAAGAGGAGGAGGAAGAAGAAGAAGAAGAAGAAGAAGAAGAAGAAGAAGAAGAAGAAGAAAAGGAAGAAAGTGTGGTACGCCCTTGGGCGACCGGAGGGTGCAAAGGGGGCATTTAACCTTTCCCCATTTTGAAAATAGTTTACAAATATAAAATCATTTGATTATTGTCATTATTCCAACAGTCCCAACACGATGCTAAAATGCTAAAAAAACGCTTAATTATTTAGGTAAGTCAGCTAGCTATTCTTTGCTAAAACGTCATTTTGCTCCCCCCCCCCCTACAAAAATGTTGTCCCCATAGAACATTTTGCCTCCCTAGAAATGTTTGCCCTCCTAGAAAGATTCCTGCGAACGCCCATGGGTAGCAAGAGAAGGGTAAACACGTGTGGACTGTCATCGCTTGTAACAGTCGGCGTCTTACACCTCAGGTGCTGCTATATCATCGAATAGAATCGTTAAAAAAGCGTTTAAGACAAAGAGCAAAGATAGGCCACGAAGTCGCAGGTTTCAAGGCAGATTAATCCAGAAAGATGGGCTGATAAACGCAAAACTTCTGCGCTGAGCCACGGAGGTTTGGGTCGGTGAGACAACCAGGCAACGGCGTTCAGCAGATCGAAGAAATCTGCAACAACCAGGTATAAGAAGAAAACCGAGAGGCCGCACAGATGCCTCAGAGAAGATTGAGCACAACATGTAAGATAATTACGCATAAGTATTACGATCTCAAGCTCAAGGCGTTGTTTGGCATAGGTAATCAGTGCAGTACCTCCATCATGACATTGGGTATTATGTCCAAACCCAGGTATAGCAGCATATGAAATAGAAGAATAAGAAGAGCAGTCCTTGATGCTAGCCCTGAGAAACCATGGGTATGAAGTGCTAGCGACTTCAGTTTCTTAGCCTCTGCATATGAGGGCGTGTGGCCAGTCCTCTCCCTTGCCATCTCATCTTCCCACTGACAGTGTGCGGTAGGGTGGAGTGAAAAAATGATTTTTAAATAAATGAATTCTAATAGTGGGGAAAAGATGCAACTTAGGTAGAGTAAGAAACACACCAAATATTTTAAATTTCAAATGACATCTTCTGCCCTCTACCGTCGATGCAATATTTCAACGTGATTAACCTAATATCACAATGGATGTCATCCAATCTCCTCTGACTTAACCTTTCCAACACAGAATTCATAATCCTAGGCCTTCCTGATCATATCCAGAAAAGCCCTAACCCTTCCATACACCCATCGACTAACTCATCGCTTCTTAACTTTCACATCGGACCCCCCCGTCCATTACTTGTGATCCACACCTCTCCTTCTCTAACCACATCTCCAACCTCTCGCGCTCCTGCTTCAGGCACATCTGTGACCTTCGTCGCATCCGGCCCTAGATCGACCTTAGAACTGCCTCTACCATTGTTACCACTATTGTTCATTGATTACAGCAATTCCCTCTTCCTCAACCTTGAATCCACCCAAATCAAGCGTCTGCAACTTATCCAAAAGTCACTAGCCAGGGCTGTCACGAGAATGCTCAAATATCATCATATCACTCTCATCCTCAAATCACTACATTGGCTAAAAATTCCAGAGTGAATCCACTTTAAAATCCTATCACTAACCTACATGTATAACTCCCTACAATATATCCAGCCCATGTACCTCCGTGGTCTCTTCACCATCCAGGCAGCCCGCTCCACCCGATCTTCCTCCTATTTCAGTCTTTCTCGATCTCCGGTCACTATTCATCTCAAGTTCTCCAACCCAGCCATATCCAACAGAGCACCACGCCTCCAGAACGATCTTTCCCTTGAATTCCGCAGATTCTTGGTTCCTCCATCATCATTCCAACCCGTCCTCCATCCTTCTCCTCATGTTCCTCTATCTATCTCCGGGCTTTCCACTCCAAACTGAAGTCTCACCTTTTCAAGTTGGGCCTACTCCTACCCTGACTCATTTGATCCTCTGCCTTCCAATTCTCCTTGCCCTAAAACCCGATATCACAGCTGCTCTGCCTCCTCTCTTGATCTGCCCCCCCCCCAACCAGACTCGGACCTCTTTTGGATTACTCTCTGGAAAACATCCTCAACACTCACAGTCGTATGCTGGCGCATCCTGCTTGAACAGAGCTTTGGTACTTCTTTCGTTCTCTCCTAATTTTCTTCCTTTCAATAATGTCGCTGCATTCATTAGGCGTTACAATCATAGGCGTAATTTGTCGGGGAATGAGGGGTAACCGTACCCCACCCCACTCTTTGGGCTGGGGTACCGTACCCCCCACTTTATGAACGATGCCAATCAATATTTTATTTTATTTTGCCTTCCCAGAGATCGCAGTCAACGCCTTGCTTTCTGTATGTAAGAAATTGGTACCCCCCACTTTTTAGACCAAAGTTACGCCCCTGGTTACAATTATATAATCCTGTAAGACACCAGAGGCGATTTCCGCAACTGATTTGAACGTGTATTTCATGAATTGTTACCGTTCGAAGACAGTTAGTTGAAGAAAAAGAAAAATAATGCACCACATTGACGTTATTCAAAGAATTTTATGTGGTAAATATTTTACCGCCGGTAGAGGGCAGAAGACGCAAGGCAAAATCAACAATATTTTGAGCACTATTTACACTCACATGCTGGCAACTTTCCATCACTATTAGAAAACGTTTGCTGAAAAAAAATTATTTTTTGCCATTTTCACTCCACCCTAGTGTGCGGTCAATGTACTCGTTATAGCTTAGTTGGTTAGGGGGTGTAGGTGGAGCAGAAATGTCGAACCAGATATCTCTGACCCGACGGGGATTTGAAACCCGACCTCTCGATTGACAGTCCAGCACACTAACCACTACATAATCGAGCACCCCCATATGATTTAGATTGAGAGAAAAGTAAGTAAGTGAGTAGCATCCCACTGTCAAGTGAACGGCGCATTGTGCAAATCTGCTACAGATGATAAAAGGATGTTTGCGATGCATTCATCTCATGCTCTGAGATTATCAGTTACTGGTCCAAGGTTACACCTAGGTTAATACGCACAGTAGCCCATTGGAGAAAGAGACATTAGGAAAGCAATGCTGCAAGCAAGGCGAACCGATAGTAAGATGATGTCCAGAGAGGACGTCCATAAAATGGTCTCCATCGTTAGACTCCTCCATCCCAATGTCCGTAATTGTCCGCATTTGACATTACCTTCCCCTCCCATTTTTATTTGCGGACGTCCATACTTCGACGGGGTACAATGGCCAACACTGCACTGAAGGGCTAACTGCATGTACTTCGGAGTTGAATACTTTGATACTGGCGTGTCAAGCAACAAATTTATTATAACACAGCGTATGACGATATCTGTCCGCTGGTAGACAAAGTATTATGACTGCACATGAGAAGACCATGCAGTCTCACTCCAGACGCACTTAACTATTGAAGCCTTGGTAGCCAGTGACACGCTAACAAGGCTAAATACATCTGACATGTCTTAAGGTTGTTCCAAGAGAAGTCCACAAATGAGGATCTAACTGCTGTTGTCGTTTAAGGCACAGCCTGGACCGAAAGAACTATTATGCACTGAATTTAGATGCGGCTGTTTAACTGTCCTCCCTCTTGTCCTCATTTTGGTGACCCCTCTTTACATATGTCTTTAATGGACGATCCCTGGGCCAGTTCTGGCGACACTGAACAGCACAAAAGTGTGGTCTGAGTGCATGAGTTACATAGCATGTCTAGACAACAGTATAATATACTGGTATAGATCAGTGATTTCATCGACGTTATTGCTTCTTTAGAAGGTATAAGTGCGGTGTTGTTTGTTTGTTTGTACATACGCCTTACAATTAGATACAATGCATACCTATGAACTTGTATATATTACAGATATATAGATGCAGAAGGGCGTCTGTGTCCTCCTACGTTGTTTCCATTGTATAACGATGTCTTATGGCTGTCAGGTCATTGACGTCGACCTTATACTTCGCTTTCAATATTTGAAAGAACTCGGCTTTCTGGATATGAATATACATGTATTCAGCGTCAGCGGAATTTGCGACAGAGACCGACCTCTGTTGTGGTCTCTGTAAAGGCGGCATCCACGCGAACCAGGCTACGAAGATCGCGACGAAATTCCCACCGGAAGTCGCCGAAGACAGTGTCGCCTCCTGTCGGTCTTCGCTCAGGTCGGACGGGTTTTATGCGTACCTAATAAAGCTCTACAACCCATGGAAGAACTTTTACGGCGAAGTCCGGACCCTTCGTCGTTACGTGTTCTCTCCGAAGAAACGCCTGCTAACAGCAGACACTCCGGCGTTACGAGAACGTGAATTGTCTACTAGAAGAACGCGAATCAATTAAGTAAGTCGACACATTCATCATTATATTCAGGCAGATACATTTGTTTTAGTTGCCCGCTGTCTGACTGCAAACGACAGTAGCTGTGTCTTTGACCAGACAACACGTGTTCTAGAGGAGCCACATGCAATCAGACACTACTGCAAGGAGTGAATCAGTCGAGAGACATGACGGAATTGGCGTCAAAGAGCAGACGATGAAGAAACCGTCACAGACGGATATTAGACAGTAACCGCCCAGCATTAACCTCGGCTAAATCAGCCGAATATAGAGAGCGCTCGACCGGAGTTGTACGCTACGAGGCTAACGTGTCTTGACGGGTAACTGGCGTCTGGGGCTTAGAGACATTAGCAGGCGCCCTCTTGTGGCCCCATTAACGAAACGAAAATTTTATGGGTTCGGAAGATGGCGATGAATGCAAACTTCTCTAGTGCTATTATCGACAACAGCTGAACTCGGCCGCCGATGCGTTGAAACGGGAAAGCGAGAATCCGTGACTTCTTCTGAAACCATTTTCTCCACAGCTCTACATAACTCGTAGCTGTACTAGCATTGCAGTGACCCCAGTCACCCGAGGTTAGGTTAACTATTTAAACAGAATAAATGATACAGTCTAAATAGTCAGTCAGAATATATATATATACATAGGGCCTATATACTACATGCATACGATATAAGCTTATATAATGCGTAATTGCGTATACATGTGTACATCTATGTATGTTTATTGATGCAGTCAACCTTGATTGTTTTACACCATAATTAAATGCAATGAGAATTAGGAATAATATTACATCGCGCTGATGGAAAGCAGTTTCAATGGTGAATGACAAAAAGAAAGAAATCAAAACCAAACCAATAGTAGGCCTATCTGTAGAGGGAAATTGATACCCATGCGTCGATTACGCATGCTTTCAATAAATGTAATATATTAAACACAATTCTAAGGAGATGTATCGTATCGTATCGTATCTGGTAAATTGTAAATGTAACGTAAATGAAAATCTCCTAAATATCTCGGCGCCACACAAACCAGCGTCTGGGAGAGCAGCTCAATCGCCGGCGCGTATAGGTCAAATCAAGTCCGCAAGAAATGACCTGAGGCTGTTCGGTCAGGTTTGGTTCCACGTCAGAATCTGCGGGTTTAAACTGGAAAGACAGCTTGCTGCTACGGGGAAAATAGTTGGTGACGGCGGTAGATGAAAGAAGCTGCGCGAAGTTGGATGGTTCGTATAAAAATCAATTGAAGCACTGAAGTGTTAAAGTTAGCCTCAGTCTCTCGATGGAAACTGTAGTTTTTCCTTGGACTAATATTGCAGCAATATTAGTCCCAGGTTTTTCTTCAAGAATGGTGACAGCTCTCTTTCTGGATACCTCTTCTAGCTACTCCAAGACCAGCAAATTTGATTTAAAACGTATGGATGCTAACTACGATGTGATTCTCTTTTATAGTTTTGTCACGATACGTCTCCTGTCTGGCATGAAGCACGTTATAGTTTTTACTAAGATTTAGACAATCTGATGTTCCAATGTGATATTTCGTCTACGAGCCACAATAGCTGAATTATATCGGTCAATGCGTGGATTTCATATGCAATTGTTTATCATTTTTAGAGCATGTTTAAAAACTTGTCAGCAAATTAAAATCTGGCTCTGTTGATTAATTGTAGGGCCTACAGCATTATATCTACTTTGAGATATTAAACAATTATAACTAAAATCCGGTTAAGAATTCATACTACTTAATCGCAATGCATTTGAAATCAATATCAAATTTTAAAAGTCGATGAAAACTAATTGGTTTCGGTAGTTAAAATCTGACGATTAAGTATTCTGCTCGCCAGAAATCTTGTCAGCAAATCCTTGCACAAACTGTGTAATTTTCAGGCATTTATACGAAAATCTGTCATTGAATTTGAGCTAAAAGTGCGGACGTCTTAGAAGCCGTTCACAAAATGAATGACGCGAAGGCATTGTCTAAACACGTGCGACACCTGAGGAAAACGACGAAAATAATTTTGTCAAGTTTTACCTGCCAACTGACTCGTTAGAGGCGCCACTGATGCCTGGATCGAAGTCGTGTAGTATGTAAATTTACAGCTTTTACCCAGCGACCGTATGACCTAGACATTAATCATTTTTCAATCAATTGATCGGATGAGATCCTTCATCCCTGGGACCCGTTTGAATGGAAGCCAGGCGGATCTTGCTAGCCCGAGATTCAAATCTCTTAAATAGGCCACCATAGGGAGGCGATCCGGCATTCTCGCGCATAGAGGGCATGGGACGTACGCTGTAACCAATGCAGTTAACTGGGTCCAGCATGTATGACTTTAATAATAATAATGATAATAATAATAATAATAATAATAATAATAATAATAATAATAATAATAATAATAATAATAATAATAATAATAATAATAATAATAATAATAATAATAAGATCTGACGGTAAGAGGCCGGACGGGGCTACTCTCGTCCCCTGGGCGGGCGGCAAATACGTGGCTTGGGACGCGACGTGCATACACACCTGGCCCCATCATACCTCCAAGTGGCGTCGACGTCGCCGGGAGGCGTAGCTGAACTAGCAGCAGCCAGGAAAACAACCAAGTACGCAGGACTCCCTGGATCTCACATCTTCATCCCCATTGCACTGGAAACTATGGGCCCTTTCAACGAGCAGGCCCTGGTGTTCCCAGTGGCGGATCCAGAGGTGGGCGATTGGGGCGATCGCCCCCCCTAAGAGTCCAAAAAATAATTTTGTTTATATTTAAAATTTAAAAATTTGATATACTATAGTGTCCGCAAAGGTTCACCAGTCACTCTGTTGCAGAGTAAAGCAGGGAGGCGACCTGACCGACGTCTCTCATGAGCGTAGACTCGGATCCGACCTGGGCTGGTGAACCAAAGTCCTCCGTGCCCAATTTCACGTGGTGCGGACTGTTGGTTCCCTTCCAAAGGAAGGGGAACTGTTGGTACCCTTCCAAAGGAAGGGGAACGAACGGGCACGGCAGGCAAAACCAGGGGAAGGCAATGGCAAACCACCCCTGTTAACATGCCAAGAAAATCGTCATGAGACACACCAAACCACGCCGATGGTCGCTGATGGTGGGACTCCCAGGCTGGAGCGCTGATGGTGGGACTCCCAGGCCGGAGCGCGACTCAAGGGCTACTGGGGAAGTAGCAAGACGGCAAAGGAGACTGTGTGTCATGACGATCGCTAGGGCTATAGAGCCGACAGCACAAGAAGATAGTGTACTACAGGATCAATGTCATGTGATTATTATTATGCATGTACAGCGCCGGACTGCAGTGTGAATATTACTTCTACACGCCCTTGCTTTAATCATTCTTTAAACTTGATAAGTAGGCCCTAATTTTAATTCCTTTGACCTTGGACGTCCATGAAATTGCCCCCCGTAAAGTAAAAGTCTAGATCCGCCCCTGGGTGTTCCTCAGGGAACTAGGGCGCCGCCTCTCGATAATAACCGGTAACCCGAGAGAGACCACATACATGTTCCAACGACTTTCAATTTGCACTCAGAGATTTAATGCTGTTGCGTTCACCGGCACTTTTGCACAATCGGGAGAGGACGCGGCTCAGTGAACCAATTTAATCTTGCACCTTCTTAATCTCTTAGAGCCTGGGGGTAACTCCTCGGGCGGCAAAAAAAATAATAATAAAATTAATAATGTTGAAGTTTCTGAGGGATCCTGTTTACCTCGGGGCAAAAGAAATAATAATAATAATAATAATAATAATAATAATAATAATAATAATAATAATAATAATAATAACAACAACAACAACAACAGCAACAACAACAGCAACAACAGCAACAACAGCAACAACAGCAACGACGATGACGGCAAATTTCTATGGCGCCGTAGAACAGCCTTGCCGTAACAAAGGCGCCTCACAAACAACTAAACAGAATATGTAGACATTTACTGTACAAAGCATCCCCTAGGGTCAGTTCATATAGGATTACTAACCTCATTCCAGTCATGATCCATCCCCAGCACATTTTCCTCATAACGTCTGCCCCCAGCTTCGGCCCATCCCCGTGTGCCCCTTTTGCCATTCTCGTCCCAATAAAGCATAACAACAAGACAGCAAATGTTCGCGCACACTAAACAGTTGTATTACAATCTTGAGTTTTTTTTAAATATATCTTACGACAAAACTGCTCAACGTTGTCTTAGCAGATGACTATCTCCAAGAGCCTCTTAGCATAATACAAATATTATGGTTCCCATTAATTATTCAATTCATGGAGAAAAAGAAGTCCATCAAAGACAACAATAGATGCATCTTTGTCCACAGATTCCAAAAAATCAGTCCTCACCGCAAACCTATCTTCTCTCGCTAACTTGTTTTTTTTTAAATATTCCTCTCACAAGTCTTTCTGCCTGAAAGACAGAACGTACCGTTTAAACACTGAGAGGACAGTTTCCCATGATTTGCTCCAACTGACAACAGTTTTCAACAAACCTTTAAAACCGTCTCCTTCAGTCGTTGAGCCACCTGGAAATATCAATTTTTTGGCACAAAATGTGCACATAATATCTTTCATAAAATGAACATCTTGAAAGAGTGAGACTTAACACTGCTTTGCGTTTAATTTTTGCCATAGAAATTTGTAATTTTTGCCATAGGAATTTTTAATATTTGCCATAGAAACAAGGACACCATAAAGTAAGAATGTGTAGGCTACTTATGTATGTATGGATGTATGTATGTGTATATGAATGTAGGTATGCATGTATATAGCCTTCGTAGGCCTATGTATGTGTAGTTTTGTGCGTAGGTATGCATGCATACATTACGTACGTACGTAATGTATGTGTATGTATATGTATGTAGGCATGTGTGCGTATGCGTGTATGTGGGTATATATTTATGTATGTACATATGTGTATGTGTATATGCATGTATGTATTTATGTATGTACAACAAAACGGAATGAATAACTGGAATTTGGAAAGACGTCGAATATTCGAGCATTTCAATTATATAGCGCAATAGTTTGACAATAAAATGCAGATCCGGTCAGTGGTCGGTGTTCAAACCATTGACAATTGGATTTTCATCTCCACGGTAATAATAACACTGGCCTCGATATCATATACCCACGGCATTATGGACCCTTTTGACATTCATGACAGCGCATGTTATCGCAGTTTTTACCGCTATCCTCATTACCATTTCAATCGCTATAGCAGGGCAGTAAGGGCACAGTTCGGCAGAGGCATGCGGTGGATACTAGACTGAAACTGACAAGAACTGTGGCAGCAAGCAAGAAA
>CAUVYU010000059.1:0-97572 GCA_963556255.1 Allolobophora icterica | reverse complement strand
CCGAGATATTTTCAATAGTGACCTCATCCGCCTTGTTTGATTTTTCCAACGCAGTAATTACGTTTGGAATTTGTTCTTCTGTAAGTCTTTTCATTTGTTTGATTTTGTTTAAAATTTCGATTAACTCATCCCTTTCCTTTTCTTCTTCTATCATATCCTGTTTAATTACATCCCCCAACATCACTTTTCTAGCTCCGCATGGAGGCGGGTATTCCCAAATAGGCCACCTGTAATAATATTTCGAATCTCTAAGTAATGCCCTTTCGGAATTAGCTAATGTTGAATGGTGTTTAATGGCAATCGTTATTACATTAATCTGCCTTTCTGTTAAGTTTGTCATTGTACTTCTTTATTTTATTTGTTAACGTACCAATCCCAAAAAGGTTTCAAAATAATCTTTGCTGCGACTTAAACTTCCTGAATCTTACATCCGAAGCCTCAAAGTACTTCTTATCAATCTCACAGGCCACAAAATTAAGGCCGAATTTGTCTGCGGAAATCCTGTTGCTCCCTGACCCTAAATGTGTGTCAAGGACTGTTTTTACTCCCTTTGAGAGAAATTCTCCCATGGCTGCATTTTGTCCCACGCGATAACGCAACGGGTAGGTGGCAGGGGGAAATAGTTTCCACCCCAAATGACTTGATTTTTAGAAACTCGAAACAATTCGGCAAAATATTCAGGAGATGGCTTCTCATAATCCCATTCAACTCCCATAGTAGTAAGCGCTCTATTGCTCAACTGACTTTCCTTCCCGCATCGAGTAAGCCTATTCCCTTTAGGCTTAGCATCTCCGGGATTCTTTGGTGCATTAATGCCATAAGGCGGATCAACTACTGCCAAATCAAAATGCTTGTCAGGATAACGCGCCATGACTGTCATGCAATCCTCATTGTGGACTATTGATTCTGCTAATTTATTTCCTTCCATTTTAACTTAAAATTTCGTTTATAACTCTAAAAATCTCTATCATAATAATTGCATTTGGGTTAGATAAGGTTTAAGTCTTTTTTTAGCGATATCTACATAGTCTTTACTGATCTCACTTAGTATCCAATTGCGTCTCATTTTGTGGGAAATCTTTGCCGTGGTTCCGCTTCCCCCGAAGCAATCGTAAATCAAATTCCCTTCCACACTCCAACTTCTAATGTGGTCCGCCACCAACCTTTCGGGGAATATGGCCGGATGCTTAAACGCAATTTTATCGTTGGAAGATTTCAAAAAACCGTTGGGATATTCCCACACATTTCCTTTTATTTTTAACTCGTTAATTTTAGTCCGTTCCTTATTGCTTCGCATCTTTTTGAACTTCTCCGTATGACTTTTAGTTATCTGTCCGGTACGGTCTGAATCTTTGCCGAAATACAGGCAGGGGACTTTTATAGGCTGAAACGTTTTGGGTTTCCCCTTGCTGAATACAAACATATATTCAAACTCCTGTTCGTACCGGTTATGATTCATAGTTAAACCGCAATCCTTATAGATCATTGTATCATGCAAATTGAAACCAATCTCTTTAAAAAGTAAGGCCTGCCGAAAGGAGGTGCCGCTTTCACTTCCATCAACCGTTTGGTCCGCCACCACCCAAACAAGTACCCCGCCCATTTTGGTGACCCTGAATAACTCCTTGGCTATACTTTCAAAAGAAAAGGTAATGCCGTTATAACTCCTCAAATTATCGTAGGGAGGCGAGGTCACCGTCAGGTCTATAAAACAATCATCCATATTGGACATAGTGACTAAACAATCTTCATTATAGATTTTATTGATTTCCATCATGAAACAAAATTGAAGGGTGAATAAAAATAAATAGGTCAAAAAGGGAGATCATCAAGTGGTTTAGGCCTCTCAGGGGCAAGATTAAAAGCGTTATGTTCAGACTTTGGAAAGTCAGGCTCCCTTGCCGGCATTGGGATAAAGTTGCCGCCCGTTGTCGGAGCGTAAGGATCGAGAATCTGCATGTATCTGCCGATAAACCTCGCTTTGGCCGTTCCTGTACTCCCGTTCCTGTGCTTAGCTACGATTAGCTCTAGTACGTTCTCGGTTGAACTCCCATCCTCATACGTCTTTATTCCATAATATTCAGGCCGGTACAGGAATATAACCACGTCTGCATCCTGCTCAATTGCCCCCGATTCGCGAAGGTCGCTCAACTGAGGTTTTTTATCGCCCCCCCTAGTCTCAGAACTCCGATTCAATTGTGCTAGTGCTACAACCGGTATGTTTGCATCCTTTGCGATTGCTTTTAACCCTCTGGTTATGCTCGCAACTTCCTGCTCTCTATTCCCATCTCCTTCCCCTTTCATCAATTGCAAATAGTCAACGAATAGGATTTTAGCTTTCTTATCGCGGATAAACCTCCGCGCATTTGCCCTAAGTTCGGTGATTGTAATGTGAGAACTCTGGTCAACGAATATCGGAAGATTGCTGATAGCCCCCGCCTTGTCTGTGTACCTGTCCTGCTCCTCAGTACTCACCAACCCCTTAGTCACGGCCTGAATGTCAACGCTTGCCTCAGCGCAGATCATTCGGCTGATTATTTGTTCGGCTGTCATCTCCAAAGAGAATATCCCCACAGGGTTATTGCTCATAGCGGCCGTAGCCGCGCACTTACCCAATACGGCTGTTTTGCCCATTGCAGGCCTTCCCGCAATGATTATCAGATCAGAAGGCAGGAATCCACCCGTCATGCGATCCAATTCAGGTATTCCCGTTGGCATCCCCAAGCATCCCTTGTTTTTAACCCTATCCATTAAGTGCTCCACGCAGGCTTTGGCTAGTTCAGGGGTCGACAAGATAACTCCGTTGATCGCAATTGCTTCTATCTCCCTGAGCTTCGTATTAGCCTCTTCTAGCAACTCAAAGCAGTCGGCGTAATCGTGTGCCTTATCGCTTATAACAGTAAAATCTTCGATGATAGCCCTCATGACTTTCATTTCTAAAATCTTGCGCGCGTGGAACTCTATATTTCGCGCTGATGATACCTTTGACGTTAGTTCAGCTATTTCTTCCGCGCCACCTGCTAATTCTAATTCCCCTTTCTTTCTCAGCTTACCAACAACAGTTCGCATATCAATGGGTTCGCTGGCATTAGACAAGTCGGCAATTGCTTGGAATATTATCCTGTGTCTGTCAAGATAGAACACGTTAGCCGCCTTGAGGATGCTGATTCCGTCAACTGCCGCCCCCCTCTCTAGCATCATTGAACCAAGCACTGCCTGCTCAAGTTCAAGTGAGTACGGGGCAGGCTTGTGGGTGTGCCCGACTTCTATAGTCTGCTTATACGGCTTGTACGGCTTGTACGGTTTCTTTGGATTCATATTTTGCTATCTCCCTGTGTACGGAGGAGTAACTTTAGCCACTAACGCGGTTGGTTGAGTTTGGTTTCCGTTGCTAAACTTTTTTGTGTTTTTGCAATTACTCAAATGATTTTGGAAGGCGAATCTTATTCTGTTTAAATCTGCCCCTGCGTAGTGGCTTGGAGCGGTCACAGTTACTTTTAACCTGAAATTACTTAATTCTTGGTCTACGTCACACTTCCACTTAAATTGTGTCCTCATAGCGTTCAGGTACTCGGGGTCTATGGCTTCATTTATTAGGGATTCCAGGTATTTTCGGTTTTCCTCCTTTAGGAACCTCGACCTATCTCGGATTTCTTCCAAAGTTTGGGGTTTAGGGGGTGGATTTTTAGCCCTTTCAATGAACGCCTTATGGCTTTTTTCGGCTCTCTCTTCATCAGTTGAGTTAAGATAGGCCTCCACAGCGTCAGAATGTGCCTTAGATTCGGCGATCGCCTTCGCGGCCTTCTCAGCTACCATCCAATCGGGATCTTTCTTTAAATCGCCTCTAATTGCGTTTTCTGGGGTTTCCGTTTTTTTATCTGTTTTTTCAACTTTTTCAACTTTCAAATTTTCAACTTCATTTTTTTTTGTTTCGCACACTGCATTATCTACGATCTGATCGGATAATACATCCTTCTCAGATAATACATCTTTAGATAATAAATACATATTTGCATTTTCCATATGTTGTATCATGTGATTTTCATGTGATGCTTCATGTGATTTAACACATGTTGTATCATGTGATGCTTCATGTGATTTAACACATGTTGTATCATGTGATGCTTCATGTGATTTAACACATGTTGTATCATGTGATGCTTCATGTGATTTAACACATGTTGTATCATGTGATGCTTCATGTGATTTAACACATGTTGTATCATGTGATGCTTCATGTGATTTAACACATGTTGTATCATGTGATGCTTCATGTGATTTAACACATGTTGTATCATGTGATGCTTCATGTGATTTTTCCTTTTTCTTTCCCGCCTTATTGATTCTCCTACTTTCCGAATAGCTCCTTCTCTTTTCTTTTTCAAACTCTAACCTTTCATTAAAAAATAAACCGTTTTCAGTGGTTTTAAACTTTTTTTGGATAGTAGGCCAAGATGATTCAAAATCCAATCCAAGCACTGTTTTTATTTCTTCTAATGAAAGTGGCCCGGAATTAAACTGAACCATTAAAACATCGTGATAACATCCTTTCAAATGCCTACTAAAAGTCATTGTTCCTCCAATCCAATCGTTTGGATAAAACAAAAACGCCGGGTCTTTCGCCATAATTTTAATTTAATTTATTTATTTTTTTAATTTATACGCTTTCTTAAATTCATCTATAAGTAGAGGGTTGTTCCCTGCCAAGCTGTCAACCATAATTTCTGTTAGTCTTCCTTCAGCTTGTGCGCAAAGAAACCTGATGTACCTCCCAGATTCATCATAATTCATATCTTTGATTGATTCCCAAAAATCTTTGGTATTTATAGTTAATTCACCCACTTTATAACTACTTGATGATTCCTTTTTTAACATATCTATTACTCCTTTTTTATAAAAAAAACCATCGTATTCTTCAAACAAACTTGATATCCAATATGAATTATCGTAAATTTTATAGAAAATACCAGGCGAAATCTTGAGTTCATCATCTAATCTGCATAGGATCATCGTATACGCGCCTACTTCCATTTTGTTCATGTACATGATCTCATTAGATAAATTTCCAAACAAAATCTTTAGCCGTTCTTCGGAGGTCATAATTTTTAATTTAAATTTTTGATATTTATTTTTTAATATAAAATCCGTCCTGCTCTACAAACTTATCCAAAACGTTTTTGTTTGTGCCCGCAATTTTTTTGAATAGTTTTTCTGATAGTTTACCTTCCTTTTGATGTTGGTAAGCTATAAGTTTAACGTACTTTCCTATTTCGGTGTCTGACATCTCAGCCGTTTCCACAAGGAAATCAGCAGAATAGAAAAGAAATGATGATTTTTTGTTCTTTTTCATAATTGAAACTTGTTTAATTTTATGCAAATGTTGTTTAAATATTTTGATTTTTCATAATTTATTTCGGGAAATATTTACAAATAAAAAAGCCGCTTCCCCAAATTGAGCAGCGGCCATCCTCTTTTTTTTGCCTACTTTATACTGTAAAAATACCCGTCTCTCTCTGTGAATTTCTCGAATATTCTAGGAGAAAAGCCCCCTATTTTGTCGATCACATCGCGAGTTATCCTGCCTCCGTTCTCAGCCTCATGGCATAATAGAGTGATGTATTTGCCCCTTTCCGTGTAGCTCATGTTTGACGTCTTCTTTAGGATGCTTTTCAGGAATATGAATAAACCTGCGCTGTCTGATGTTGAAGTTTCTGTTTTCATTTTAGTGTTTTAATTTCATGTCCCAAAGATGCTCTTTCAGCGTTCCTTTTTTTTGATTCAGCCATATAAGCCGCCCTCCTTTCTTCCGTATATCGATCGGATTTGGCTTTTCTTTCTATTTCCTTTGCTAAGTCCGCATGATATTTTGCAAGAAGTATTTCCGCTTCTTCTTCAGTTTTTACTACCCCTGTAAAGTATTTCTTTCTCGTTTCGTCTGAAATATGATCCTCCAAATAAGGCAAAAGGAACAGAACAGCTTCTTCTTGCGTGTCAAATTGGAACCCCAACTCTCTTGCATCACGACCAAAGCAAGCCTGATATAAAGCCTCATCAGAAACCTCCCAAATGTTTGCTGAAGTGAATTCTCTTGGTTCTCTCCAAAACAGGCTACGCGGGAATTTAGGCCTCTTTTCTTTTTTATACTTAGGGTTTTTTATTATGAGCCTCTTTTTTATAAAAAAACTATCGTAAGAAAACGCGTTCGGTCTTGGTAGTGTTATATTGCCGCCGTCTCCATCGTCAGAAAAAAAACCTCCTGACCCTGAAACCCTTCTGTGCCATGCTTGGTAAATATACTCTACGTAATTATAGGAAATTATTTTCCCTCCTTTGATTCGGTATACCTTTTCTTTTAATCTGTCTTTTGCGTCCATGTTGTTATTATTTATAAAGGGCATCTCTGACTTTTTACAACTGCATCAAACACAAGGTTGCAGGCGTTGTTTAAATACTCTCCTTGGGATACCGGTTGCTCCGTGTTTCCCGATTCATAAAACGCCGCATTAATTACCTCAGCTATTTCCTCGTATTCCGAAATATTGCGGGCAAGCCACTCAGCGTACCAATCGTCTTCATTAAGAGTGTCTTTTATTACCTTCAGACGAAAAGATTCTGATTTTAGCAGGGTAAAAAAAACTTCGCTCTGCCTTTCATTTAAAGTCACCGTTTTTGTTTTCATTTTTTTTAGTGTCATTTTCTTTTTGTTCTATTTCAAATAATCTTAGGCTTGACAGCCACAGTTTTTTGCCGAGTATTTTGTACATATACGTAATGCCTGAAAAGTCTTCTAAGGTTTCTTCCACCTCATAAATTTGATTGGGCAACAGCACGGCATTTGCCGATACGCTTTTGTAAGAGACCAGCCCCGTGTACTTAATCTTGTCTCCTTTTTTGGCTGTTTTATTCATTTTGTTTAATTAAAGTTAAAAAAAGGGGGAGGAAACCACGCCTCCCCCATACCAAACAACCAAATCTATACTATTTTTGCCTCAGAATTATCCGAGCACAGAGTTTTTAGCAATGCGTCAGCCGCTTCTACGGAAGCAATGGCTATCTTACCATAGTCTACACCGGTTTCTCCGCATCCACAGGCTGAGATAGTCGCCTGCATTGCAAGCGATGCAAAGTACTCTCGCTTAGTCAGGCCAAAGGGATATTCGTGTTCCAACACATCGGTTGGGAAGGCAGGCGCATTTGAATTTTCTTTTAAAGTCTTCATTGTCTTATTATTTTCTGTGGTATAATTCGTTGGAGAGATGAATGGCCATGTCAACTGATTTGCTAGCGAGGCCGTTCTGATCCATATTATTCATAAACCCCTTCGCTAAATACCCTTGCATAGCCATTGCCGCAAAATAGTCACGCCTTGCAATTCCTTCAGGGGAAGTGTCCTCCAATATTAAAGAACTATTTACAGAGTGAATGTAAGCCGCGTTTGTCACCAGATGATCAGTCGGCTGAACACTTTGGTCGAGATTCGTCTTTTGGCATGATGCTGAGAACAGCATCAGTGCCACGAATAAACATTTTTTTGAGTTTGTCATTTTGTTTGTTGTTTAATTTTCTTTTTCTAAGGCCAAAAGTTCTTCTACCGGAATATAGTGGTCAGGATATAGCCCATATTTATGATACCCATTATTGCAAACAGGCCTTCCACTGCCTCCACATATTCTAATAACCCCAATCTCTAATTCTTTCTCATCTAAGTCTCCCGCCAACACTAAGCCTTCGGGAAGACTCCCTTTATCAACTTTTCTCCACTTCATGGCTTTTTATTTTGTAGTAAAGCGCTTTCAATTATTACCATTACATCTTCCAATATTTGGCATTCTTTTTTAAAGTATTCTGTTTCCCGCTTAGAAAAACTACCATCTTTCAACTTTTCCGTAGCAGCCTCAAGTGAGACCTTTAACATCGTGGCAGCAGAAGCCGCTTGCTCAATAGTTAATTCAATAGCTATCTTACTCATGGCTATTCTTTTTTCCGTTGAAGTCTATCCCCAAGAGTTCAGCCGCTTTCTCGTGAGCGAAGAAAATGGTGCCGCAAGATTTAAAAGGCTGCTCTTTAATCATTTGTAAAGCAAACTCTAAAGCAGTCGCTACAAACATGAACTTTTTATCCGTGTCGCTTGTGTTCGACCTTTTATTATCAGCTATTGTCTTAGCTACGACCCCATCCCAATCAGCCTCTAATTGCTTTCGGACTTCTTCTATTTCTCTAACTCCGTGCCCTAAGACGATCTTTAATAAGCCGCTCATCGTCTCGTGAACCTTTTCGTTGCATTCCTTTTCCATATTGTTTTTTATTTAGTTGCTTTTAATTAATAAATTTTTAGTCCTAGCAATCCGATCTCATTGGCCGCTTTAGCGAATTTGCGGACGTGCTCAAATTCCACTTCATATTTCCACTGATTTTTTTCCGTGTTTAATTCAGCCTTCATAATAAGCACATCATTCAAGTCTAAATGATAGGTGATGTGGCTTCTAATTTCATCACAAGTATTCGCCGCATCGTGAATATTTACGGGCTTTGTAGGCTCAGCTAAAAAGGATAGTTTGTGATTTGACTTCATTTTGTTTGTTGTTGCAAGCATATTAACGCCATTGTTCGCCAAAGGTTTAAAATTTTCCGGAAAAGTTATCCACAATTATTTTATTTGTTATTGTCATCCGCTATATTTGACCCACATTGCGGGGTAGAGGAGAGGTAGCTCGTCTGGCTCATAACCAGAAAGTCGCGGGTTCAATTCCCGCCCCCGCTACAAACATTTTTAATTCACAGATGCGCGGGTAAAAGAGTGCGCGCACTCTGGGAGCGACAAAAAGCCCTCCCACCCGCGTATTCCACAAGTCCATTGGTTCGATCCCAATATCGGGCGCTTAGGGGGAAAGGTGAGGGTCGAACTCACGATATTCTGAACCACAATCAGACGATTTAACCACTAATCTACTAACCCCGTTTTTGCAAAGATACTGTGTTAATTATTCAATGTTTACGTAATCCTCAATCTCTTTAAGTTCTCCTTCAGCATCCTCATCATCGAGTCCTTTTGTCAACTGTACGTTAATTTGATTTTCATTCTCCAGTATTATTTTTCATTAAATTTTTTCCCAAGTTTTTCTGCCTCTAATTCGTAGTAATTTTCAGGAACTTCTTTACCATCAATCTTATCCAAGAGGTAGTCAACACGATTAATAACCAATTCTAAGAATGGCTTTATCGGCGTATGCTTAAACTTAGTCATATCTTGCTCATTCCTTAGCCGTTCGCAGTCGAGTAGGGTTTTGATAAAATCCCAATCTTTAGGGCTTAATTCAGGGGTTACCATGGATACTCATAAATATCTCTATCCTTATCCTTATCCTTAAAATCGGTTAACTTAGCCATCTCAGCGGGAACAAAGGCCATTTCGGAACTATCATCATTTTTAAACATTACCCACATTATTTCATGGTCGTAATCTATCACAAAATCGTTAATCTCATTTCGCTTAATCTGATAGAATTCTTTCTCATCATAATCAAGTACATCAGTGACTAATAGCTCATTAATCTCAGCAAGCGACCCTGACTTTATTTGCTCCCAAAATCCGCCAGGATCGCATCTGTACAATATGAACTTATCTAATTTGGTAGCCACATCAGGGTTAGCCATTAACTGATTCATTAGTTCTTTTGAAATTTCCATGATTATTTTTCATTAATAGCTTCTAAAATTTTAAATTTTTACGTTATTACAACTTTAATAGCCTCTCCCGATAAGAAGTGTACTTTGTTCATAACTTCATAAGTTTAGCCGTCAATTCTCTTAATTCATCAATGAGTTTACTAAGGTAATTCATGTTGCGCGTGTGGTTATTCTCATTCCCAAGACTTCCTCTTATTTCGTTGGGTATCTCCCGCGCCGCTTCAATTGCTCTTTGCGCCATCTGTTCCTCGTGAATCAGCGCGCATTTAAGAAGAAATTTCTCATGAGTAGTTAGTATTGGCTCCTTTGCTTCCATGATATTAATAAAATATTAATCTATTTATTTTAAATATTAACAATTTAAATTTCTTATTAGAAAAGTTAATGAAGGCTCCTATTGCAGATGTGAATCTCCTCAACCTTACGTTCTCAGGATTTTTCGGGTCGTTCTGAAAGACGGGAATATAGATCGGCAATTTTAAAGGTGATTTTTCCATAATAATATGATTTAGCGTTTCTCTTTTTTAAGAGACCATTTAGCAGATTTAACGGCCTCATCTAAGGCTTTAATTGCCCTCTCTAATTCCGATAGGTTATTCTCCATGTGATTAATGCGATAGGAAAGAAGGGATGGGGTACACGCTTTATAGTGGCGAAACTCTGCACCCTCAGAGAGGGGGGAAGCCTCAAACTCTTCCCTGAGAGATTCTCTTTGAAGTTTTAACACTTCAATAGCAGATTTAAGTTCTTTCTTTAAGTCTTTCATATTCTTGTTTTTTTGGTTTCTTTACGTATTATAACGGCAAACGTTACGAAAGGTTACGATTTTTTCACGATAATGTCCGGGAATGTTTAAACTCTTGGTAAAACAAACTCTCATCTAACTCTTGCGGGACGTCAACCCCGTAAGGTTGAACAGGCCAATAGGCGGAGGCAATTAACACAAATTTTGTTTGCATACTCATTTCCGGGAAGGGGTTAATTTCTGCCAATCTCTCACTACTAAGATCAGATCGTTAATCGCTTTAATCTCTGCGCTAAGGTAGGTCGGGAATTTCCCGCAGGATGTTTTCCCCATTATACCAAGATCATTAGAGGTTCTTTTTTTCAACAAAAGCGATTCGTAAATCAAGTCGATCTGCTCGCGGGGTAGTTCAATAGTTACAAGTTACAGGCGTTGTCATTTTGCAAGGATTTAATTTTTTGTAATAATTTGCGTAATTCTAATAAGCGTATTTTAGACGCCTTTTTGTAAATAAACATAAAGTTTGTGATGTCATTTACTGTTTTATCGATCTCTTTTTGGAGGAGATTCTCGAGAAGCAGAATATCATCGCGGGTGAATTTAGATTTACTCATGGCATTAGTGGGCACATCAGGAAAGTGCTTCTCCCCCAATCCTGCGCAGAAATGGCTTCTAATACGTAATAATGGAGGCCGACCCCATTCAGATCTAACGGGAAGCCGACATGGTAATTATAACTTAGATCAGCTAATGCAACTTTGAACATAGTGGGGCCCGTTTTGAGACAACAAACTCTACTACTTCGTGTAGGTAAGGGTTAGGAAGCGATTCTAAGGCAGCAGAGGCATCTTCTAAGGTGGCGTAGGAGGTTGTGCCCGCGCAGGCCGAGCTGCCTGCGTAGTGCCAATGGGACGGATTAGCGGTATTAGCACATAGCCAGGCATCATTACGGCCGATAAGCCGAATTGCATAAGGAGTTTGGCAGGCAGACTCAACTAAGAGTTGAGTTACTTTAATTTGGTTTTGATTCATAATTGATAACGGTTTTGTTTAGTTAAGACGTGGATCGCTCCACGTTTCGGCCAATGCCAGGCCTCTTCAGTTAACTTTTTTCGTGAGTTAATTAAATCGGTTAAGATTGTAAGAATCACTCAGGGAGTCAAGCACATCAGCGAGCGAGGGGCGATCTTCAACCAACCGGTCAAAACTCATAGCCAGGACGACCTTCTCCTCTAGGGTTAGATCGCGGTTATTTTTAGGCTTATACCCTGCGGGGGCCTGCGCTAAGAACTTAGGCAGGCCCATGTCCCGACCAAGATTTACGGAAATAGTCAGATTTTCAGTTGCCTCCGCTTTAACCTGCCAAGTAGTGGCAGTCGGCTGAGGGCCAAATTGCTCCTGAAGGCCAATTGCCCCTAAAATGCTGTGAGAAGCTACAATAGTAGCGCTAAGGGCCTGAGATATAACATCCATTTGGCGGCTACTTAGAATTAAATCTAAGTCCTTACCGAAAGGCCCGCTATATTTAGGAATAGTTAAAATTGAGGCCTCTAATTCTGATTGAGTTTTCATGATAATGTTTTGGTTTGGTTATATTAAGTTAAACGAATGAGTTTTTTAAAGGTTACATTTCTCTTAACTTTTTCTTACAAATTAAAACTAAAGTCGATTTTTGCGCGATAATGTGTAAGGATGTTTATACAGCGTTAGCCGCGCCCGCGCGCGGGGTTAATATCCCTAAAAGAATTTCTTAAGATTATCCCGATCAACGCAAAAGTTGACGTAATTAGCGTAAAATTGACTATCTGTAATGTTATGTATAGGGACGCCGCCTATGCTAGGAGCCGGCTTAACAGATAGCGGATATCGCGAAGAAGACCGGAACCACGCCACGAATTCAGCGAGTTCCCCGCCCTGCATACCCGAAGTACTGTACTCAATTACCCTGCCGTAACCGTCTGTAATTGAAAGAAAGCGCTTTGATGTTTCCATGAGTTAATTAGTTTGGTTTGTTATAATCAAGTAAACGGCAACCACCCCACAAGGTTACATCTAATCCAAAATATTTGTTTCTTTTTTTTTGAAAAAACGGCAACCGATATAATTAGCCTGATTATGTGCATTTGCATTAGATGTATTGGTATTATAGCGGTATTATTCGTATCTGTGTATATGTGGTGTCTTACATGTATTATCAGAAGTATAATGTATTGGCCAAAGGCCGCGCCCCGCGCTAACTAACTTTTATATCTGAATTATTTAAGCCTCTCTATAGCTATTATAAGCCAACATTATGTTAAATAGAAAATTAATCAACTGATAAATAATGGGTTATGGTTTTAGGCTTACTCTTTTTTTTTCTTTGATTTCATTAGAAAGTGGTCAAAATTTGGTTAAAAGGTTGGTTTTTCTGGTATTTGTTTGGTAAAATGTACTTAAGATAAGATATAGGCGTTTGTTTGGTAAAATTTGTAAGATACGTGTCTCAAAAAAGTCATGATAATGTGCAAGAATTATACGGGCGGTACGTGGTTCTACTTATTTCGTTACAAAACCTTGCAAAATGGATTATTCTGCGGCAAAAGTGGGTATAACCCCCGTGTTTTTGGAGACAAATGGATAATTCTACACGGGATGTAACGGAATAACGGCAATTAACTAATGTAAGAAATGCTTATTTTCATGATAATTTGAGGGTGTGGTTTATAAGTATAAATGCGCATAATAGTTCCCTAATTAGGGAATTATTAGGTAACCGGTTTTTTAGGCTCCGATATACTGGGGTTAATCGGGTTAGATTCCGAGTCGGCTTTATGCCTTGGGATAATGTTTTCTCCTTTGGTTTTAGCTACCAAAGTATAATTGAACCGGTATTTAAAGGACTTGGTGTAGGGGATTGGTTCTTTGATAAGGATATTGCATTCGACTAATCGTTTGAGGGCTTTAGATACGTGTGGCTGTCTTACGTTAATGCTAGCGGCTACCAGCGAATCTGCTCTAAAAACAAAGTTTTTTAGAAATTCCCCTTATATCTCTATGTATTATGTGGGTGTTTTTTGCATGATTTTAAGTGTTAACGCCCGTTTTTCTTTTCTCATTGGTGAAATTAGTTTGGTTTGTTATAGCCAATTAAACGTAAGCCGCCCGCAGAAGGTTACGTTTGTTTTAAACATTTTTATTTTTTTTAAGATACGTGTCTCAAAAAAATCATGATAATGTGTAAGAATTATACCGGCAACACGGGCTTTCCGTTTACAACTAAATAATAATCAGAGACATACAGCTATAGCGGTTTAATCTTGAACATTTTCAGAGGACAGGAAATCATTGTAATATTTGACGCTCAAGCACTTGCGTTCTTTCTCTCAATGTTCTTTGAGATATTAGCAAACCATTCTGTTTATTTCGTTACAAAACCTTGCAAAATGGATTATTCTGCGGCAAAAGCGGGTATAAACCCCGTAAAAACGGAGACCAATGGATTATTCTCTTTAAAGTGTAACGGAATAAAAGTGATTAACTAATGTAAGAAATGCTTATTTGCACGATAATTTGAGGGGCTGCTTTAAAAACAGCGTTTTTTAAAAACGACTCTCTTATCTCTATGTATTATAGTTTGGGAAATTGGTATAAAATCAGGCAATAAGAGAGGCCGGCAATGTGATTTCCGGCCTCAATTGTGTATTATGGATAAATTATCATTATTTACCCTAACGGGCGCCCCTCGTGTAGGGGTGCCTGGTTGGCCGCAAGATTTTTTCATAAGGATGCCATTTTTGCCTGGTATTCTTTAAACCGAATTTCATACTTCGTAAGGCCGCCTAATCGTTCCAACTCCGATTTTGCGTTCTCAAATTTGTAATGGTCGCACAAATATAGTCGCCCTTGCTTTTCTTTTTTTCGCTCCAACCTATCTGCGATTTTTCTAAATGCAGCTATCTTTGCTTTAGATTTTTTCATGGTAATATTTTAAAATGGTTAAACTCTCAAATGTTCCACGTGGAACACTTTGGTTAAGACAGGGGTAACCCCCTGTTTCGGCCAATACCAGGCCTCTTCAGTTAACCTTCGCTTTCACTTTCAGCCTCTTCCGGCTCCTGAACCTCTTCAGTCCAACGGCTATCAGTTTTGAAACCAAAGCCGTAATTATACTTGTACACATCCTCTTCGTAACCCGCGAAATCGGGATCATTCAAATCAGCATCAGAAATTATAAGGCTTTCGCTACAATCGTAATATCCGGCAATCAATTCGTCAAAGTCGGCCAACAAGCACCTGACTTTCTTAATGCTTTCAGCCTCTGTAATCTGCTCAAGCAAAAACTCTTCTTCGCTTTCCTGTGACTTGTAAAAGTATTTATCTCCTGAAAAATGATCCTTGCAAGCCTCTTGATAATCGCCTAACGATTGTAAGCAATTATCACGGAAAAATTTGTGATGGGGCTCCCCTGCCCTGTGCTTCAGCGACCCAAAGTCGCCCTCCCACCTGTGAATTTCTATCGCTAAGTCAATGATTTCCTTTTCAGCGCGATCAGCGATCGCGATCGCCTGCCGTGAAGTCCCCTTGTAGAGCTGATCCCAATGATCTGCCGTCTCAACGCATGTAAGCGAAAAAGTGTCAATTAGATACTCAGGTGTAGGGCAGCTAGCTATCGCTTTGCGCAGGCCGTAAATTCGCTTTTGCTCAATTTCTTTGGCTTCGGCCTCCTTAGCCGCAACATGCTTTTCGTAAGCCTCTAAAAATGGCGCTTCGCTGAATTCAAGTTCAGCCTGGTTGGCAGGAAACCAGACCCCTGTTTCGTAGGGATGAACGGAAAATTGACCATTCAGGTGCTGAACCACAACGGCTGCCCCTGTGATCGCTACTGCGTTGTAGCGATTTTTGTTCGTTAAACATTTTGAAAATTTCATAATTGGTTTGGTTTTGTTTTGTTTTACTACTAACGGCTAACCTACCTCTTGGTTGCGATTATCTTCTTTTTTTTTGGAGTTAAAAAAAAACGGTTTAAAAATAATCACGACAACCCCTACTAGCATTGCTAGCGCGCCGATGACATCAGTTGTGTTTGCTTCGGTTAATGGTTCCATTTTGGTTTGGTTTTAAATTTACACAACAAATATATATATATATAGTGTTACCTGTCAAATAGTTATACACATTCTGTCAACAACTTATCAACAACTTATCCACAGAATAAATGCCGTATATCCAAACTTTGCCGCGCCTATTTAACACATTATGCGATTAACATTAGTAAACCAACACGTTAAACATAGCCATAATTTCGTCCAAGATTAACGATCGGCAGAAACAATGTTAGAACACCAACGAATAGGCAATCGTTCAACTCAGGGCAAACAAAGTGGGTTCTCAAAGAATATTACCCGCCGGAAATGTTTCGGAATTGCAAAATAGGGAGGGGTATTCGGTTGGCCTTTCGCAGCCCCTCTTCACGGCGGGGGGGGGTTATTCTCTCGATTCTTTTCTAGGGATATATTTTTCAGATTTAAAAAAACAAAAAAAAATTTTTTCAAAAAAAGAGATATATCTTTGCTTTATATTTTTTCATGGGGTTTTCAGCCGTGGGGTATAGACGATACTTCGCGGCTGTTTTTTTTGTTGAAAGGGATTAATAGTAGGAGGGGTGGGGCTCGAACCCACGACCGTTTGCGTATAAGGCACGTGCTCTAACCAACTGAGCTACCTTCCTATTGTTGATATAAGAAAGGGGTAGTTTAGCTAGCTACCCCTCAATAACGCTAATCGGAGGTTATCGTCAAGCCTCAGAAGAGAGGGTAGGGTGCGACCCTGCGCTTAAATAAGCCACTCGCTGTGCCTCCTCTTGTACACAGAGTATCATCTACGCGGGGCGAGCAGGGATCGAACCTACAACCTATTGCCTACTCCGTTATCAGGCGGAATAAACTATCGTTCTGCCAATTGAACTACAGCCCCAAATATTGTGGGAGCAAAAGGACTCGAACCTATGAAAGCCTAAGCTAACAGATTTACAGTCTGCCTTCTTTGCCGCTTGAATATACTCCCCAATGGCATCTCTAAAAACTAGCCGCTTTAAGAGTTAGGACTTCATAGACTCGCCCCATGGCAACGCCTCCATCCCTTTTTGTTTTAATTGCGAATCATGCCCTGATTCACAACATAGTATCTTTAAGCAAAGATAAGTACATTTCTACAAAAAACAACATTGTTTGTGTTATCTTTGTAGTATTACAAAAATTAAGGAGTTTTTAGAGATGCCAGATATAAAAAATAATTCTATTATTTGCTTTTTATGTTAAATTTTTTATTACTTTTGCTTCATAAATAAATTAATTCTGTAATATATGTCTGCGATTCCTTTTTCTGCTAATCTTCCTTCCTTTGAATATAACAAGAAGCATTTGAATATAGTGAGCAGTCTTATTGAAACTAAGATGTCACGAAAGGAGGTTGAGGTTTTGGCCTTCTTTTTTTCTTTAGACAAGGGATTAACAGAACATGACATGTTTAATGAATCGGCAAGGGGGCTAGTTAAGAAGGGATTAGGTATGTCAACGAGCAATTTGAGTATGCACTTAAAGAGGTTAATTAACAAGAAAGTTCTTATTCGCAATGAGTTAACACGAAAGATTGTAGCTAACAAGCATCTTATACCAGATAATGAACAGCAGGTATACAAGATAGTTTTGACGCTTATAAAATAGTAAATAGGCATGAAAAAGGATAATAGGACGTTTTTAGAGGAGATGTATGAGAATGAGCGCGACAAGATGGAGGGGCTTAGTTTTGAGCAGGTAAAAGGAATATGTAGCTATCCATGGAAGCTTCTTAAGAAAGAAATGGAGGGGGGGGAGTTTAATAAAGTAAGGCTTCAGAATTTAGGGATTTTCATGGCTTATAAGAAGCGTATGGCTTATTATTTAGGTCTTTTAGAGAAGTGGAAAGAAAACAATGTAGAATATAAAAAGACGGCGAAATGGAGAGTTCCGGGAAGGATTGAGGCTACAAAGGAGAACATAAGGGCATATTTAGAAAAAAACAAAGACAAAGATGATAAATTATGTAAAAGGAGGGTTAATAAAACTTCGAGAGATGATTCTAAAGGCGCCTTGTTATATTCAGGGAATGATGAGATACAGGGTATTTTACAGCAAAAAGCTATTATGGATTCTCCGAAGACACATAAGGGAGCAGATTGTGTGGAGGATAAGCGTAATGAATGAAGAATGCTACCATCGTGGGGCTTGTGTGGAGTGTGGGTGCAGGACTACGGCTTTGCAGATGTGTAATAAGGCTTGTGAGGGGGGGTGCTATCCGCCAATGATGAGTAAAAGAGATTGGGCGACTAATTATATAAAAACCGAATTCAATACTCCACTATCATTTCAGGCTTACCATAAGTGGCTTTCTATGTTATGTAAATATAAGAGATATAAGGAGCAAAAAGACTGCGCCCTTACCTTTGAAGTAGAGGACGTTACGCCTACGCCTACTGATTCGACTAAAGAACTCGGCACAAAAGAATTATTAAGGGGCTTATGGCCGGCAGCATTAACTGTTAAATTACCAACTCCTTACAAATGTTCTCTGAAACCAGACAAGGACTATCTTTCTGCTTTAGAATTAGCTTTATCAAAATTAGCTTGGGGAAATTTAGGAGAAGAAGAAGTTCTTTCCAGAATTGAGTCGCTAAAATTTTCTCATTTAATAAACCGCGAGTGTATAATATATATAATTGAAACTCCTGCTCGATTTAATGGGGACGTATATAAGCTATACAATAATGGAAGTCTCGAGTATCTGGTTGGTGCTGAAACAGGTCGGCAATGTGCTAAGTTGTTCTCAGACTTTTTCATAACGTTAGATAAGAAAAGGAAAGTGAATTAAAGAATGAAAAAACACCAAAATACGATGAGAACTAATAAAGAAATTTCGGAAAAAATTAAGTATTGCTATGAGAAAATGAAGAAGGCTTTACTCCCTTTTGATTTTACAGCTAAAGACGGGATGCTAACATTAGGATGGGAAGACGGTACTTCGGATTATTTAAAAGACACTCCTGAAAACAGACAAGAAATAATTGACATTTTAAGAGATGCAGAAAAATATGTAAAGACAAAATTAGGAGATGAATTTGAAGATAGATACGATAGAAAGAAGGCAGAAAATATAGAGTTGATGAAATTAAGTTTCTTTGGATGTACTCCAATTATGACACAATCGTATGGGCAAGTTTTAGAATTCAACCACGCAAAATTCAAAGGATGGCAAGCAGATACCCCATGGAATAGAAAGGCCTTGTGTGACGCTCATGATAAGGTGATGGGGAAGTATGGAAACAAACTGTAAAGAAATGAGTGCAGAAGAAACAAAAAAATGAAAGCCCCTTCTAAGTTTGCTAAGCGTAAAGCATCACCTAAAAAGCCTAAAGATGAGCCAAAAAGAATTGGATGATGAGTTTCCTAATTTTTATGTTGAAGAAGGCTGTGGATTAGATGGGAGTAAATATTTCCATGCAGTTAAGGAAGATAAGGACGGCAGAAAAGAGACTATTGCTTTAAGAAAAGATAAGGGTGAAGCAGAGGCATGTATTATCTTAGAAAAGAATTACCCTGATCTTATAGCGTATTTTAATCCAAGAAGTGAAAGATACTATTTAAAATAAACAAAACAATTATGGACGAGTTTCCTAAGTTTTATGTAAGGAGGTCAATACTTGGTGGGGCTTCTCGATTTTCCGTGCAAAAGAATAATGATGGCACTATACAGGTTATATATCGGGGAGGAAAATTAGCAGAAGCAATGGGTTACGCCAAACTTGTGAAAGAAAGTTATAGATAAAAAACAGAAAAATTGATTATGTATTATCTTCCAAAGTTATTGCCTAAAGGAGTTTATCATGAAGGTAGCATGGTAGAAAGGCCAATTGAAAATTGGTATATTAATAAAGAAGGATATTCTACTAGACGTGAAGACGATCTGCCCAAATTCTATATTAAAGAGGGTAAATCAGGGGATAATAAATGCTTTTATGTAGTAGAAGAGAATAAAGGGGATAGGCTAGAATCTCTTGGGGTATTTAAATCATTAAATGATGCTAAGAGGTATCTTGAACTCGCGAAAGAAAGGTATAGACAAAAAACGGAAAAATTAAACAAAACAATTATGAAAAACGAAGAAGTAAAAGTAAAACAAATGAAGCCTTTTACCCAGATAAGAGAAGCGTTGGGAATGCCTAACGAGGTAATAAAAGAGTTACAAGACGCTTATGGAGAACTCCAAATAGATTTAAGGATGGCTGTCCCTATGCTTTCTAATGATAGGATAATATTCCTTATAGCAAAGCCCGACCCTAATGCTTTTTCTAACGAGGCATTAAAGAAACTCGCAAAAGAGTGTGTATTCCTTGATGTTTATGGCACATATCATACTTATACACGGGGCGACAAACAGTATTTTATCTCGTTTAAATAATAAAAACCATGAGAACAACAGAAAGCTACTATGTTACGACTAACTTTGAGGAGACAGGAGCGTGGGCGTATGTGATGGCTGAAGGAAGAGACGGAAAGCCTGATTGGCCTGTGCATAGAACTTTTGACACGAAAAGAGCGACACTTTTTTTGAACGACTTAATTAAAAAAGAAATAGCTAGAAAGCAAGCAGCAAGGGAAAGCATAGGTGCTGATGATAAAGTAATGGAAGAATTAGAAGCAGCCTATGGCCATCTTGAAATAGATGAGAAAGAACTTTTTTCAATGATGAAGTGTAATTCCGTCTTGTTTTTCGTAGCGGAACCCCCTACTCTTAAATCGGCCATGAATGACTATTTGAAAACTCTTTTGAATGATCCCTCCTTTGAATATCCGTGTTCAGGAAGAGAGCGTCATTCATATAAGCGAAATAATAAGACTTATATAATTTCGTTCAAATGAGTGAGAACAAAGAGGGCACAAAATATTTTGATGTAACAAAGATAATAGACGGAAAGAATTATAGCTATTGGTTTGCAGTAGAACCAGGTGAGGATAAAGAAAGCATACAGAATGATACGGAATTTTTATTAGGGCATAAAACAGAACAAGAATGGATGATGCAAAAGATAAGGGAATAGATAAGACAAGAGGGAAAACTGCTGAAATAGTAGAAGACGCTCTTATGGAAGAATATGAGCCAACACCAGATTATCGTATAAATCCCAGAAGGATCGCGGAGATCATGAATAAAATGGTGTTTAAAAAGATTGTTCCTAAAGAGGACGGACATTTTGAAGGATGGGTAGTAGTTGGCGGTAAATTAGTAAAGATGAATGCTGAGGAGTTTAAGGAACATCAAAAGAGGATAAAGGAATGCTAAGCGAGGAAGAAACAGATAAATCTATTGATGATTTCTTTGAGAGGATAAGGATTCTTAGAGAAAGAATCGAGAGAGAAGAGGCTGATGATAAACCTTACGATGCGTCTGAATATAAGCGTCAAGAAGGAGGAGGATTTCAGAAAATGATAGAAAGTAGTAAGCCGGTAATTTTACCAGAAGGAGTATTTAATATGTTGATGATGATAAACAATCTTCAAATACCAGAAGACGAATCGGATGAAGATGCCGAAAAGGAGCCAGATGAGTTTGATGATATGGAAGACTTATTCGACCTAATAAAAGAAGATGAAATACCCAAAGACCAAGAGTAAGATAGTCCGGGAAGAACCTGATGAGGTTTCGATGGATGAGTATGCAGGGATTAAGGAAACTAGAGATGATAGCGTTGCCGAACACACAATGTTAAGCGTTGAAGATATAGATGGCATCTCTAAAAACTCCTTATAACGTTTCCATTAATTTTTGGGATCGTCTTTTTTTTACTACTACAAAGAGGGCACAAAACATGTTGGTTTTTATAGAAATATACTTATCTTTGAATAGTATTTAAACAATGAAATACGTTGTGTGTCAGGGCATGATTCGCAACTAAAACAAAAAAGGATGGAGGCGTTGCCATGGGGCAAGTCTATGAAGTCCTAACTCTTAAAGCGGCTAGTTTTTAGAGATGCCATTGGAATGCTTATACGTTCACTTTTGAAAAAGATTTTTTTACTCATTGGGAGTATTTGCCTGATGAATTTGAAGATAACGGAATTAAACAAACAAAATTATGAACAAGTTATTATTAGATATTCTTGATCTTACAATTGTAGTATGCTTTTGCGCCCTAGTTATTCTTGGCACAATTTCATTAATATATTTAGGAATTAGACACATTTTCTTTAATAAAGATAATGAATCATGAAATGGAAATCAACCCATATTGACTTAGGAATAATCCAAAGTGGAATAACGATTCCTGTAGTATACGAGGCTGATGAAGAACTTCCGCCTATCGTTGGGATTAAAGTTTCCTGTGGATGCAGTAATACTAATGGCTATAATTCGGCTACAAGAAAATTAGAAATATCATATAGGCCAGAACCTGTTCCTATACATTTAGAAAGCATTGCTAGTTATAGGCCTGTATTAAACATCTTAGTTAACTATGAGGACGGGACGCAAGACGGGCTAACATTTACAGCAACAATTAAAGATAAATTGTAATATGGCAACGATCCGCAACAACGAAAGCAGCGTAAGGGTATATTCTCGGGAAGAACTTCTTGAGAGAGTTAAAAGTCTGCCGTCTTTTAAAAATATCCCAGATAATCTATGGCTAATGGGCATTCAATCTATTGAAGATAACTTTAATAAGTTTGACGATATATTTATCCTTTTCAAAAAGGAAGATATAATCACATCCACAAATGGAACAACTAACTCAGGGGTTGTAGGATTAAAGAATTATGAGAAATACAATGGTACAGGAGTGGCTATAATTAAAACTAATGAATGGTATTACAATCTATGGATACATGGTCTGCACAAAGGAGTTATGCCTGCTTTAAAACAGACTGCTCCAATTAAATTTTACAGAGACATAGACAAGGACAATAAAGTAGAAGAAACAGGGAAACTGCAAGAAGGAATAATTGGAATTAATTTCCATACGATTTCTGGTTTTAAAGATAAGGAGGCTTTCAAAGAAGAAATAGGAGAAAGTTCTGTTGGATGCCAAGTCGTTAATCATGTGGCTGATTACTTTGAAATACTTAACGCTTTAAAGGATCAAAGATATGTAACCTATTGTTTATTAAAAGAGTTTTGAGATGGGAAAGAAAAAGAAACAGATAGCAGTTGAATATTATGAAGTGGAGATTTCTACAAATAATGATTTAAATATAATACCAGATAGGCCGAAGGAAGAAGAAGAACCGTTTACAAGACCTTTAGAGCCATTCTTTATAGTTAGCGGCAAATCCGTGTTTCCCCATCCTGAAACATTGCTTATAGAACCTTTTAAGTCCATTTGGAATAGAGATAAAAATCCTAATAGCGAAGTAGCTTTACAAGAATTTGCCTATATTCGATTCATGACCTCAGTATTTGCATCAAATCCTTTTAAAGGCTATCACAAAGACAGGAAGGAAGGAATTATAATAAAGGAGATATTTAAAGAAGAAAAATGGAAACCTGATAAACTGGTTAAAGCAGGAGTTGATTATATCATAGACAATATGAAAAACGCTTCCAGAACGTATAACTACTTTGTTTCAAATGAGGTAGTTATTGATAAATTGACCGACTTTAATAATGTCATATCGCTTACAGAAAGAAATGCTAAAACAGGAGCTCCGATTTACAAGCCTAAAGATATTACAGGATCTGCTGCTGATGCTGAGAAAATAATTTCAGGACATACTGCTTTAGAAAAAAGAGTACAAGAGGAGTTAATGGAAACCTCAAGAAAGACAAGGGGGCAAAAAGAGATTAGTCCTTTTGCTGACCCTGAGAGTTTACTCTAACAACATGCAGGATTCATACATTTGCGTAACCGTTTAAGCGGTTAAACAAATGTATGATTATTTTTATCTAATAACATGCGTGTTTCGTACATTTGCATAACCGTTTGATCGGTTAAACAAATGTATGATGATGGCAAATTAGGGGCAATAAGAAATCCTGATGGACTTTGGATTAACTCTTCTGTATTTCAAGAAGCTGGGAATCATTTTAAAAAATATGGTTATTACATTGCTGACCCTAGTGGGTCTATTGCATGGTATGACTTCTGGAAAGAAGAAAAAAGAAAGTGTATTGAGGGAGTAAAAATAGGAGGCGTTAAAATTACGGGCGATCATTATTTTTATCTGAATTATACAAAAATCCTAAAAGCAGATAATATTGTAGGAGCTACGGCCAATAAGATAGAAGGGTTCCCCGACATCTGGGACGGAGATTACAACTACTTTTGGATAAGAGAGATTGCAAGAAAAGGAATATATAAAGCCTTATTGCCTGAAAATGAATATCAAAGTTTTGCTAAATCAGCAACAGAAAAACAAAAGGCAGCATTATATGATAGTTTAGGACTAGAAGTTAAGATACCTCTGACAACCTCTGTTCTTATAGATGATGTAGAAATAATACGAGACAATCTGGCGGGCGGATTTGACGTTCTGGTAGGCAAAGCAAGAAGGCGGGGATACTCCCTGAAAAGCGCTTCTATTGGAGCGTGTAACTTCTTCACAAAGCCAAATAGTTTGACAGCTTATGCGGCTTATGATTCCGACTTTCTTTATCCGATGGGTACATTTACCCACGCTTTAGGGATAATAAACTTTGTAAATATCAATACAGGGTGGACAATGCCAAGCGATGTTACATCTAAGAATGACCACATAAAGGCTTCATATTATCAATATGTACATGGGAATAGGCAGGAAAAGGGATTTAAATCCGCGTTAAAGGCGGTTACTTATATGGATAATCCTAATCCATTACGGGGGACAAACTTATATGATGGTTTCTTTGAAGAGTCAGGGTCTTCAGGGACAATAGGCTTGTTGAAGAAGACTGTTAAGGCTACACAACCATCAACGCAAGCGGGAGGAGTAAAAACAGGCCTTTTAACTGTCTTTGGCACAAGTGGTGAGATGCAGCGCGGAAGCGCTGACTATGCAGATATGACTACGAGACCAGAGGCCTTTAACTTTCTTCCATTTGTAAATATATGGAGAAAGGGACACGAAAAAGAAAAAACATGTTTCTTCCATCCTATTAATTGGAATATGGAGGGATTTTATGATGCTCAGGGAAACTCAGATAAAGAGAAAGCAAGAGATCATGAATTAATGGTCAGGAAGATAAAAATAAAAAATGGGGCAACCTCTATGGAGATGCAACTGCACATGCAGGAATTTCCATTAGACCCCGGAGAAGCCTTTAGCTCAGTCTCAGCGAATATATTTCCCGTTGTAGAACTTAAAAATCAGTTAGCTAAGGTGAAGGCTAATGACTTGCAGAGAAAAATGGGAATGCCCGTAGAGTTAGTGGCTAGTGGAAATACTGTAATAGCTAAACCTATATTAGACAGGTCTCAAGAGCCTATTACCAGCTACT
The DNA here is from genome assembly GCA_963556255.1 of Allolobophora icterica. Lineage (NCBI taxonomy): Eukaryota > Metazoa > Annelida > Clitellata > Crassiclitellata > Lumbricidae > Allolobophora > Allolobophora icterica. Next base: position 72,656 of record CAUVYU010000059.1, on the reverse strand, counting down.
ATCATATTCCTGAAAATAAACGAGGATGCGTGGTAATCTATGAACAACCTGTTCACGATCCTGAACAAGGTTTGTACAAAATAGGATACGACCCTATTTCGCAGGACGAAGGTTCATCATTAGCGAGTATAATGGTATATAAAGGCATTCATAGAGGGACAAGTACACATGATATTCACGTGGCTGAATATCATGGAAGACGTGAAGAGCCCGATGATATTCATGCAATAGCTGAAAAATTAGCTATATACTATCATACAACAATCATGTTTGAGAACAACATTCGTGATGCAAAAACATACTTCACAAGAAGGAGGAGATTAGACCTATTAGCCCTTCAGCCAGACGCGGTAATAAGCAAAAACATTAAGAAGTCAAGAACAGCAAGAGTTTTTGGATGTCACATGATTGATCCATTAAAGGATGCCGGCGAACGCTACACTAAGCAATGGTTTTTAACTCCCTTAGATTATGATGAAAACGGCGATCTGATAAGAACTATTGACAAAATATATTCTATACGATTCCTTGAAGAAGCAATTGCTTACAATAGAGCAGGAAACTTTGATGCAATGTCAGCTTGGTATATGTGCATGTTTCAAGTGAATGAAGACATATTAGGCAGGGAGTATAATGTGGAAAAGAAAGAAACAATAGGAATGCAGATGGACGAAATGATGGAAAACATAAAAAGAGTACAAGAAGAATGTGTAACGGCATAAATTAACAATTACATGAAAAATCAAGCATCAAAATCACGTGATCAAAGGCTTAGTGCCAGTGATAAAGAAAAGAATGACAAGCAGTGGTATAAGGATATGGCCAATAGGCTTGACTTCCGGCGTTCAATGGTAATAAAAAAAGACGGCATGACTGAGAGGGACAGAATGCAAAGAAATTATGATTTGATTAATGGAAAGATGGATGTTGAAAAATTCAAATACGTATTCAACCCAAGAGGCGATAAAGAACTACAGCTTCCGGCAAAAATGACCCACAAGGATATTACATCAGGAAAGATTAAAACTATTCTTGGAATAGAGGCATCTCGTCCTTATATATGGAGGGCAGTCGCTGTTAATAAAGATGCTACTACTATGAGAGAGAAAGAAGAAATGGGAATGATTCATGAGTATGTAGAGGGGCGTATTATGTCCCCTGTAAGAAAGGAGGCAATCATGAATCATCAAAAGGAATTAAATGGAAGAGAACTTACTGAAAATGAAAGGCGTCAGATACAGCAGCAGATAGAAGCAGAAGTAAAAGCAATGACCCCTGATGAAGTTAAAAGATACATGATGCGAGAGTATCAGACGCCGATTGAAGTTATGCTTAATCAAATACTAGAGTATTTCCATAAAGATCTTAATCTTAAACACAAATTTCAGCTGGCGCTAAAGCATGGGTTAGCCTCAGCTTATGAAGTAATGTATGTAGGAATAGTAGGCAACAAACCGGATACGTGGAATGTAAGCAGCAAAAGAATAAACTGCGAAAGAAGTGCGGACTGTGTTTTTATCCAAGATAGCGAATCTATTTCTTGTGAATTTAGATTGACACCATCAGAGATAGTATCCTACTTTGGAGACGATTTAAAAGACAAGCAAATAGACGAGATATACGCATCATGCCCAATATATGGAGCATACAATGGAGGAGATTCGGCAGATCTTTGGCATCAGATTGACAATTCAAGAGAGAATGGATTAGAGAATGATGGAATAACCCTAAGTGTAATTCATTGTGTTTGGAAATCATTAAGACAGGTAGGCTTTCTAAAATTCGAGAAAGAGGATGGAACAATTGAAGAAAAGTTTATCGTAGATGAAAATTACAAATTAAATAAAGACGCGGGAGATATAGAAATTGACTGGAGGTGGATATCAGAGAGTTATGAAGCGTGGAAAATAAAGGCATCCGCAGAACCTATTTATGTAAAGATGAGGCCTATACCAGGTCAATTTAAGGACTTAAAGAATTTGCGTAAATGCAAACTTCCATATTATGGAGTTATAATTGACAATATGGAGTCTGAGCCTACTTCTATGGCCGATCGTTTATGGATATGGAATGTTTACGCTAACATTATTTTCTTTCGCTTAGAGAACTTATTAGCCACAGATAAAGGCAAGATTCTAGCCATTAATCCAACGATGTTCAATATAAAAGGCGGTCTTGATTTAAATAAGACTATGAATTATATGGAATCTATTAAGCAACTGTATTTAAATCCTAACGAAGAAGGTAATACGGCTGCTGATGGAAACATGTCAAATGCTGTACAGGTTCTTGATCTATCGCTAGCCTCCGACATAAAGAAATATATTGAACTATTTGAGTATATTCGAGTACAAGCAGGAAAAAGCGTAGGTATTCCAGAGCAAATGGAGGGTCAGATAGAAACAAGCGAGGCGGTAGGCAACACGCAGTTGGCAATGCAGCAGGGATCAGCGATCCTGCGTCCTTATTTTGACTTGCATGACATCCTGAAAAGAGATGTGTTAGAAGCCTTGTTAGAAATGGCTAAGGTGGCCTATCATGATCAGCCCGAAAAGAAACTATCGTATGTGCTGGATGAAATGTCGATCAAGACGCTTACTATTGATACAGCCCTTCTGGATAATGCTACCTTTGGTATATTCCTTTCTAACTCTCCTAAGATTGAAGAGACTAAAATGGCAATTAGGCAGTTGGCTCATGCAGCCTTACAGAATCAGGCGGCTGAATTATCAGATGTGCTTTCTATAATCCAAGAGGAAGACATCACCATAGCCACAGAAAAATTAAAACTTGCCGAACAAAAACGCAAAGAATATGACCAACAGTTACAGCAGCAGCAGATTGACGCAAACTCGAATGAAGCAGAAAAAGAGCGTGAAATGGAACGAGAAAGACATGAGCAAGCCAAAGAAATTATCATTCTTAAAGAAAGGGAGCGGAGGGAGACAGAGGTGATAAAAGCCTCTATTATGGGAGCATCATTTAATCCTGAGCAGGATGTTGACAACGATGGGGTGAATGACTTTATTGAAATAGCCAGACATGGACTTGATGCAGATATTAAGAGAAGTCAGATTGATTTAGAACGAAGCAAACTTGAACATCAAAAGAAAGTTGATAAGAGGAAACTAGAACAAGAAGACCAAAAAATCATTAATGACAGAAAAAAAATAGCTGCCGATCGCGTGAAAAAGAAAGCTAAAATAACTTAGTGCTATTATGCCCCTTTTTTTTATTTTTCACAAGTAAAAACACTAGGAAATCAGGTTTTTACGAACTTAAATTTGCGTATAATGATTACAGAAAACGCATCTTTAGAGAATTTTCAAGGATGGGACAACTCCCTTGCACCCCTTGCTTCTGACGAAGACCTGTTCGCTCAGATTGACCGACAGAAATCCGCTGATGATAACGGAACAGAAAAATTATTGCAGCCACCAAGTGCCGTTCTTGTTAAAAAGGACGAAGCTAAGCAATTAGAAGACGTAGCAGAAGTGGATATAAAAAAATCTGCCCCTGCTAAACCGGAAGAAAATCTTTTTGAAGAATTAGATGCAGAATTAAAAGGGAGCGCCAAAACTAAGCCAGAAGGGGAAAAAGAAAAGGCAAAACCTGAGTCTAAATCAAAGGCAGAACCAGAAGTAAAGACTAAGCCTTCTAATGTAGAGATGTTTCATACTCTGCGTAAGCAAGGCCTTGTAAAAGTATATGATGAAGACGACTTCACCGGATTAACAGAAGAAGAAGCTGAATTGCTGACTCAGGAAAGATTAGCAGAATCTCGCGAAGAATCTATTAAAGAAGAAGTGGCTGAACGTCTTGAATATCTTCCTGAACGACTAGTAAAACTCAACGAATATGTAATGTCAGGAGGAGACATGGATGCTTTCTTACGCCTCCTCGCTAAAGAATCTGGGGGGAAAATATCTGATAAGATTGACCTGACTAATGAAAGAAACCAAGAACTAGTTATCCGCGAAACAATGCGCGAGGAAGGCAACGATGAAGATGAAATAGAGATGCACATAGAGTTCATGAAGGAAAAAGGAACTCTAAGTGCTATGTCAGAGAAGAAACTTACTAAATGGAAAGCAGCCCGTGTAAGGGAAAAGCAAGCTATGATAGAAGCTCAGGAAGAGGCTAGAGAGCAAAACGAAATAAGAAGCAGACAGGAAAAGCAAGCCTATATGAATTTGATTACTCAATCAGACGAAATAGGCGATGTGCCAGTCCCAAAAGATATTAAAAAGACCTTAGCCTCTTATATTTCTGACAAGAAAATAGCCCTTAAAGGAGGTGGAAGAATCACTGAGTTTCAACATGATTTGTACTATAAACTGCCTAACAATAAACAAGCAGTTGCCCAGTTAGCTGTATTCATGAAAAAACTAAATAAAGATGGAACCTTTAATACGGATTTTCTTACTGATAGGAAAGTTACAAAAGTAACAAGCGGAATTAAGGCAGGATTAAGACATACTCAAGACAGTCTTCCGAATAAATCAGCCTCTTTAAATGGGCAGGATTTTCTCAAGGAGATGGAGGCATTCTATACCTCATCTAACAACTAAAAAATAAGCGACCAATACCAAACCAACTAAGTCATGGCAAACGGAATAAGTAAATTACAAGTAAGAACCGCCACCTTCGATTCTACTCGAATGATGGACTATAACTATTTTGCGAGAGCACGAGCGTTAAAGCCTGAAATATTCAACTATGCAGACAGACTTTTGTTTGCCTCAAAATCAGGTGGTAAAAATTACGCCAATGGACAATTCTTTGAAAGCCTCTTTGGGTTTGGCAAGACTAAATGGATTGACGATCTCTCATGGGGATGGAAGATAGGCGCTAAGGGTGATCGGCCTCTTACTATATTGGAGAACATGACATCTGCTGAATATGGCGATAAACCAGGTATTTATCGAAGCGAAATTAAACTGCGTGTTGATAACGATTTGGGAGTAAAGGGGGAGTCATGGAACCCCGGAGCCTTTGATAAATCTCAAGTTCTCCGTTTAGAAAACAAGTATAAAATGGGTGATAAAGGGTATGTGTATATCTTTAAAACATATACTGAAGGCAGTGACCACTATATAAAGCCGAAGTGGTTAGTTCCCGGGGTTACTTGGACAAGAGCATATAACATGAGAGGTGAAGCAGCCGAAACGGGTTCGCATACCGAGACTTATGGAAACATAGAGTTCAAAAATCATCTTGGAAAATTCCGTAAGCAATACGATGTAACAGACTTTGGGGCACAGGCACAAGCGACTGAATTAGTTATGCGAACGGATGATGGGAAACTGATAACGGCATGGCAGCCTGCTGCAGAAACGGTTTACGATATGGCCATGAGAGATGAGTGTTGGAATTATATGATGAACTCGCGGCTTGGAGATGACCCTATTCCTGACCCCGATTCTAAATATCCCATTCTTCCCGCAGCTGGTTTTCATCAACAAGTTGAATTAGGTGGAAACGTTGAGTACTTTAATAACCTTAGCACTGAGATTATTGAAGCATTATTCAATAAGATGGTTTATTCCAGAATATCTCCGGGCGAATTAGGCGAGGTAGTTGGATGGTCAGGGCAATATGGAATGCAGCTATTTTCAAAAGCCCTTGACCGGTGGAATGGTGGAAAATCAATTATAAGAGAGGGACAACAATTCTTTTCTCCAGATCCAAAAGGATGGCATGGGAACTCGCTTATGGCAGGGTATTCATTTACCTCTTATAGACTGCCTACTGGCGGAAGCGTAAGGCTAATCCACTGTCCTCTGTACGACAATAAAAAGTTTTATAGAGAACTTAGTCCTATAAATAACCTTCCACTGGCTTCGCAGGTAATTACTTTTGCTGATGTAACTGGTGGTAATGCAGAATCTATCGGGGGGAAAGATAATATATTCCTTGTAAGAAAAAATAAAGTGGCCGGAACAACTATTATTGAAGGACGATATGGCCCGGGAGGAGTAATATCTACGAGGGCTAGTCATCCGGGAGACTACTATTCTGTTCATAAGTCGGACAGCATAAGCGTTCAGATAACTGACCCTACTATAACAGCTGAACTTCGTCCATTAGAAGCAATATAGAATAACAAACAAAACAAAATGATAAGCGAAGATTTAAAAATTGAGATTAGGCCTATTCCGCCCAAAAAAGAGGTTTTAGCATTTAGCAGCACCATAGGGCAATTTGCTCAACCAAAAACAGTAGGCCCGTCAATAAATTTGCAAACAAGAAAGTTTGTTACGGGGCTTACCCCTGAAGATTTAACTCGTATAGCAGAAAGTGGTTTAGCTTATGATTTATCTAATAATTTTAAGGAAGGAGAACCCCATCCTTTTTGGGACTCCACAACAGCTAGAATTGATCTGTTGTCTACTCCTCAGTTTTTGTGGCCCGGGAAAAACCTGTTACACTTAATTCAGTGGCGATATTTATCAAATCATACGCAAATATATAAATCTGAACAGGAAATGTTAGAAGGTGGAAAAAACAGCGCCACTCATTACATGTATGATGAAGGCGAAGAGAACTCTATTAAATCTACTGCCATTGAACGTCAAAACAGACTTATACAAAAGTATTCATCTCTATCCCTGAAAAGGAAGCGCGATGTTGTTCTTATAATCTATGGAGAAAATACAGATACTAAAGATGAAACATATTTAACTGTAAAACTTCATGAGATTTCTAATAGCAAAGAACATGCTCCAGACCTTGAGCGTTTACTTGACGCTTCTGCTGCTGAAATAGACGTTACCGCATTAATTAAGAGGGCTATCAGAAGGAACATCATTAAAAAAATGCCTAATGGATACTATTACTTTGACACTCCGTTAGGCCTGTCAGAATCAGAAATCAAGACCTTTTTAAAGGCCCCTGAGAATAACCATGTTTATGTTAATATAATCGCAAAACTAGAAGAACAATGAAATCAGAATTGTCAGATGTAAGACGGCTCATTAACGTGAAGTCTATAGCCTACGCAAAAACTCCTGCCCAAATGGTTAATGGGGATTTGGGGATATTCCCAGATGGATCGCTTACAAGCATGGTCGCAGGAACCACTTTTGCAACACTTCCTGATAAGTTCAGGATATTATATAAATACGATGGCAAACTTCGTATTCCGCAAGAAGACACATACAAGGCCGCAATCCTTGACCAAAACTTTAAGAACTATCAGGCAGAACTTGTCAACCGATGGGAAGGAACTCTTACGGCTTGTGATTGCACCAAAGTAGTTCAGTTTAACATTAACATTGATGAAGACAGCCTTAGGCGAAGAGATGGAACAACTTGGGCACACCAAGATTTTTATGTAGAAATAGCGCCGTCCGACCTAACCTGCGTATGCGACTGTACTGGCAAGCAAGTTTACGATAACAACGTAATGACCAGATTGCTGTATAAGAAAATAACGGCGGTCAACTCACCTTTCTATACTGCTAAGGTAAAGAAAAGCGATGGAACAGCCTTGAATACAATTGCTGATATTGACCAGTTTATAGCTGATAATAAAACAGTTAATACAGATGCCAACACAACTAATGACGGCCTTAAACTTACATTAGTTATCGAAGGGAAACTGCAGGGTGGAAAATCGTACAGAGATTTGGACATAAATTATACGTATCCACGTGGTGTACGTATTTCTGCTGTAGCTGTAATAAATGGAGACACCTCCATAACCTTTACAGAAACTCAGAAACTACAATACGAACACGGTTCAGGCTACGATCTTCGCGATGAAGAGTACAAGCACATGAACTCCTACACAAACTTATACTATCGCATGACTAACAGCGATGGCACCCCAAGCGCCGACTTGATTTATCAGTTTGAAAATGGAAAGAATTACGATGTAATAAATTTTCAAGTAGATACTGCTAAGGTATTACAGGCCGGCACTAATGAACAGAAACGCGAGATGATTACTATGGCTGCAGATGCAGGTTCGGCAACATCTACGCAATTGAAGGCGATATTTGTTCCTTAATAACTAAAGCGATATGAGTGCAGAAAATAAAGCGTATTTTGAAGAGGAAGAATATTTTGACCCAACAGGGACTATGAAAATAGTAGAGACATCGGTCGATGCTTTTACTTCTATTTTTATGCGTATTAGGAATACTACGTTGTGGGTCAGGGACTGATTCGCAACTCAAACAAAAAGAGATAGAGGCGTTGCTATGGGGCGAGTCTACGAAGTCTTATGTTGAATTAGGAGGAAATAATTAATTTGATAGTCCATTGATATGACTACCCGAGAGATGCACTATGATTTTAAGATTAAGAGCAACAAACTGGATAGTCAGCAGAACAGGAATTTTACTATTCCTGAAATAGATTGGTTTCTAAATGAGGGCACTGATTTTTTTGTTAAAAAGATTGTTGCTCCAAGAATCAGGGCTAATACAGGTTTTGAAATAAATCAGAGAGCTATTGATGATGTTCGGACGCTTGTCGTTGACAATGAATGCTTTCCGGTACCTGAAGGAAACTATGTTGTTGACCTTATGCCGGAATACTTATTTTATATAAGTGGAACTGTAATAATGAATAAGGGAAAATGCAGCGATGTAGTTGGAACGCTTAAAATTCAGCAACATGATGACTTATTTGAAACAAGTCCTTTTGACAAGTCTTCCTTTGAGTGGAGAGAAGTAAACGCAACCTTTGTGAAAGACGGAATTAGGATATTCACAGACGGAACATTTACCTGCACAAGCGCTTGCATAAAATATGTTAAAAAACCTAAATATATCCATAATGCACAAGATTTTGAAGGGGGAAGCTATACTCATCCGTCAGGAACTGTATTGACAGGTACAAGAGACTCTGAACTTCCTGAACATGTTCACAGGGAAATAGTTGATATAGCAGTGATGTTGGCTTCAACAAGCCTTTCTTCACCAGACTATCAAATAAAGATGCAGAAGTTAAATTTTAACGGGTTATGATTATCGCATTCCATGATTAAAATTAACTCCATAAAAATAAACTCTATAGGCGATAAGGTAAACTTTAATGTAGAAACGACTATAGGAAACAGATTTGTAAAACTGCTTACTTGGGATGAGGACAGTTATAAGGATTATTCAATGGCTGTAGATATTTCAAGTTTTTTATCCAAAGTTTCTAACATTGAAAATATGGAAATCCCTTTGTTAGACTTACAGCAACCTGAATTTAAAGGATTAATATTCTTTGAATTTACAACGAATGAGAATTCTAACAATACGGCAATTGGTTTTATAGCGAATCTTACAAAATACCATAACTGCCTTACAAATAAGTTGTTGGCAATAGATATATGTAAGAATAAGTTAGTTTTTAAAAGAGAGAAAAAAGATACTTGGGAAGACTGCACATCAACTTCAACAACGGATACTTGCTGTGATGATTGTGATGACGCAAAAACAAAATGTAATGAGATAATAGATGATTGTGGAAATAACATATTCTATCTAAATTCTCTTATGCCCGCCATTTATAGGGCGTTGCTTTGTAATGAGTATAGTATATCGGTTAAACTGCTGAAAAGAATAAAGGAAATGGCGATAGACTGCTGTACATTCAGGGAAGAAGATAGTTTTTATATTTCGACCTATATAGTGAACGATAAAATGGGAGTATGTGTACAGAAGAAGCAAAGTTAGTTCTTGACTATGGAGTTAGAGAGAGAGACCATGAGGACTATATCGGGCATAGAAACCCTATGAAGTTCTTATTGATCAGTGCATTAGTTGAAAACAAGGAGTTTTATGAATCATTTTTGCAATTTAATGAGGACGTCAATAAAAAGATTGTCCTTATTCAGAACAAAGTTGACCAGTTAATAAGTTTAGATAGTTGTAATTAAACATTAAAGTTATGGATGTATCATCGGTTTTAAAAAAGTTGCAGTGTGTTACTGCAGCAGTAAAGGCAATAACAGCCACGCAAAAGGCTACACAGGAGTTACTCACAGGAGCAACGACCAGGACTTATACGGGGGTAAAATCAATATCCTACACTGCTATAAGTGGAACAATGACCGTTTCTATTGACGGAACTCCGCAAATCTTTCCGATTGTGGGGACTAACACCTCCGTTAATGGAGGAACTGTATCTTCACTACCGGCTGTAGTTGACAGCACTTTTGTAATAACAGTTCCTGCAAATTCCATTGCCTACGTAACAACTTTGAAATGAAATCTCTAAAAACTAACTGCTTTCAGAGTCAGGACTTCATAGACTCGCCCCATGGCAACGCCTCCATCCCTTTTTGTTTGAGTTGCGAATCAATCCCTGACCCACAACATAGTATTTTTAAGCCTTGTTTAAGCAAAGATAAGTACATTTCTACAAAAAACAACATTATTTGTGTTGTCTTTGTAGTGGTAAAAAAAGACGATTACAAAAATTAAAGAAGAAAAGTGTCAATACAGACTAATAGACGAAGACGGGGTACTCCGCAACAACATACTACAGGGCACATACAGCACTTGGGTGATGATGGTGTACACCATGGCCAACCTGAGCATCATGATGGGGAGGTAAACGCAGTTCCAACACCTACTCCCACTCCAACGCCTACACCGAGCGTAACGGCTAGTCCTACGCCCACGCCTACGCCTTCTGTAACCACTACTCCGACCCCGAGTATTACACCGACACCAACGCCTTCGCCAACGCCTTCTATAACCGCCACACCTACTCCGAGCGTAACGGTCACACCAACACCATCAGTAACAGCTAGTCCTACGCCTACTCCGACACCATCTATTACAGCCACGCCAACGCCATCGATAACACCAACACCGACCGCGTCAATAACACCAAGTCCAACTCCTAGCGCAACAGCAGGAGCTACACCTACCCCCACACCAACACCAACGGCGACTCCTAGTCCAACTCCTTCTACTACTGCAAGCCCGACTCCTAGTCCGACTCCAAGTACTACTGCAAGTCCGACAGCGAGTCCAACTCCAAGTATTACCGCAAGCCCTACACCTACTCCGACCGCATCAATAACGCCTTCTGCTACTGCTACACCCACACCTACTCCATCTATTACTCCAAGTCCTACTCCAAGTGTAACGGCTAGCCCAACACCAACACCAACTCCATCTGTAACCACTACTCCAACGCCTTCCGTGACTCCGTCTATTACTCCTAGTATTACACCTACTCCTAGTACCGTATATAGGGATATTGTTGGCTTCCACATAAAGAACACTACGGGAGATAATAGTTGCACAGGATACTCGCCGCCCGGAGATGGTTTACCAGGTTGGGTTAATACCAACGATGAGTTGAATAGGATTGTGACAGGGCAAAGCAGTACCGGACCGATGAGTGCCAATGGCATTAAAGTATATCAGACTAACAACTATTCTAACGGAGTAGGCTTTCCGGGAGTTTCGACAAGGACTTATTCCGTGCCTGCAAGTCCTAACAGATACCTGTTTGAAATGGACTCAGTGGGCATAATATCTAACCACAGGCAATGTAATAGTTATCCTGTAACGATATACGATATTGGGGCAAGTTTTGACCAATGCGGAACGGCGGGTACATCTCAAGTATGCTTTGTGAATTCTGCGGCACAACAGACGGCAGTTAACGATCCTATGCAAAATTCAGATGGGATTATCTTATTTACTGATCCAGGACTTTCTACACGTTGTGTAGGACGTGGCGATCAGAAATACACGGCACAAGCATTAGGTACACACCCTCGAAGATTTTTAACTGTGTCTTCAACGGGAGTAATTTCTAATTCACAATTATACTGCGGATAAAATTAAAAATTAAATAACATGGAAAACGATGTAATGGTACTTGTAATCAAAAATAATCCTTGCTGCAAATGTAATTGCGGTGAAAGCAAACCTCAAGACAATTGTGGTTTCACACTGATATTAAATTTAGACGTATAAGGATAATGGGGTTTAATCATCAAGTCTTTTTTCTGACTATAGACGGATGTTACTCCCCTTCGCCTAGTCCTACTCCTACGCCCACTCCTAGCGTAACGGCTAGTCCTACGCCTACTCCGAGCGCGCAAGGATTACTAATTCGTTTGTCAGGTCCGGGAGATAGCGCAGACCTTGCTTGTAATATAGGGGATAATAATCTTTATATTCTTTATGTCAGGTCGGCTTTTGATAGAGACAACCTTGTTGGTTGTGTGCCGGGAACTACTATAACCATATATAACTCCGAGACAATAAGAGAAAACGAATACTTTAGTGGAGGGGATAAGTGGTTTTCAACAAAAAACAGTAATAACCCAGGAAGTAATTGCGTGTTCAAGATTGATAATACAGGAAGGGTTTATAATCAACAAACTTGCCCCGGGCCTACGCCAACTCCTTCAATAACCCCTAGTCCAACGCAGACACCTACGCCAACACCGACACCGAGTATAACGCCAACACCTACGCCCACGGTTACACCGAGCCCTGCCGCCGCCTTTAGAAGCCTTATTGTAAGTGGCGGAACAGCTTTTCTTGGAGACTTGTGCTATGATGTATCAAACTTTAACCTGACTATTTCAACGGCTGATTATAATGCTTACACGGCAGATGGAAACCCTTCACATATAACCAAGTTCTTCGATAGCCAATTTGCAGCGCCTTATGATGGCCAAGACACTTATTATTACATAGGCATTACAGGAAGCACAAGGAAATCCTTTCAGATTGCTGCAAATGGAGTTCCTCATGATTTCATAGAGCTTACCTGCCCAAGTCCTACAGCATCCCCTACTCCGAGTATAACACCTACACCAAGTCAGGCCTTTGCAAGGCTAACTGTAATGGGAGGCGAGCCTATCCAAAATGGATTATGCGCAACAATTGCGGCCTATAACCTGACAATATCAATGACAGATTATAACGCTTACCTTGTTGACAGCAGCCCATCGCATATAACCAGGTTCTTTGACAGCATTTTTGCAGCAGGATATAACGGACAAAATCTTTACTATTATATTTCTGATTCAAGCAACTTAGGGACGACTAAGCAAGGATTTCAGATTAGCAATACAGGATTTACTTCTAACTTTATTGATGTTGTTTGTCCTAGTCCGACACCAACACCGACACCAAGCATTACTCCTAGTGTAACTCCTACGATTACTCCGACTATAAGCAATAGTGCTACACCAACCCCTAGCGTGACGACAACGCCGACTCCGACACCATCAGTAACAGCGACACCTACTCCGACACCAACACCTACTCAGACGCAAACTCCGACTCCGACCTCTACTCCGAGCATTACGCCTACGAGAACGCCTTCCGTGACACCGTCTCAAACGCCTACACCCTCTCCTTCTCTTAGTGTAGGAGTTAGTCCCTCTGTTACACCTACGCCAACGCCTACTCCAAGTGTAACGACTAGCCCAACACCAACGCCGACTAGAACGCCGACCCCTACACCAAGTCCGACCCAGACTCCGACTAGTACACCTACGCCTACACCAAGTGTGACACGGACACCTACTCCAACTACTAGTCCAACGCCTACACCTACAAGAACGCCAACACCGAGTATAACTCCTACTCCAAGCACAAGCGTTAACTGCTCGTTCAGCATGACTGTAATAGCAGACTATAGTGTGAATGTAACCCTATACACAGACACTAATGTTGACAATACTTGGGCTAATGGAGGTAGTTGCTCAACATTTACTGTTGAAACGACATATCCTAATATATATATATCTAACAGCGCTTATCTTAGCGATATTCCAAGCGGAACAATTATTTATGTGGATAAAGAGTTAACGACAAGATTTATAGGAGGCGGGCCAGCTATATTTACCTCTAGTTTAAATCCTATAAGGTTTACATTCCAAATAGATGAAAACGGAGTAGTTTACAGTAAAATAGCATGTCCTTAAAAAATTAAAGATTAAAATTAAAAACAACTATGGCACGAAACATTAAAGCCACAATAGGAAATGACGGTAATCCGAATCACACCTATTCACTATCCTCTCAAAATGGAGCAGGAACAATAACCGTTATGAGAACGGGAATAACTTTTACAGAACTTAGAGCAAGCGTAGTTATCGCTTATCCTGACGATATAGTAAACGTTCTTGCGAAAGATGAATCCCCAAGTTGCGCAGCTTCTGGATATGTATCCCTGCCAATTCCTCCTTTGCCTAGTCCAACTCCCACTCCGAGCGTAACGTCTAGTCCAACTCCTTCTATTACTCCAACCACTTCTATAATTCATAGTACTGAGGCTAGACGATTGGTAGAGTTTTGGGGAAGTCCTCCTGACCAATCAAATAATAGGTTAGGCGCATCTACAGCAAGTGGAGTGTGCAACACCAATAATAGTTTTGTAGGATATATAAGACAATCAGAGTATGATCAATATATAATAGCGGGCGATCCTTCAGGTATAACAATAATCTATGATGGGATCAATGGAAACTTTACAATTAACGGTTCTGACAGGTGGTTCTATCCTGCCCCTTCTACAACGAGTAGCACAACAAAAAGAACCTTCCAACTTAGCACAAATGGCATTCCTTATAACTTTACTACTATTATTTGTCCAAGTCCGAGCCCTACTCCGTCAACGACTCCTACTCCAACTCCAAGTATAACGCCTTCTAATACACCTACTCCGACTCCTTCCGTAACTCATGGATTGTTCTTAAACGGAAACTTGCTGACTAGCGATCCTAGTACGCCTTATTCCGCGCCTATTTCTTTCGTGCCTGATGGAAACTATTTGTTCACTCAGCAAGGGGCAGGAAGCTATACCCTGAGCGGCCAAATTAGTGGAGGCGTATGGGGTTGGGCGGTTTTTCGTCTTGGCGCGGGAAATACACTTACAATTTCAGGCAATAATACTTATCAAGGAAGAATAGCCGTTCAGTCTGGAGCTATTGCAATAACTAACGCTAACGCTTTGGGTGCGGGCGGAGAAATTGCTCTTGAAGGCGGGAACCTCGTTATTAATAATTCAGCCTTTACAAATGGAGTATTGAATTTAACAAATACAGTTAACATAGCGGACGCCTATTCAGGCTATGTAGACCTTGTCGGTAACGGAACTTCTGAAAACACTCTAACCTTAAACACGGGTAATATATCCCTTGATGGAAATGGGACACTGACCTTTACCCGTTCAACAGGTGGTAGCGGCACTACCAACATAGGTTCCACATTCTCAGGGTCGGGTACTTTAGAGATAGGCAACACTAACGGTGGGAATGTACTAAGCGCTACAAGCAAAGGGGAGTTTGTTGCAACTAATAATGCTGCGTATAACAACTTTACGGGGGCTATAAACATCTTGCAGAATGGCAATTTGGCGGTATATGGAGGCCCCTTAAACAAGGTGGCTGGAAACGATGTTACTGTTCAGACAGGGGGAATTTTGTCGCTTAATAGTTCAGGGATAAATATAAATTATCTATCTGGGAATGGACGTATTACTTATGGAGCATCGACATCCGTACAAGCGGTTCTTTCTATAAACTCAGGAAGTTTCCCTGGAGTTATCGGCTCTAACACAACAGTTGGCGGAACAGGCATTATGAGATTGGTAAAGATTACTAACTCAACACTAACGCTGTTCGGAAACAATAATTACTCAGGTGGAACACAGCTTGATGATGGTACTATAACCATGCAAAACAACAATGCTTTGGGAACAGGGACAGTAGTAGTAAACGCCGCAGGAACCCTAAACAAGAACGGATTTAATCCTCCGAACACTATAGTAAACAACGGGGGAACTGTTAATCCTTAAACGAAATTGTTTTGTTGGAAAAGAGAGAGGTCTTCGGATTTTTCTCTTTTTTTATATTAAATTTTTTTTTACTTTTGCTTCGCAAATAAATTAACATCTATGCTAAATCATTTAATAGACTCATTAAAAGGCAAACATCCATACTCAGCTAAAAGGTCATCACAATGGCCTAAAATTAGAAAAGAGCACTTAGAAAAAGAGGGAACATGTGCGGTCTGTAATGGAAAAGAATCATTGGAAGTACATCACAAAGAACCTTTTCACATTAACCCATTACTAGAATTAGACCCTAAGAATCTAATCACTTTATGCGAATCAAAAAAGAATGGAGTAAATTGCCATCTTTTATTTGGGCATTTAGGCAACTACAAGCTAGTTAACAGAGACGTTGACTTTGATTCACTAGTATGGAGAAGGAAATTGAAAAACAGGAAATAATCATGAACTTCAAATTAACAATAGCCGGAATAACTACTATTCACAAGGCCGGAGTGTTTAATGACGGGAACGCTTTGTGTGGACAAGACCTATCAGGAGATTCAGGATACGAAGAGGCAGAGCAAACACTTGGTAAAATAACCTGTGAACAATGCGCCGGCGTAATAAATTTCTGTAAAAACATTCCGAAAAACCAAATATCAGACACCCTGGATAAGTGATTAACGTTCATTAGAGAAATAACAGACAATGAATAAAGAAGAAATAGAATATTACAAAGAGATCAAACAGTGGGATGAACGCGACTGCGAGAAACACGTTCTTAACTTATGCGCCAACCTTAAAGGAGACTTAATCAGGAATGGTATTAGAGAGGTTTATTGCATGGATATTGGATCCAATGTAGGAAAGGTTTACGAATTGTTAAGAAGGAATAGTAATGCTTTTTTCAATGTTAAGAAATGTTGGATGTTTGAACCTTGTCAATATCTATATGAATATTCTCAGTATAAATTTATGTACGACAAGAACGTTGAAATATTTGACTTCCTTGTCAGTGATATAACTGAGGCGGTTGTTTTTAACAAAAAGTCAATACTAGAACAAATAGAATGGAATAAAAATGAGTTCAACTTCGGATTATCAAGAATAACCGAATGGGACAGTCCAGACTGGAACTGTTCTACGACTAAAGTTGAAGATATTATTAAACTATTGCCTGAAATACCGGAAAAAGTAAACCTTATAAAGATTGATACCGAGAACAATGACTATCCTATTCTTAACGGCTTGCTTAAAGTAATAGATAAGTTCAAAATCAAGCCTTTAATTTCCTTTGAAAATAATTGGAGATTCCATAAGAAACTAATAAAACACTATGCTCAATCAGTCTTAGATGGGTTTGCTGAAAAGGGTTACTACTCTTTATCCGTATCTGACTTAGAAAATGAGGATGGATTACTTATCCCTAAAGGAATAAAATGAAAATAAAACTTGTAACAGCGATTTATAACAATCTAAAAGGCACAGAATTTGGAGGCAGACAGCGGGCTGTTCACTACAATTATAGTTTGTTGTCACTTTTGAAAATGTCCTTTGCAGAATTTGTCTGCTATACTTCTGAAAGCGATGTTGAAATATTGAAATACTTTTTTTACAGGATACACACTATTCCAAAAGAGCAATTGGTATTTAAGACCTTTGAATTAGAAGAAATAACAAAGAAATATGGCCTTAATGAGTATAAGAACCTAGATGAGATAAAAGTCTCTGAAAGATGCTTTGAATTACAATATGCAAAGTATATATGGCTGAAACAAGAGGCAGAGCAAGTCGCGTTTATGTCAGACACTACGAAGCATAAAGCCTATTGGATTGATGCAGGATTGTCTCATACGGGGTTAATTCCTAATAAATATTTAAATGCCTCAAGGCTTTCTATTATGGAGCAGTCAACGGCAACGTACTTTGAATCTCCTTTATTTAACAATACATTTTTAGGAAACGTAATAAAGCATTCTAACCCTTTATTTTTTATTGAAAAAGACAACGTAAAGGAGTACTACCTAAAAGAACTTGATTCAAAGTGGTATTTGAAAAACAAGAAAAGAGACCATGTTCCAATAGGCGGTTTATTTGGAGGAGAACCTTTAGCTGTAATTGACTTCTGCGAAAAGTTTGAACACATGCTGATTCATGTTATTAAAGAAGATGGCATTCTTCCGACAGAAGAACAAATAATGACGGTTACAACAGATAATATGTTTCCTGACACAGAAGGACAGCGATTTGATACGTGGTGGCATGAAGGAAGCAACATTCAGGACGTTAATCCTGCCGAATACTTTAAAGAGAATAAGAGTTTTTACAAGGTTTTAGAGGGATTACAATAAATTAATTAATATTTTAAACAAACAACTAGTTTTTAGAGATGCCATAAGATGACTATAAGGGAAGAATTACAGCTAGAAAAGAAGGATATTCTTGAAAAGCTAATCTCATTTAATAGGGATTATTCAGAATGTTTGACTAAAAGCGATAAAGAGGATAACATTTCAATAGAAAAGAATAAGTTAGTTCTAATGTTAGAGCACATAAATGACCAATTAGCTTCTGTAAGTATGGCGGAAATACGGGCGGTCTATGAGAATATGGAGGATGAGGATATGAATATAATAGAGAGGCGAGATCGGGAAAAGTTTTTAAATAAACATAAGTGATAGACTTACAGATAGCGATGAAAGACGTTAGGCGACTATCTCAGATGCTTGTTAAGAATCGCAAGAAAGGGGATAAGATGAATCATGAGAAGGAGGATCGGCTTGTGAAAGAACTTACTGTAAAGCTAGATGCTGTAGAACTTGCTTTAATTGAACACGCGGAGATAATAAAGGGTAACCCACATTACAACACGCTAAAAAAAAAGGAATTAATTTACTATTGTGAGGAACTAAAGAAAGAAAGGGAAGCTAGAAAACAAAGAATATGAGCAGACACATTTTTTATTGGATAATAAGTTTCTTTGCAGGTTTTGGTTTAGGTACTATTTTATTCTACATAGTGAGAATGATAAAATCGTATTCGGACAGAGATTAAAAAATTTAGCAAAATGACAACTAGAGATTATATTTTGTTAGGCTCCGCAATTATAAATTTGATAGGTAGTGCTTGTTGGATCGTCTGCCTTTATATACGGGTTAGAAGAATTAGAAAAAAGATTGCTGAAAAAACGGCTAAAATAGAAAAAAGCGAACGCCTCTTTTGGGACTGTGTAATAAGGAATGCGCGATACAACAAGATAATAAAAGAATTAGATGAGAAAAAATAAAATAACATTAGTAACCGGCCTTTGGGATATTAATCGTGGAGACCTTAAAGAAGGATTTTCAAGAAGTTTTGACCATTACTTAGAATCATTCAGAAAGCTGTTAGAAGTTGACTGTAACTTGACAATTTTTGGCAATGAACAATTGTCAGAATTTGTTTTTAAGCAAAGAAAATTTGAGAGCACTAATTTTATAACAAGGGACTTAGATTGGTTTAAACAAGAGCCTGTTTATTCCTGTGTTCAGAACATCAGAAAGAAAGAATCTTGGTTAAATATAACGGGAGAAGGAGGGTGGCTTAGAAACTCTCCGCAAGCCTGTTTAGAGATGTACAACCCTTTAGTAATGTCAAAGGTTTATTTATTGCATGAAGCTATGCTGATGGATAAATTCAACTCCAATTACTTCTTTTGGATTGATGCAGGATTGGCCAATACGGTAAACATGGGGTATTTCACTCATGACAAAGTGCTGAATAATCTTGCCAAATACATAAATGATGTTCTTTTCGTGTCGTTCCCTTATGAAGCAACTTCTGATATACACGGATTTGATTACAATGAGTTTAAGAAATATACTAAGAAGGACACGAAATATGTGGTAAGAGGTGGTTTCTTTGGATGCGAACGATTTACTATTAAATGGCTTATGGATACATACAGACAGTTATTGGAAGGTTCTTTATCTAGGGGTTTAATGGGCACAGAGGAAACCATTTTAACCATGATTGCAGAAAATCATGCTCACAAAGTTAACCGGTATCCTATTGAGCATAATGGACTGCTAGCGACTTTCTTTGAGGGATTAAAGAATGATAATATACAGCCAGCTATGGGAGATAAAACAACTATTTATGTTCTTGGATTTAATAGTCCCCCACAATTCAGTGTGCTTATTGAATCAATGGAACATTATAACGATTCTTTACTTAAAAACAGCAGAAAGATTTTGATTAACAATTCTACTAAGGACGAATTGTTTGCTGATTACGATGCTTTATGTAAAGAACATGGGTTTGAAGAAATTCATTTCATGAATAATATAGGTATTTGTGGGGCGAGGCAATATGTAGCTGAGCACTTTGATAAAAGCGACAGCGAATATATGCTGTTCTTTGAGGATGACATGACTATGGATGATGGAGATGGAGAGGGTTTATTTAACCGTTATGTTTCTAATTTAATTCCTAAGAGTATTCAAATAATGAAGAAAGAAAAACTTGATTATTTGAAACTAAATTTCGAGGAGTTTTTTGGAAATAATTCTAAGCAATGGGGATGGATTAATCTGCCTGAAGAAAAGAGAAAAGAGTTGTACCCACATATTACTGCTGAGAAAGAAAAGGAGAACATTCCGCCTACTGAGTATGAATATTCAGGAGTGTTTGAGGATTTAGCCTATTTGGTCGGGAAACCTCATTATTGTAATTGGCCTATTTTATTTAACAAGGAAGGGAATAGGAAGGTGTTTTTAGATACTAAGTGGGCACATCCTTATGAGCAGACGTGGATGAGTTTTGTGCTTCAAGAACAACATAAAGGCAACATAAAGTCGGGGGTATTATTGTTAAACCCGATAATTCATAATAGATTTGCACATTATCCCAGTGAAGAAAGGAAAGAGAACGCTTAAAACACTTATTTTTTTTTGTATGGTAATAGAATTTTTAGGAATAGACCAATGTGGTGATTCTACCGTTGTGGTTTCTGTTAAAAAGGGAAGGGAATTTCTTGGAATAGACCAATGTGGTGGAGATTCTATTTCTCCCACGCCGACACCTACACCTACCTCAACGGCCACGCCGACACCTACCCCTTCCCCCACGGCAACCCCCACTCCTTCCACAACTCCTTCTATTACTCCAAGTCCTTCAAATTTAGGAGTTGCTTTTTCGGTAATAGGTTCTGCGGGAGACCTTAACTCATTGTGTGACAAAACAACGGGTTTCCCTGTTTTTGTTCATGCCCCAGAGGCTGCCGCTAATGCGGATAATTGTCAGAGTATTCCTACGAGGTTCTATACTAACACGGCATTAACTGTCCCTTTTAATGGGCAAGACAGGTATTATAAGAAAGCCTGCCCTGCTTTAGGAACTTATAAAGTTCTTGTTTTCTCAATAGGCACTAATGGCGTTAGAGGAGGTTTATTTGAGGAGAATTGCCTTCCTTATGTTACACCAAGTCCTACAGTTTCTCTTACCCCTAGTATTACACCAAGTCCTAGTCCTTCACAGACGCCGGATGCGAGTTGTAATTTTACTTTTGAGATTATTCTGCCAGTGGCAACGCCTAGTCCGACTCCTACACCTACTCCGACATCATCTATTACAGCCACACCGACCGCATCAATAACACCAAGTCCAACTCCAACCCCTAGCCCCTCTCCGCTAGGAGTAGCTATAACACTCTATGGAGAATACCCTGAAATCCAGAATCTATGTCAAGGGACAGGAGCTACAAGACTTAAATATGTAAGAACAGTCGCTATGCGTGACGGACTTATTGGATGCTCATTTGTTCCTAATATAATCGTTTATTCAGATATAAATCTTACAATTCCATTTGATGGATCAGCGTATTATTACTCTGCACAAGAATCAGCCGTATCAGGAAGGTGTCGTTTTCAGATTGCACACGATGGGTCTGTAATTATAACTAACGCATCAAGGTGCCCATAATTAATCTTAAACAAAACAAAACAAAACAATGAACAGCAGAATATTCATTCAAATTGCGGCATTCAGAGACCCTGAATTAAAATCAACTATACGGGATTGCATTGTGAAAGCAGACAAGCCTTACAACTTAGTGTTCGCAATAGCGTGGCAACATGCTAAGAAAAAGGAATCCGATCCGGAAGGCACTGAGGATGATGCTTGGGATGATTTGGATGAGTTTAAAGTGTTTAATTATAGTGATGATTGGGCTGCGCGATCCTACAATAGCGGATATAGGGAGAATGATACCTATTGTTCTGGAGAAGAAGTAGAGGTTAATCTTAACGGAGAAATTATGAAGTTGTGGCCTACCCCAACCCCTCAGCACACAATCGTAAAAATCATTGATATACCCTACCTCGAATCAAAGGGATGTTGTTGGGCAAGAAATGAGATTCAAAAGCTGTACGATGGCGAAGGGTATACTCTGCAATTAGACTCTCACATGCGCTTTGTAAAAGGGTGGGACACTATGCTTATAGGCATGAATAAGCAACTCAAAGAACTTGGGTACCCTAAGCCTCTACTTACGTCTTACGCGCCCGCCTATGTGCCTGAACAAAACATAGTGCCTGAAAACGTTCTGTCAGATTATCAAGTAAGAAAGGAATACTTAGAAGCAGAAGAAACTCCTAGCGGAAGGCTGTTAGAACCCCTGTGGCTTCCATTAAACAGATTCATACCAGAAGGGACTATATTCTATTCTCCTTCTGTAATACCAGGTTGGCAGGAAATGACGCAGCCTTTGCCCGCAAGATTCTACTCAGCACACTTTGCTTTTGCTGATGGGATTTTCTGTAAAGAAGTTCCTCACGACCCTTTATTCTTATTTCACGGGGAGGAGTGCTCTATATCTGTACGGGCTTATACTCACGGCTATGATCTGTTCGCTCCTCACAGGCATGTATGCTTCCACGAGTATACACGTAAGGGCCGCGTTAAATATTGGGATAAGAACCCTGAGTATGGGAGGATGAATAATGCTTGCCATAAGAGAAACCGTATTCTTTTCGGGATGGATGGCGAAGACCCAAGCCAGATTGATTTCGGAATCTATGGTTTCGGTAAAGAACGTACACTACACGATTATGAAAAATATGCTGGTATCTCTTTTAGTAAGAGGAGTATTCAACAATATACGCGGGATAACAAATTTCCTCCAAACCCTCCTATAAAAGAGGAAGAGTGGGAAGCTAGTCTACAATACGTATTTAGTCACTATATTGATATTAATCATAACTTAGTTCCACATAAGGATTACGATTTGTGGGCAGTTGATTTCAGAGATGCTAACAACGAGGTTATTTTCAGGGATGATGCGCTTCCTGATGAGATTAGGAGATTGCAAGCTGACCCTGAGTATATCAAGTTGTGGAGGTCATTTGAGACAACTGTCAGGCCAGTTGCTTGGACGGTATGGCCACGTAGGTTGGTTAATGGAGTAGAGATATGGGTAGGGGATAAACCGATTAGGGGTGAGTTGCCTGCGTGTTAAGGCGTTACTATGGAAGATTAAACATAAAACAACAATGGAAACGTGTAAGGAGTTTTTAGAGATGCCCTTAATAACAACAATTAAAAAACTATATAGGCCATGGCACAAGAAATAACAATAAGACTAACAAGCGGAGGTAATGCTGACCATTACTACGATATTTATTACAGAACGGCTACGGGTGATTTAGTCCATTACCACAACAATCTTTCTTGGACTGAGTTCTCAGCAGGCCTTGTAATGACAGTTCCCGATGGAATAACTAGAATAGAAGCTAAGAGTTTTTATTTTATGTGTAGAGAATATCCTAATACGGTAGTTTATATACCGTTAGTTAGTCCTACTCCTACGCCTACGCCTACCCCGACGCCTACTCCGACATCATCTATTACAGCCACACCGACCGCATCAATAACACCAAGTCCATCTCCGACCCCTACTCCAAGCACTATCATTGATCCTCAGTCTATTACTATATACGACTTAGGGACTACTAATAATATAGGTGTGTGCACTATTGTCGGAACATCTTTTACTCTCTATGCTGTAAATTCCAGCGAAAGGGATAGGCTTATAACGAATAGCGTATCAGCCGTTGGAGTGGTTCTATATGTAAACTCTACGTTACAAACAAGATTTAGTGCGACAAGTAATTCTGCTCGATACAGCCCGGGTCAGTCAGGCGCTAACGTTAGAAAGATTATCACATTTTTAAATGGGTCTGTCTCTACTTCTAATCTCATAACGTGCTCTTAATTAATCTTAAACAAAACAAAACAAAACAAAACAATGAACAGCAGAATATTCATTCAGGTTGCGTCTTATCGCGATCCTGAATTAAAGTCAACAATTAGGGACTGTATCGTTAAGGCCGATCATCCTGAGTTGCTAACCTTCGCAATAGCGTGGCAACATTTAGAACGCGACCTTTGGGATAACTTGGATGAGTTTAAGGCAGTCGGATATACATACGACTGTACGCCAAATATGGAGTGGTATCCTCCTTATGGAAGTCTGGTGTCCCCTGATCACATGGCTACGCTTCCTCCAAGAAACACGGTAGTCAAGATAATTGATATAAAGGCTGATGAATCTAAAGGATGTTGTTGGGCGCGGAATCAAATACAGCAACTGTATAAAGGAGAGGATTACACCCTTCAAATAGATTCGCACATGAGATTCACTAAGGGTTGGGATACTACACTGATTGCAATGAATACGCAATTGAAGGATTTAGGCTACGCTAAACCTATCCTGACAGGTTACATTGGATGTTATGATATATTCAGGAATCATGTTCCTGAGAATCTTCTTTGCTCGCATAAGTCTAAGGCTGATTACTTAAAATCAGAACTAACTCATAATAGGGAGACGTACGCTTGCTATATGCAATTTGACAAGTTTACGCCAAAACCTGAAAGTGCTGTATTCTTTAGGCCGGGAATTATTCCTAATTATGAATACTTGGATACGCCTGTACATGCAAGATTCTATTCAGCTAACTTTGCTTTTGCTGATGGGCTATTCTGCAAGGAGGTACCACACGACCCTGAATATCTATTTCACGGCGAGGAAATATCAATAGGCGTAAGAGCGTTTACACACGGTTACGACTTGTTCCACCCACATAAAGCAGTAGTGTGGCATCAGTACGACAGGGCGGGGAGAGATTGTAGTTGGGATGATAAGCCTGCGTGGTGGAATCAAACGAATGCTTTGTCGCACAAAAGGAATGCTATTCTCTTTGGAATGGATGGCGAAGACCCAAGCCAGATTGATTTCGGAATCTATGGTTTCGGTATGGCAAGGACTTTGGAGGACTACGAGAAATACACAGGAGTAAACTTCAGGGCTAGAAGATTCTCGCATTCAACACATGAGGCGGAGGAAAGGTTCTTGTTTGGGAAGTAGAAAGATAGATGTTTAAACAATAATTATTATATTTGCGTCTAGTATACCTATGCTAGACGCAAATATTTCTTGGAGAGACGTTGAGAATCTTCCTTGCATAAAGAAGGAGATATGTGATTTAAGCAGACGGCTAGCCTTGTGTCAGGCGGGAGATGTTACAGGTGCTTTAATCGTTGGTAACTTTACCTCGTCAGCTAATTCATTCAAGTACGACACAAGCATAACAGATAAAGAGATTGAGCGTATACCAATTTATAAAAAAAGGATATGTGAATTACAGAAGGAATTAGATGTGTGTATAGCAGGAAACCCTAATGCTAGTCCAACTCCAACGCCTTCTGTTACTCCTAGCCCAAGTCCTACTGTTACCCCAAGTCCTACTCCAACCCCTAGCAATGAGGCACGTGTCCAGACAACTCTTTGGGGGAATCAGCCAAATCAGATTGGGTCAACAACATCGGCCGATTTGTGTAATTCAAGTTCGGGGAGGTTGGGGTATCTAAAACAATCAGAGTATAATCAATATTTAGCAGCGGGCGATCCTTCATTCATAACAATAGTATATGATGGAAGTACGGGAGCGGGAGCCTTTGACGGAGGTAACAATTGGTTCTATTTAGCTGCCGATCCTTACGCTAGCTCAACAAAACAAGCATTCCAACTTAGTTCAAGTGGGATTCCGTCTAATTTCACTACTGTTAGCTGCCCTAGCCCTAGTCCGACTCCTAGCATTTCTCCAAGCCCGACAGTTACGCCTACGCCAACGGAAACACCTACCCCTACTCCTACTCCGACCAATACTCCTACTCCTTCAACATCTACGCTTACAAGCATAGCATTACTATTAAGAACAGGCATATCCCCTGCCAATCCTGTTTGTACAGATTCAACACCTATTGCGACTACTTTCTATATCTCTAGTAGTGAGAATGCGGCCTTCCTTGCAGATGGCAATACGGCTCATATAACCACGATTTATACCAACAATACGTTAACCACGCGCTTTGACGGCGGCAACTTGTGGTATCATTTCAGTAATGGGAGCACAGCTAGTATATTTCAGATTGACAGCAACGGAACATTAAGCAACCACACTATAATTGATTGCACTCCTACGGCAAGCCCTACGGCTAGTGTTACCCCTAGCCCTACGCCTACGATAACGCCTACGCCATCACCTACGATAAGTGATAGCCCTTCACCTACGCCTTCAATTACTACTACGCCTACGCCAAGTATAACGGCTACCCCTACGCAGACCCCAACACCTAGCATAACAGCTACGCCTACACAGACGCCAACCCCGAGTATAACCCCTACGCCAACGGGGACACCTACTCCTAGCGTGACGACAACACCTACTCCTTCTATCACTCCTTCTATTACGCCTACTCCTTCCGTAACAGTAGGTTTATTCTTAAACGGAGTTCTATTAACAAGTACCCCTGCCGTAGCGTACGCTACACCTATGGTTCTTGCGGCAGGGAACAACGTGCTTACACAACTTGGGGCAGGCAGCTATACATTAAGCAGCCTCATAAGTGGAGCGGGCAACTTAACCAACAATATTGGCGCGGCTAATTTGATAACCCTTAACAACGCGAATACCTTCACGGGCGGAACTACTCTTACCACAGGAATGATGGCCACAAACAGAGCGGGCGCCTTTGGATCAGCAGGAATAACATTAAACGGAGGAGACTTACGCTTCAATAACGCAGCCTTCTCTAGTGGGGTCATTAACATGACTAATACCATTACTCAGAACGTAGGCACAACAGGCCTAATTGATATGTTAGGAAGCGGAACGGCCTCAAATAACCTTACTTTAAATACAGGGGCAACTACTATTAACGGCACACTTAAATTTACACGCTCAACAGGAAACTACGGAACGACTAGCTTTAGCAGCGCAATATCAGGTGCAGGAACATTAATAGTTGGCGATACCAATAGCGGGGTTACTCCAAATACGGCGGCCAACAATCAAGGAAGACTAGCCTTCACTAATGCTAATGCCTTTGCAGGATTTACAGGGAATATAAGCGTTCTTCAGAGAGGTAACTTAACCTTGTCGGGCGGACAGCTAAATGGAAATAATGTGAATATCGCTACGGGAGGATATATGACCCTTGGGGCAGGAGTTACTACTACGATAGGAGACTTGTCGGGCGGAGGAACAATTACAAAAGCCACAATAGTAACTAACACTACTATCAGGGTTAACACAGGCAACTTTACAGGAAGCATAAGCACAGTGCCTATCAGTGGAAATACGGCTATTACCCTGACTAAGGTAGGATTAGGATTGTTCTTTATAGGAGGAAGTAGCAACTATGCTTCAGGTACAAACATCAACGCAGGAACCTTCACCATAGGCCACAATAATGCTATGGGAACAGGCATTGTAACCCTTAGCGCGGGGACAACATTAAACAAGAACGGTTTCACCCCTCCTAATGTTATAGTAAACAACGGAGGAACGGTTAACCCTTAATGGAATCTCTAAAAACTAACTGCTTTCAGAGTCGAGACTTCGTAGACTTGCCCCATGGCAACGCCTCCATCTCTTTTTGTTTTAGTTGCGAATCAGCCCCTGACCCACAACGTAGTATTTTTAACCCTTGCTTCTTAATGTTTATGCTTGCATTTAAGTCCCGGTCATGTGTAGAATTACAGCTGGTGCAAGTCCATTCTCTGTCACTAAGAGTAAGGCTTTGGTTAATGTAATTACACTTTGAGCACGTCTTGCTGCTGGGAAAGAACCTGTCAATCTTAACGATTGTCTTGTTATTCCAATTAGCTTTGTACTCTAACATCGCATAAAAAGTTCCTAAAGAAACATCAGAGAACGCCTGTGCTAACTTATGATTTCTCATCATATTCTTAACAGCTAAATCTTCAATACAGATAACATCGTGGTTTTTGATAATCTCTGTACTGACTTTATGCAGGTAGTCTGTTCTGATATTGGTTACTTTCTCATGTATTTTTGCAAGTTTCGATTTCTGTTTTAATCGGGAATTGCTTCCTTTCACCTTTTTTGATAATTGCCGTTGTTCGTGTTTTAATTTCTTTAAATTGGATTTAAGCGTCCGTATGTTCTTATACACTGTGCCGTCAGAGAGTATTGCCAAATCCTTTATTCCTGTATCTATGCCAACCTCTGAGCCTGTCTTAGCGTAAGGAGTATGTTCTACCTCACAAGTAACGCTTACATAATACTTTCCCGTTGTTGACTTGGATACTGTGGCAAATAACATCTTGCCTTCAATTTCCCTATTAACTGTAATATCAATCCCTTCCTTAAACTTAGGGAGCCACAACTTCCTATCCTCAATGTAAAATCTCTGAGGCACGGTAAAACTCTGCCTGTCATGCTTAGATTTAAATGTTGGGAATTTAGCCTGCTTTCTAAAAAACCTGTTATAAGCCGTATCTAAATTCCTAAGAGATGCCTGCAAACTCTGGCAAAGAACCTCATTAAGCCAAATAAACTCTTCTTGCTTTTTTAATTGTGTTAGAGCGGCGGCGTTATCGTAATAGTTAAGAGACTTCTCGGCCTCTAGGTAAGCCTCCTTTCTAGCGTTCAAGTAATGATTATAAATAAACCTACACGCGCCAAAATGCTTAGCAAGCAATACTTTCTGTGCCTTGTCGGGAGAAATTCTAAACTTGTAAGCCTTGTGTACTAATTTCATTTTTATCAATGTTTAAGCAAAGGTAGTTATTTGCGTACAAAAAACAATCTTTTTTTGTATTATCTTTGTAGTGGCAAAAAAAGACGATTCCAAAAATTAATGGCAACGGTGTAAGGAGTTTTTAGAGATGCCCACATGTTTTCTTCTGAAATTAGATTGTTTGAAAAATATCATATATTTGCATAAGCGAATATACAGTTATGAAAAGGCAAGGCTTAAAAATACTACGTTGTGGGTCAGGGATTGATTCGCAATTAAAACAAAAAGGGATGGAGGCGTTGCCATGGGGCGAGTCTATGAAGTCTTATGTTAAATTAGGCAGAAATAATTAATTTGATAGTCCAATAAACCATAAACACTTACTACAATGATTGAAGGATTTAAAGGATACCCAAGATTGGTTGATTCCGAAGAGTGGGAGAGAGTATTAAACAAATTGTTTTTACACGATTCACAGATTTACGAACTTCAAAGTAATGCAGGATTGCTTCCAACGCCATCGCCAACCCCGACTATAAGTCCGTCTAATTTGCTCATTACTTCGCCTACCCCTACGCCATCACCTACACCTACACCTAGTGCTACGCCGCCTTCTGCGCCTGGCTTATATCTCAATGGAAGGCTGCTTACAAACACTCCTACTACACCTTACCAGTCCCCTGTAATCCTTACTAGTGGAAATAATAATATTAGACAAATCGGAGCAGGAAATTATACTATTGCTAACTATACGGATGGCTCAGGACGGCTTGACATTGACATTGGCGCAACCAATACGCTTACCTTTACAAAAGAAAGTTATCGTACTGGAGATACTCGCTTAATAAGTGGCGTGGTTGCCGTGTCAGTACCCAATACCTTTGGCTCACACTCTGTTACGTTTATGGGAGGCAATCTTAAAATAAACAACGAAGCATTCTCTGCTACATCTCCCACGAGCAGTTTTATGTCCATAACTAACACGTTCTATGTGCCTGTAGGAATGACTGCCTATATTGACATGATAGGAAGCGGTGTCATTGGCAACGATCTAACTTTCCAATGTGGCGCTACGTATATTGAAGGAAGTCTAAAAATAAGTCGTTCAGCAGGAAATTATGGAACTACTACTTTTAATTCTCCTTTCCACGGAGCAGGTACTTTAGTAGTTGATAATACCAACGGGGCAGTTGCCCCTACTACTTCTAACAATAATCAGGGAAGACTAGTTGCTGTTCACACCAATGCCTTTGATAATTTTACAGGAAAGATACTTGTATTGGCAGGTGGAAACATATACTTATCAGGCGGACAATTGCCGGAAGCGAATAATATTGACGTGGAATTAATTGCTAATGGTTACTTGACTTTAAAAGGTGGAGAATTTGCATTCATAGACGAACTGTTAGGCGCAGGCATTGTAACTCGAGATACAGGCGGAAGCAATCCTGCCGTCCTTAGTGTACATATTGGAACTCTGACAGGAGGAATCAGTTCGGTGCCTATTGGCGGAGATACTACAATTGCTCTGAGAAAGATTGGAGACAGCACATTCACCATTTCGGGCGCCAACGACTACTCATCAGGAACGAGCATCCTTACAGGCGCCCTAACTATGGGACACGTACAGGCATTAGGAACGGGAGATGTGCTCGTATACCCTGATGGAACACTGAACAAAGGTGGGTTTACTCCCGCGAATGCGATTACCAATCAAGGCGGAACAGTTAATCCTTAAACCAGATGAATATAGTACATGCCGCCGAATATATCGCATCCTGCATTGCGCATTCTAAGAAGTCTTTTTTGTTATGTGGAATGCTTGTGTCCTGCTCCTTTACTTACGTATTCGATATGGTTTTTAAAGTCATTAACGAACAAGATACCGTTATGCCTCTGACTGCATTAGTTGTTCTAGTGTTTATAATTAACGTGTTTGTAGTTATTGACTTGGTTACGGGGGTTGTGTCCTCCAAACGAAAGGGAAGGTTCATAACAAGTAAACAATGGGGATTAAGTGTAACTAAGTCCTTTGGCTCATTCTTATATCTTGTTTTATCGACCTTTATTTTATTGATAGTTCCCGGAAATTATGTTACACATACTCTTGTGTTCGGCCCCCCCATTTTAACGATGCTGAAAGAATATATAAGTATAGGAGAAAACCTAGAGGTTATATACGGAAAGAAGTCTTATATGTTCACATTGGTTGACAGGCTATTTGAACTGCTTGAATTAAGATTCTTTAAAGCCGTTGAAAAGAAAACAAAGGTAGAGGAAGAATAGTTGCCTCATGTTAATTAAACATAATATGCCATGTCTTTGCCGATTGGGAAAGTATTACAACTCGTTCAATCCGAGTATTCTAAAGGAGTTCAGTCAGTTAGTACAAGGCTGACATACAGGCATATATACGAATCATTCAAAGGCTTTCGGTCAAAACTCTTAACAGAGAAGGCTAATAAAAAACAAACGATTAGTCAGTGGGCATATCAAACTCTTCCGTGTGTTGAGTTAGTTCCTGCTTCAATCCATGAATGCCATTGCGTTCCTGCTGTGGGATGCAGTGCTTTGAAAACAAAGTATCCTATTCCCAAGATTATATATGGCATGGATAAGCCGTTAATTCAATCGGTAACATCCTTAAATGGAGAGATAGTTTATAGCGAATCGTCATGGTTAGGAAAGAAGTATAAAAGCGGCAATAAATTTACATCCGGAATCCCTGACTATATTGTTCGCAACGACAACATAATTATTACCCATAAAGGCGGCCCAAAGATAATTTCTATTACAGCCGTATGGGATGATCCGATAGACGTGGCTCTGTATCCTTCTTATTGTAAAAGTGAATGCAAAGGGAATGAATGTATTGAGTGCAAAAGCATGTTAGACTTTGACTTCGCGATAGACCAGGCAATGATTCCTGCCTTAATAGAATTAACAGCAAATTCATTAATAGCGAGATTTACACAGGCAACAGAAGATGCAACAAATAATAGCAGGGATACTCCTGCTGAATCATCCAAATAAAAGTAAGTATGAAGAAAGGAGAAATAAAACAATTTGTAAAAGTAGGATGGAGAAAGAAAAGGGAAGTAAAAACCCTGATAGAAAGTTATTACATGTATAGATGGGACAATAGAGACAATAAAGATCGGGTTAGTCAAAAAGTATATATGAATATAACAAAAACGCACATGAGTTATATTCTCAAAAGAGTTGTTGACGGGCTCGAAGTTGGATTGCCTGAACGAATGGGGGCTCTGCGTATATCGGGTAGAAAACAACGAGTAAAGATTAGGCCGGATGGGAAAGTGGGAGGCCTTGCTCCTAATTGGGAAGAAACAAAAAAGTTATGGAAGAAAAACCCTGAAGCTAAAGCCGAAGGAAAAATTGTTTCTTGCCTTAACTCCGAAACTGAGGGGATAATCTTTAGGGTTCAATGGGATAAATACGAAGCCTACGTGCAGCACAGAGAAATGTATTCGTTCCTTTTATGCAGAGGTGGAAGAATTATTACACGGGAAGCGATTAAGAAGAACAAGGGAGCTCCATATAGCGTTTTTTAAACTAAATAAAGATAAGATATGGAAGGCATGAAATTCACGACAGTTAACAGAATAATCTCTAAACTTCAAAGAGATTTAGGCTTAACAGATATTAACGAAGGTGATATTATTGAATGGGCAGGTGAGGCCTTAGGGTTTATTAAAGCTCCTGCGTTATTTCAGCAAAATGTAGCCTTTATGAAAGTAGCAGGGTTTGAAGCAGACACTCCGAGCGGATTTCAATCCGTATTACAGATTAAGCGATATAGAGGGAAAGCAAAGACAGAAGAGGAGTTCAGTGAAGTTCCATGTTCAATAAAAGAGGATTTAGAAAAGTTTGATTGTGGAGAAACTCCCACGACTACAAAAACTGATGATTGCGGATGTGAAAAGTCAGGGAATGCAGGATATGAATGCAAAGAGACTAAGATGCTGTTTGGAGGAGCTATTACAACCTCATTAAAATACTGTGAGACTATTACTAAGCCTGTTTGTGGAACTTGCGCAACCGAGACGGCTTACCGACCTTATTTTGACATGAGAACTAATTTTATTCCGCTATTATCGGCGCCTGCTTATGTGAATAACTTTAGTCCGGTATCCCTTTCCGAACATGTTTTTTTTAACACTTTGGTATGTAAAGAAATCGACCAAAGTCCTTATCAGAATTGTGAGGATGAATATACACTTGTAGGAGATTTCGGTATAAAGATTCGTTTCTCTTTTAAAGATGGATATATCGCTTTAGCTTATATCAAGAATGCAATAGATGAAGAAACAGGGTATCCATTAGTGCCTGACCATACAGAATGTTTAGAGGCGATCGGCTATTACGTACAATGGAAAATTGCTCAAAGATATGCGTGGAGCGGGAGAGAAGGATATGCTTATATAGCCAATGACAAAGAAAGATTATGGCTAAAATATGTGAAGCAGGCTAGAAGCGACCTTAGAATGCCTAGTACAATTGATCAAATGCAAAATCTATTGAATACAACTCATTACTTAGTGCCGCAGCAGAATGTATATGAAAACTCTTTTAGTAGATTAGGAAAAAAGGAAAACAGAAGGTATTTACAAACTGGTGCTTATGGAAGAAACTAAGCCGCAACGATTATACAAAGGGCTGCATACTGATAATTCTTATCAAGACCAGCCCGAAGGAACGCTTTCATTTGCCCTTAATTGCGTCAACGAAAGCGAAACGGGAGACGTTGGATTTCCCGGAAATGAGCAGTCTAATGAAGAGTGTGGTTTCATAAAAGAAGGATTTATAATTCTTGGAAGCATCTATATAGGAAATGGAGAGACTGTAATATTTTCGGTCTCTTATAATGAAAGCATAAGTGAAATAGGCATACAGAACAATAATTGTCTGTATCAAACGTTTGTTAATGACGAATCAAGCGAAAGCAAATTAGGATTTAAAAAGCATATACCCATAACGGGAACTTATAGAATAAGGCGCGGATGCGAGAGAACTATATATATTGTTACGCCAACTCCTATGGTCTATAATTTTGACAAGCCAAAGGAATTTAAAAAACTAGATGATAACGGGAATATAATAAATCCTGAACAATGGGATTTTGACAGATTTAAATTATTTAAAACATATAGAAAAGTTCCCAGATTTGGAAATGTTGAAATACTGGAAACCGGACAGTTAAGACCAGGTTCTTATAATTATTCTATTCAATTATTAGATGCGGACTTAAATCCCACTGAATTTATTGTTTCTAATGATACGATTATAATAAATAACGATAACATTAAAACAAAACCTTTTCATTCTATTCGAGGCTCAACAGGAAAGAAAACTTCTTATCAGGATTTTGGATTAACAAATAAGGCGATAAAGATTTCTTTTTATAATCTTGACAAGAGTTATTCGTTTTACAGGGTCGGAATAATTGCGGCTAATAATGGAACAGGGCTTATAAACGATGTTTTTTATTCCTCTGAAATACCTCTCCAAAATAATACGTTTACTTACGATGGGACAAATCATGCGATAAAAGGAACAATAGAAGAAATTCAACAATTTAATAATGTCATTGCTTCGGCTAAGAATATCGTTCAAATTGAAAACAGATTAGTATTGTCGAATACTAAAGGGAAACAGATTGATTTCTGTAAATTCCAAAAGTATGCCTCTAAAATAAAAACAGATTTAGTAACAAAAAAGATAACTCTTAACGATATAAATGTAAGGGGAAATCCTAAAAGGAATAATGTTCACAATGAATGGGTAGGATATATGCCGGGAGAAATATACTCACTAGCGGTTGTTTATGTTCTTGAAGAATTTGGACCAACTCCTGCCTTTCATATTCCGGGAAAAAATCCTGCTGATCCTAGTTCAACAACGATGGCAGGCAATAATGAAATAGAAAGTTATTATACAAAGAACACTGCTTGCGAAGGAGGGGGATGGTTTAGCGATTATATGGGATTACCGATAACGTCATCTACAAAAGTAAGACACCATAGATTTCCTTTAAGAAGCGAGATTAAAGACAGCAATAATAATCAGGTATATCCATTAGTTAGAAGATTTGTAGGGACAGAATGGGCCAACAATAGTTATGCGCAACGTGTAAAACTATGGATTTATATTAATGGAACTGTTGCTAATACGAATACTAGTCAGGTAACGTATATAGTTAACTACACAGAAAACGGAGTCAACAGGTCAGAAACACACTCTATCAGCATTGTCGACCACACGCAGTCTCAGGTTTATAATACTTCTATTGATGATTTATATGGACTTATAACAAATGTTTCGGTTACAGAAACCGCCCCAACCGGATCGGGACTAAATTATGGATATGCTGCTGAAACATTGCGTATTGACACATCAAAGCCTGTATATGTTTCTGACATATTCGGGTTCAAATTTTCAAATGTGCTTCCAAGAGATAATAATGGAAACATAGACCTTAATGTAAGGAATGACAAGGGCGAGATTATCGACAAGATTATAGGATACTACATAGTTAGAAATGAAAGGACAGAGGCCAATAAAACTATATTGGATACATGTGTAACTATGCCAACAACGCAAGAATCTGCGGATACGGGAAAGAAAGGGTTTAAGTTTGTTGCTCATGGTCAGTTATTAGCTGATCAATCGCCCTCTGACGGGACGAACATAACGAAGTATCCGAACGACTGGGATATAGTAGCATTTATTAATCCTGAGTTTAAATTTAATAGAAGAGAGTATACGAACATAACCAGTTTTGTTCTTCAAGGACTATATTATCCAGAAACCAAATCACTAAACAGTAAAATTGTAGATGACGTTCAACCAGGAACGTCCTATGACCCTGATAGATCGGCAAAACATGAGAAAGACACTGATGGATGGGATTTACATCTTTATTTACGAAACAATGCAATGAGGTATACGCCGAGAGCCTCCAGTATCTCTGGTGTTTTTGACAGGACAACGTTTAACGAGGTGTCTTATTTAGATGTGCTGTTTTCAAAAAGTATTAAAAGAAAAAGAAATGGAGAAAGGGTAGATGTATATAATCTATCAGCAGATAACAGAATAGGAATTATGGATTTTCAAGCACCTTCTACAGGAAAATTAGATGTGTTTGTAATGAAAAGAGAGTTATCCAACCCCTATTCTGAATTTAGGACACTTCCTTATTATCCCGACACACAGTTTATAAAAGCAGATGCAGCTAACGACAGCATTGAAGTATTTGGTGGCGACAGTTATATTTCTTCAATGAAATATATGTCCTCCATTTTTTACGATGTGAGGCTAAGAAATAGAGACCAAAAGAAACCTTCGTGGTGGGAGATTGTATTAGGCGTGTTTTTAACAGTTGGAGGGGCTGTAGGCGCAGTCTTTACAGCAGGCGCGACTTTGCCGTTAACCTATCTTGGGATACAACTGCTATTAACGGGATATAAACAAGAACAAGCCGCAAAGGTTTACCAAGAATTGTATAAATTAGGTTTAAAAGACACAGTTAAGGATAAGGATACATATACACACTTCAAAGAAAACCCTCCTGATGATGAAATACAATGGTTTCACGACGTTTTAGAAGGGTTGTTCTTTGAAAGCAGTGTGAACATGAATTGGAGAATGGGGAATACCATAGGGATGCCGGATTTTTTAGATTCTCCGACAGGTTATGTGCCCGAAGATATTTTACAATACTGCGTTGACAAATTAACGATAGTTGACGCTTCCAAGAATAATGGAAGGAATTATCAGGGAGTTGCAAAACCTGAGGTATATGAAGTCAACCCTGACTATTTAAGGAGGAATAAGGAAAAGATATTTCATCACCTGCCTTTGGAGTATGATTGCTGTTCTAATTGCCGCGAATCTTTCCCGGGAAGAGTTCATGTATCAGAGCAGTCTTTTCAGGAGGAACTAACCGATAATTATAGAAAGTTTCTTCCTAACAACTATATTGATATAGCGGGTGAGACAGGGAAGATAACTAACATGTTTACGCTTGGAACCGATTTGTATATTCATACAACGGAAGCCTTATGGCACCTGCCTAATCAACATCAGGAAAGGGTGACCGGCGATATAGTTTCCTTTATAGGTACAGGGGCGTTCTTTGCTGTTCCTCCAAGAAAGATAATTGACAGCGACACAGGAATGTCAGCAGGCTGTATCCACAAATTGGCAACAGTTAAAACACCTTTAGGAGTAATATTCCCTTCCGAAAGACAGAGAACAATGTTCATTTTTGATGGCCAAAGGCTGCGATCCATTAATGGAGGAATGAATAATTGGCTTAAAAATAACATGCCTATTTTGTTTAAAAATCCAAGCATAAATGGATTTATTGACGATGAAGATTATCCAATATCTCAGATGCCTATGTATCTATACGATATAGACAAGAGCGGCGCAGGATATATTGCTGTATACGATAGCCGGAAAGAACGGATGCTTATTACTAAACGCGATTTTGTAAGACAAGACGGATTTGATTTAAACAACTCATGGACATTAAGTTATAACTTAAAAAACAATAGTTGGGAATCATTCATGAGTTATCGTCCTAGTTTCTATTTTTCAACTCCTGAAAAATTCTACTCGTGTATTCCCTTAGACAAAGGTATTTGGAAACATAATGTTGATTACAAATATTTGGGTTTCTATAATTCTATACATGATTTCATAATCGAATACGTATCCTTGTCAAACCCGTTGATAACAAAAATAAATGATGCCGTCACATTCATGACAGAGGCAAAGAAGTTTGATTATAATAAGAACACCTTTGTCGACCAAAAATTTGTCACTTTTAACCAGGCAGTTTTTTATAATAGCAGGCAGTGCTCGGGACTGAAGACGTTAATTGTTAAAAACCAATTAGACCCTGATTATATAATGAATCAGATAAGAAGCACAACAGGAGTAAATATAATTTCAAGAAACGAAAGAAATTGGAACATTAATGAACTTAGAGATATGCGCATTAACTACAATGTTCCAATGTTTGATAAAAATTTGTTTATCAGAGAGGCTTCGGGAGGATTTATAGACAAAGTTCTTAATAATTCATCGATTAATATTCATAAAGACTGGATGCAGCGAGAGCCTTTCAGGGATAAATATTTGGTTATCCGTTTAATGTTCTCTACTTTTGACAATCCTGTAAATTCCAAAGTTAAATTAATTATGAATTATTGCATAGATGACGAAAAGCAATCTTATAGATAAACACAAATATTAAGCAACATCAACATTATTATGAACAGATCAAAAAAGACGTATAAGAGGCCAAAATATGCTTTAGGAGGAACGCCTATAAGTGGATACATGACAAGGCCTGATGATATGATAAGGCTAAATCAGATTAATCTTGCGAAGGCTCAATATGAGGCTGAGAATGATCCGTTGATACAGGCGATTAGTTTATTGAGTGGAATAGGGTTACAGGCAGGAATGGGCGCTATGAGCGGCGGAAAACCGCCTGCTTCCTTTGCGAACGGAGGAGTTGTTTCGGGGGAACCGGTTAAACCGTTTAAAAAATATACTAAAAAGGATGTTCAAAAAATTGCGCCGCGGACAGGAGAGTATTACCTGTTTGACAATAGCGGGCTCCCTTCTACTCATTTGATGGCTTCGGGAGAATCGCGAGGGAAATATTATGCTTATCCTACTTTGTTTCAAAATCCAAAAGACAGCGTATGGTATCAGCCCGAAGATCCGTTTAGAGAAGCTATGAAAAGAAAAGAACTATTTGAATTTCCGTCTGAAAAGGAGGCTCAGAATTTTGCTGAGGGAAGTTGGAAAAAAATGGCTTATGGTGGAAGGGCGGGGAGTGTTCCTGTAGAAGTAGAAGGGAAAGAATCGGCGCAGATGCCTAATGGGCAGATGTTAAACTTTATGGGCGCAAGTCACGAAAATGGTGGGATGGATATTAACTTGCCGCCGGCCACTAAAATCTATTCTAAAAGAATTAAGATTGACGGAGTTTCTATGGCCGACAGAAAGAATAAGAGAGAAAGGCGTTCTGTTACCCTAGAGAAACTTTTAGAAAAAAACAAATCCGATGCGCTTATAAAAAATGCGTTAGGCAGAACTGTTGAAAACAATGCTAAAGAAGAACAGGGCGACTTAGAAATACAGGACTTAGTCAATCAGATGGTTGACGAGAAAACGGGAAAAAGAAAGAAATATCAGATGGGAACTCCATATTGGGGAGTTACTCCTGAACAAGTTAAGTTCAGAAAACGCGGATTAGAACCAGATTCGTTTCTTCCGCCCGAACTTCAGAGTGCGTTAATAGGAGTTGACCCTTCTCAGCCGGTAGACGGAGTTTCTACTTTTGGTCAGGATGTGCAAGGACTTCCTGCTTTAAATTTAGGCACAAAAACAACCGGACAACCCAAGTTTAGGTCAAAGGCGGGCATTCCTACCGTTGGAGATATAATGGGAATAGCCGGCAACCTCTACCAGGGAATAACTCCATATTTTAGCACATTAGCACAACGAGCCCAAGACACGCCAAACATTAATGCTTATGAAAATTATGGAAAAGAATCTTTAAGAACCCTTGACGAAGCTAAGCAATACGCAGAACAAGTAAAAGACAATGAATTAAGAGACCTATTGCTTGCAACTACAGCCACAAAGAGAGAAGGAAGAGGATCGGCAAGAAGCGTAAATACATTGCGGGCATTAGATTTAGCTGCCCAACAGCAGTCCAATTTACAGTCTAACAAGATATACAACGAACTAGCGAGTAGAATGACTAATATCTTAGGGGCGAAGTCTCAAATGCAGGCACAGAGAGACCAAGTGGTAATGGGCGGTGAACAACAAAGGGACTTATTCAATAGACAAGATTCAGATGCCTATTATAGTAACCTAGCTAAGAGTAAAATGGCGATAGGACAAAGTGTTACTATGGCTGGAAAGTCTGTAAATGATATACTTGAACGGTCTCTAAGAGAAAGAAGCCTTAATCAGGCATACCCTAATGTTGGCGTTGATTCAATAACTGGAGAAATTCATGCAAAACCGGGAGCTGATTACAGAGTGAAAAATCTTGTAAGAGCGGCTAATTTACTAACCGCAAAACAAGCGGGAGTTACTGATGAAGAATTTCTGACTTGGACTCCTTCTGATAAGTACGCATTCTTAACTATGAGAAAATAAAGTTATGGGACGTTTCTTTAGAGCACCAGATCCGCAATTTGTTGACAACTTTATTTTTGAACCAGACTTCAAAATGTTGGAAAGCGGCTTAGCCAAAAAGGATGCTGAAATACTTGGAAAATTAGCAAATATTGAATTATACAGAGACGTAGGCATTAAGGCTGCCCCTTGGGATTTTTCATTAGCGCAACAACAAAAAGAAGAAATAGCTGCCAAGACTAAGCAAATAGCGGATGACATATATGCGAACAAACTAACGTCTACAAACGATGCAAAACTGAACGAGTTGTCCAGAAGTGTTGAGAAAAACTATCTTTCCGGGCCGATTTCAAATATTCAGGAATCAGGGCTTAATTACGAAAGGTACAAAGGTGAGTTGGCTAAATTATCTCCCGCCGCACAGGAAATATATAAAAGACTTCCTGAAAGACATATCGCAGAAATGCAGCAAGGTGGAGACTATAAAGTCTTTAAGCCTGGACAGATGTACGAATCGGTTAATGATATTGACGCTTTCTTTAAATCTCCAAGTTTCCAAACCTTACAGCCAAGCGATAAGGAGGCGTTAATGGCGTGGAAAAGAGGTAAAGGAGATCTTAGAGGATATTTAACCCACACCGAAAGGCCGGGCATATCCGAAGAACGAATAATGAAAACATTCAAAGGCTTTTTGGAAAGCGACCCTAATACTATGGAAAGGTTTAAAAGTTATCAGAATATTGCGCCAGACAAGTTCAAGTACTTTGACGAACAAGGACAACTAGGTTTTGATGAAGGATACACTCTTAGTGGATTACTTCCATCTATAAAGGCACATGCTTATGAAAAGCCAAAACAGGAGATTAAACATAATGAGGTTCTTGCAGAAAACATGAGAAGTGCCAATAGGCTTGCCGGGAAGGCAGATGCTTATTTGCCACAGGGAGGAGTGCGAATCGGAGACAGCAGCGTCATGAAAAACGCCATGGCCAGCACCTTGTCTAATATATACGCAAATCGAGTGAGGCCTATTATTGAAAACGTTAATGCAAGTCTTCCAGAAGGAGTAAAAAAGATTGCTTCAGATGATTTTGACGGGGTGCTGAGAACCTTAAAAGAAAAGGTTGCTGCAAATGCGTTTAATCCTTTGGCAACAGAGAAGGATAGGGAAAACGCAATAGCAATGAAGAAATATGTTGAAACCTTAGACAAAGAAAGGGAGGCAGCGCTTAATGCGTCTGAGGCAACTTACGACTATCTTGGGAAATATGGATATAGCACAAAAGAAATAGCCGCAATGAAAAAAAATGCCGCAAACTTTGAAAAGGGAGCTATAAATCTTGTTCCTGTAAGATTAGATTTTGGGACTAATAGAACGATAAACGAAGTTGCCAGAACAGAAAAGGATGGAGTATATTCGGCAGACGGAATAAACAAAATAAAAGGCGCTACCGTAGTGCAGGGAACCGATACGGATAATCGTATTGTGAAGAAAATAATTGACGTAACCCCAGTTCAAGGGAGTACGCTTCCCATTTTATACCCAGATCCCGAAAAGAACTTAAATAATGGATTTTTGTTCTTTAACGTTATTGTTAAATATCATGACGGATCTTCAGAGCAAATTAAAGCAATTACCTCAATGAGGTATATACATACAACAGGGAAAGAAACTATTCCTGCGGGGGTTAAACTTCCTCTAATAGGCGATGCGTTAAAATATGACGAATTAGAGGAGGGGAAGGTGGAAAAAACTTTGTCGGGAAAATATACCAAGCCGATTAAAAGCAATTTAGCCGATGACCTTTCTAACGCGTTGTGGGATAAAATAGGGCGGGACGGAGCGGGGATGCCTGGTGCAAAGCAGCCTGTTTCCGATGAAAATGATACAGGCCATTAAATTAATCAGAACTAACCATGCCTATTGGAGACGAACTTAAGCCGGGCTACGATCCATTTGTAGACTATCAACATGCCCCAACTCAGGAAGAGGCTGATCTGCTTAAAAGCGTGGTGAATAGCATTGTCCTTTCTGAAAAAGAAAAGATTTCCAAACAACAGCAGCAAGAAGAAAAAACTTTTGAAGAAGAGGCCAAAAGGACAGGCGGATTTTATTCCAAAGATGACCCTATTTATAAAAGCATCCAACAACATGATGCGCAAAAAAGATTGGGTAACCAAATATTTGATATAATTTATCAAGACAAGATAATTGAGCAGGAGGCGCAGCAAAGGGCTGATCGCGAAGAGAAAATAAAGGGATTAACAGAACCCCAGATAAAAGTTGCCGATGAACTGGACGGCGATGTTTCGTCTGAAAATGTTGAAAAATTCATACAAGTCTCACGGGAGGCAAACCAACTTGAAAATAAATTTACTATCTCTAAGCCGTTAACAGGAGGAGAAATAGCAGCTAGGGCAATAGGTAAATTTCCCGGGGATAAATGGTACGATAAACCCTCCCAATGGTTTGAGTATTTGCAGGCAGGAATAGAAACCGCAGGAAAAATAACCGGCAAAGGAATCAAAGAACTATTTACCGACAAAATTGCCGGCCTTACAGAAGAAGAATCGAAAAGATATAATGAGTTAATAAAAGAGAAACAAAATTTACTAAAACCACTTGAAGCAAAGTATAAACAACGATCAGAAGAAACCGTAAAAGACGAATCTACCTACTTAGAGAAAAGTTTTAAAATAACGGCATACGGGTCTCCGATATATACAGGCGTGGGGGGTATAACATATAAAGAGGCGCATGTTCCGGCAGAAGAAGCTGCGAAATATGGGGGGACACAAAATATACCAACGGAGAAACTAGATGAATATGAGCAAAAATATAAAGAGGCGAATCTCTTAGTACAGAGGTCTAAGGACAATATGGAGAACTTAACCAACTATCTTGAAGGAGATGATGGTTTTTGGAGTGGGTTCTGGACTAAAAGAAAAGACCTTTCAACAATGGGATTTAATTCCTTAGTGGTTGATTTAGGGACGGCAAAAATAGTTAAGAAAGCAAGGGAAGGCGCACAACTAAGCGACTATGAAGAAAAGGTGTTGAAAATTGAAGGCGTTAAACAAGAAACGCAGCAACTTGGTTTAAATGAAGACAGGTACCTGTATGGATTAGGTGAAGGCGTTGGGGAATCGGCGGTTTTTGCAGAGCAGTTTTTATTGCCGGGAGGAAGAGTGGCGGCCACAGGAATAAAGGGCATATCATTTGGATTAGAGCGTTCCATATTAAGCAAGATTCTGCAATCAGGGTCAAAGTTAACGGAGGCGCAGATTAGTGCTCTAAGTAAAATAAGAACA
The DNA here is from genome assembly GCA_963556255.1 of Allolobophora icterica. Lineage (NCBI taxonomy): Eukaryota > Metazoa > Annelida > Clitellata > Crassiclitellata > Lumbricidae > Allolobophora > Allolobophora icterica. Next base: position 29,300 of record CAUVYU010000059.1, on the reverse strand, counting down.
TCAAGAAACTTTCTTGCAGGAATTGGCCAAGTAGGCGCGCAGGCAGCGACAACTCCATACGCCTATGAAGCAGCGGCGCAAAAGTATATCGGCCCGATTCAGATAGTTACCGATGAGAATGGAGAAGATAAGATACTATACGATGAAAGAAGCCGATCGGCTTATCAAAAAAAGGCCAAGAATATTGCAATAGAGTTAGATTATGAGGAGAAACAGCTTAATGATGAAATAGACGATAAAGATTCCGATGAATACAAAAGCAAGTTTAAAGAAATTCAACAAAGGAGAGATAATCTAAATTCAGATTTAAAAAGCATTTACGACCCTTATGGAAAGTCAGAGGAGACTATTTTAAAAGAAGTTGGAATAAAAGACGCGCTGCTTTATGGATTGATAGAAGGCATAAAAGAAACGGGATCGGAGCTATTCGTTGGAAAGGGTTTTAAAGGATTATTTAGCCTTGCCTCAAAAATGCCGATAGCAAAACCCGTCTTTGATGCAGCAAAAAGAAAGTTAATAACTCCGCTAGGAAATGCTTCCGATTGGTTTGGAGGATTTGCAGGAAAAACGCCTTTGGGAAAAATTACTCAAAATGCGCTATACCATACAAGGGCAAATACTATATGGCATGGACTGCCTTCTGAGATAATGGAAGAAGTGGCCGTACAGTTAACACCAAGCTATGAAGACAACTTTTGGGAGAAATATAAAAAGCAAACTGGAAAACTTGGAGATTCCCAATTCTATATCGATACGGCATTGCAGACGATTATAATGGGAGGCGCGTTTACCGGCGCTGGGGCGGCTAAACATTTATACAGTTATAAAACAAACGAAGCATATAAGTCCCATGCTGATAAAGTAAAGGGCGCGATAAAAAGGGCAAAAGACACATATCAGGCCATAGATAAAGGAATAGAGAGCGATGCAAAGGCCAGAGAAATAATAATGGCGGTAGGAGGAACGCAGTTTGCCGGGGAGGATTACCAAGGTCAGATACGGGAAATGAGGCTTAAAAATCAGCACAAGCAGGCTGATCATCTCGAGAACAGGTTTTTTTCTAGTGCTATCGATGCGTTAGAAACAGGATCTCTGCCAGAATATAAAAGGGCATTACAGCGTGCAATTAAAAATCAAGAATTTAAAGAAGCAGGCACGAAGGCAAAGGCTTCAATGGCTTTAGAGAACCTAAAAAGCCTTGAAGAAATAGCTGATGAACATGAGGACAGCCCGAATAGAAACGCTTTAATGACGGCTGAAATAAACAAACTGAGATTCGAGAAAGTTTTAGACGACACAGAAAAGGAAATAAATGATCCAGAAAGCATAAAGAAATTCGATGCCTTTGTAAAAGCCTTTAGAGAAGTTAATCCTGAATACAAAGACACAGAGTTTAACCGAGAGGATTTTAATGCTAATGACAATAAATTTATAAGTGCTTTAGCTTATTCAGGAGACGCCAATACGCAAAAACAGTTGATTCTTTTTCAGATAAAAGAGGACGCAAAAACCATGTATAACGAATCTCAGCTAACCCTAGCCGCAGAAGGAAGACCTGAGAGGATTGAAAAAGCAAAGAAGGATTCGGAGTACTCGGAGATGACAGAGATGCGGGCTGCCTCAAGTAAACAGTCGTTAGAAGCATTTGCAGAATCAGCCAAATACAAGGGGACGCAAAAAATAGCTGAGGATAAACTAAAAGAGATTTACGATATAACAGACTATATCGGGGACGCCGAAAAGGCAGAACAAATTGCGCATCAGAATCAATCTCCGGCGGCTGACCTTTCTCAACAAACAGAGGCGGCTACTGCTGTGATAACCTATATTACAGATATAGCGACAGGGAAGCAGACGGAATATACACGGCAAGGCATATCAGATAGCATGAAGACTGATATAGAAGAAAGGGAAAAGGAGCTAGGGAAGGCGTTAGGTTTCGCTGATTATATAGAAGACAAGGTCAAGGCAGGCTACCCTATTGAAAAAATATTTGCCCGACTCGCGCTAGCATGGGAAGATGCAAAAGGGGAGACAGTAGAAAACAGACAAGATATATTCGATACCTACTTCAAGTACGGAGACCCTAACGCAGAACAAATTCCTGCGCCCCCTGTTGCTCCTACTATTATAGAAGCAGAACAGGAAGCAGAAAAGATTGTTGAGGAAGCGCATGAAGTTCCTGAGAGTAAGACGGTAATTCCGGGAGTAGGCGTAAAGGAAACGCGCGGACTTAACTCTGTAAACCCACGCTTAGTAGTATTCGGGCAGGATCAGAAAAGGACGGGAACCAATATGTGGCATTCGGAGCGTCAGTTGAAGTCTAAAGAATCGGGCAACCCTGTTAAGAATCATTACTTGCTAGATACTGACTTTATGTATGAAGTTGAGCAGGAAAGCAGAGAAAATCCTGGATCATTAACAGCACGGCAGCATGATGTAGACGATGTGGTAATGCCGACCTCAAGTCCTGAGAGGCTAGATATAAGTTTCACAGGTGAGGACGGCACGGTATACCCTATTGTCATTAAAAAGAAAAGTGAGGATGAGGAAATAACTTGGGGTAGGGCTAAAGAGGTGGCGCGTAATTACTTCCTGAATAAGCCTGATGCCCCAAAAAGGTATCAGCAGTGGGTAAATCAATATGTGCCCGTAGTAGTAGTTTATAAAGGAGAGATGTCGAATAACAAGCCTGTTATAATATCTACGCTTAGAGATCATCAGTACTATAATGCAGAAGATGACAACACACAACTAGAGACGCCTGAAAGACTTGAAGAAGCAGCTAACAACACGATAAAGCTAAGAAATGAAATAGGGGGCACTAAAGCCAAAGCCAAGAACATAGGTTTTACAAAGAGAGAATACGGGCAGGAACATAGAGTAAACACATCAGGATTAAGACCACAGCCTTTATCCTCCTTTGGAGTAGACGACCTGCAATTGGGCATAGCTTATATCGACCCTGTTACAGGGGGGAAGGCCGCCGATATAGGGCAGGAAGCTAACGGAGAAAAGATCGTGCTTGAAGACGCCTTAATAGCTAAGAGGGCAGACTTAAATAAGCGTAAGATAGTAATGTTGGTTAAGGGGGAAAAGACAGACAGGGGCAAGGATAGGTACGCCGCAGTTACCTTAGTTTACGACAGCCCGAGTTCTATTGATCCTAATTTAAAAAAAGATTATCCTGCCCCTTTGCAGAGTACTATAAAGCAAGCCATAGCAGCAAGCATATTGCTGAATGCAAAAGGCCTTACTTCCGATCAGTTGACCGACTTGCAGCAAAGGGTAGGAATTAATAAGACGCAGGCAGACGCAATAAGGAGTCAGATTAAATCTGATTTCGGGGATGATATTACTGACCCTAATGCTTTAGAAGATTATATCAGAAGTTTCTCAGACGGGGTATTCAATAAGGAGGGGGAAAGCACAGTAGCGTTTGACTTATTAGGAATTTTAAACATCCATTTCCGAGTTGAGGCCTTCAAAGAGTTTACAGACAATATCCTCCCTAAATATGAATTGGCTCTGAATCTTAAAAGGCTGCCGAGTAAAGACAAGGTAAGGTTAGTGAATGAGCAAGGAAATTTCTCTGAGGCTAAGACTTACAGTCAGGTAATGCAGGATTATCTGCGAAGCCCTGTTATTATACATCCAATAGAAACAATTGAAGGAAAGACAATAGGGATTATAGATGTTAACCCTGCAATGGAAGTAGAGGCCTTAGAAGGTGGGGGGACGGAATCAGAGATTGCAGAAGTTGAAAAGCCTGTACAAGTTTTGAAACCCGCAGATGAGGTCGCCCCGCTACAAGTAACAAAGCCTAAAGGAGAACTCCCTTCCGTAGAGATTAAGAAAGGGCAACAGATAACAGAACTTGACAACATCATTACTAAGCTACTTCTCGACCCGGACTATCTTCAAAAGATGCTCGATACTGATTATGCTAAGAATAATTACATCCTGCAATTCTTACAGAAAAAAGCGGCACAGAGATTTAAAGGAGGCTTTAGTAATGCTTTCTTAGTGTCGCCTGATGTTAAGTACGAACAACTTACTAAGGAAGAACTATTGAATTTAGCGCTGAGCTATTACCTGCATAGCAAGTTAGAAAATCCTGAGATAACTAATCCGATAGACGGCTTCCCTGATATACACTTCCGCATGGCTTACATGATGATGACAGATAAGGGTATCGTTATGGAAACGCCTGTAATTGATTTTAAGGAGAACCAAGTGCTGGTAGATGATAAAACGGTATTGGTAGATGATAAAATATTATCCTTTGTAGCGCAACAGGTTTTTGAAACGGAACTTAACAGGGTTATAGCTTCGTATAAAAATCCTACTGCATTTAAGAACTATGCTGAGGCTTCTAAACTATTCCACAATGTAGCGTCTTTTAACAGCATTACTATAAAGACTAACTCAGGGGCAGACGCTAATATTCATAACGTATTAAAAACTCTTAGAGGAGATATTTCTCCTAACCTCAGGGCTAAGATGATTGAGGCTGCAAAGGCTAAAATCAGCAGCTACATACAAAGCGAGACCAATAAAAAAACAGAGAAAGGATCGGAGGATAAGAGGCGTGAAATGGCAGAGTTCTCTGTTAACAACTTACTGAATCAAGTAGCTAAGCAGCAGATATTCTTAAAAGATGCGGCTTTCTATTCAACGGCTAAACTCCCCGTTACGGAAGAAGATCAGGTTGATGTTGACAAACTGAATGATCCACGATTCTTGCAAGATATGGCTGATGAGTTGAGTGCCGAATTGCAGAAAGCGTATAATAAGGCATTGGCGGCAGGCGAGAAACTTCCTGATTCTAAGAATAAGAGGATAAAATACTCTCAGGAATTTAATCACATTACTTTAGATGGGAAAATAAACATAGACGAATACTTTAAGAAGTTTATGCCTGACACAGAAATCCCTGAAAAGGGATCAACTCAATTCGTAACGTGGCCTTTCTATTTAGAGATGCTAGAGAGGCTTGGCAAAATAACCCCTGAACGTAGAAAAGAGTTAACAAAAAGCATTGAGAATAAAACGGCAACCACAGAGGATCTGGTAAAGCTGCAAAGCAAGGAATTTAATCCCGGGAAGCATACCTATACAGGTGAGGTCTATGAGAGCGGAGTATTACGGCCTATTCACATAGAGGCCTCATTCTTTCCGTTATTCCCTCAGTTAACGGAAGGGCTTCCCCTTGATGCTATAAGGGCATCAATGGAAGAGTTAGAAAAGAGAGATTCTAAGACAAAGGAGTATATTCCCGTTACGGCATCCTCAAAGGCTAGCTTTAAAATAGGAGGATTAAAGAAAGGGGCAGTTTATAACGGGAGCGTAGCTCCCTTCAAAGTAAGGCTTCCTATCTCAGGGTTTAGATTGCTGCCTACTGAGAAAGCGCAGGGAATAGCATTATCGCCAACCCACACCTTTGGAAGCAAGGCCGCTAATGAGCGATTTAAAGAACTATACTCTCAATACTCAGACTTAGCGACTAAAGCGTTAGAGGACGAACTAGGAATAACCACTGCTGAGAAAAACAGCTTTGATGAGTTGCCCGAAGAAAGGCAAAATATTATCATCTCCAAGATGTTGGATATGTTGGGAGTAAAGCAGGTTTTTGAGAACGGAAAAACATCAGCCGTATCCCCTTTGATATTTGACAGTAGGAGACGGCAATTTGACGCGCTATTGAAGGATATTGTCGCGGGCAAAGTGGCTAACCTTACTATTCCTGAGAAAGCGGAATATAGCGCCTTAGAGAAAGAACTGATAGACTTATACAAGAAGCATGATGTGAGCGCAGAGGAAGGAGTAGAAATGTCGGACTTGAATGCAGACCTTATCAGCAAAAAGACAACGGCCGCAAGTGAGGATGTAAGCGCATTCTCTGACGGCTATCAGAATAATAATGATGGCAAGATAGGGGAGAAGGAATACAATAATGCAATTGCTTTACAGATTCAAATGCAGGCTTTACCAGAAAGCAAAAAGGTAAACCTGAATACTGTTACTGTAAGCACAAATACAGCCTTAAAGTCAACTCCATTTGTTGAATCAATAGGAGGCCTTACTTTCAATGGAGTATTAAGTGAAAGCAAGTATCCAATAAAATCACTTTCAGAATATCAGAGAGTAGCAGAAAATAATCTGACTAATCAGGTAATGGTTAAAAGAAACGAGAATTTCTATACTATTCCTGTGTATGCACTCATGGCTCACATGGGTTTTGATTTATCCATAGAATTGGTGGAGACAGGTTTTATAGCTAAAGATGGAAAGGAATATAAAGGTAAACTGCATATCCCTTCCTTATTCATGAATCAGCCTGTTATAAGGCGCTATACTAAATTAATGGAGGCAGGAAGAACGTCTTCTAATCCTTATGCCCATGAAGAAAATGTAATAGGAAAATTGTTCACAGAATTTGGATTTGTTAAATATGAATCCGGAGATGAGGGTACAAGGGATTACTTAGGCAAGGATGAGTATAAGAAAACTTCTAAGGAATTAGACGCAAGAAGTCTGTTTATAATGTTAGACCCTGTTAATGCCTCTCAGAACGTAATTAAGCAGCAGGCTATACTTCAAAAGTTCTTACGCTTTGCCGACAAAGCAAGGGAGCTAAAAAGGATACAAGACTTATTCAATCTGACAGGAACCTCTTACTTTGATACTATTCAAAAAATAGAGTTAATGAATACAATAGCTGAGTTGCATTTACTCGCTGAGGAAGGGGAATCTAACAACTATACTCACCTTATAGGAGACGTTACGGATATTGATCCGAATAGTAAAGAATACGTGAAAACCGGAAATTTTTATTGGAAACCGGAAACTATTAGGGGCAAACAGTTGATAAATGCTCTAAAATTGGAAACTAAGGTGATGCCGTCTTTATTCCCATATAACTCCAATTTCATTACAGGGATGATAGATTCTATACTCGAGGAGCGCGGAATAGACCCTAGAGAGAATAGTGATAGAAACGTAAAAGAGAGGCAAGATATAATGAATAATCTCTCCGCCTTTATAAACGCAAAAACTGATGGGATGGATAGCCAAAAGAAAAATGAATATCTGAGGCATGTGTACGATATAATAAGAGATGAGACTTTAGAGGATTCGGAAATGCTTCCATTTTTGAGGAAGGAATTTATAGATGATTATTTTAAGAGGACTGAGGTAGATGTAATGGAAGTTCCTGAGAGTTTAAAAGAGGATGCTATTGAACCTGAGCCTAAGAGAGAAGGGTTCCAGGGATATAGAAAAGGAACTATTGAGGAAGCAAAGGCGATAGCTGATGTTGTTATTACGGAAAGCGACAAGGGGATAGAATCAGAAATTAAAAACCCTGAAGTTCAGATGGCTTTTGTTTCACGTGGAACAATTGGCGCGTTATCTGATGATGTGAAAGAAACTATAAGTGGACTACACGACTTTGGAATAGAGATTACTGTTAAAGATGCAGACGCTGTTCTTATAGAACACCTGACTGAAACAGGGGCTAATTTTACTATACAGTTCTTAGGCGCTTTCCCTGAAAATCAAGCATCAGAATTTCCCCTTGAAGGGAATGAGATAACTCAGGAAGATATAAAAGGATTGCCAAAATTGCCGTGTGAATAATTTAACAACAATATCATGACGTGTTCAGTAAAACAGGAAATAGAGAAAGAACTTGATGCAGCAAGTATACAGAAGATTAACGGAGTATACCAAGTTACCGTACCTGCCAACAGTAATAAACTGAGTGTATTCCTTAAATTACACTCTGATATAAGACCAATAAACAAAAAATATAATCTTCCTAATGTGTCCGACCCTATTCACTTAGACAAGGATAAGTTCCCAAACGCAATAGCCGTTGTTATAAGCCCTCATCAGGCCTTAGAGGACGCCTACAAGGTAAGGCAGCAGAAAGCTACGGTAGCGCAGGTAAATAGCAATGTAAGGCCTCCCAGAGCTAAGCCTGCCCCGAAAGTTAAGATATACCCGAAAGCAATAGATGAGATCGATCCTGAAATAATTAAATCCCATGCTGCCCTGTTAGCATGGAAAGAAGGGCAACTGGAAACGATAAGAAAGAATGTCGCCAACCTCGAAAAGTCGCTGATAGGTAAAGAGGGATCAAAGCATCATGCAGATGTGGAAAAGAACGAAAAGTTAAAATCTCTGTTGAAAGAAAAAGACAACTTGCAGAAGGCCGTTAGCATGTTGAAAAAGACTGAGCAATACTCTATGTTTTCAGCTATTGCTTCCGACCTTAAAAATATGTTGGGATCAATTGAAAGCGGAGACTTCCATAACATTGCCGTTATCTCCAAACAATTGGAGTTCTATAAAAGCATGAAGTTCATTAATAAAACAGGAACTGATGACTTGAGTAAAAAGGATAATGACGCAATGAAGGAGATAAGAGACAGGCTTGGTCTGCTAGACCAAGCATTCATAACAGGTTCTCAGAAGGCCATAGAGAAACTGATGAGTGATGACGCCCTTATAAAGGGGACTATGGAAAGTCTCAATAAGGATATTGAACTAAGAAGGCGTTTCGGAACGAGATTAAAAGAAGGCGCTAAAGGAACTTTTGATACAGTTGAGGAGTTTAATAAGGCCGTAGCTGACCTTTTTGAAAAAGAAAAATCGAAAATACTAAAGAAAAGCGGGAAGAAAAGATTGTCAACAAAAGAAGCTACGGCTCTTGAGAAGCAAGTAAAACGTAAATTGGCGGATATTAACGACTATGGAGAATTTGTGGTCGCGGATTTACTGAAAGTTACACAAGATATAAATTGGGTAGACAGCAACACGCTTGGAATGATCTCAAGTAATAGAGGGGATACCATATTACCCCAATTTGTCTATTCTCTATTCCTGAACCACATCACACAAAATGAGAACTTTGTTATTGATAAGATCAACAAGCTGACAGCTTTCAATAAAAAGAATAAGGGATTAGACCGCTCCCCGTTGTTTAATCTTGATGAGAGCGGGGAACCTGACGGAGACTTAGTAGACGCCTTTTCTAACCTGTGGTATGAGTTTAGGCAGGAATCGTTTGGCAGCCTTGTACAGACCCTATGGTATGCGCCAACAGGAGAATCGGATCAGGCATATCATGATATCATAGATTGGCTTAATGGAAGTGCTGATGTTCTTAACCTATATAAGCTACCTGAAACACACTCTTTGTACGGGGGGCTAGCTGAACATCAAGATGAATTTAATAAGTACAGCGCGGCGGAAAGGAATGCTTATAAAGCGGAATTAAAAGAACGGTTGGGCCCGCAATACGAAATTGAACTAAACAAGGTAAAAAATGCTATTGCTAAATACCAAAGGACTTCGGCCTTCGAGCAGGATACGCCAAAAAATACAGCGTCTTCCAATATATGGGAATTTACTAAACTCTATGAGAAAGGCAGTAATAATAAGATTGAGTTTATTGATTCAAACGGCAAAAAAGATGCAACCTATTTTACTGCGTTTCATGATTTGCCCTTTATCCCTAAAAAGGCTTTAGCTGATTTTAACAATTCGGCTTTTAAGGTTGTGACTAACAGCAAAGAATTGACAGAACTGTGGGATATATATCGCGATATGGGGGAATACATACATAATACTTACAGTCAGGCTTCTTACCACAAAGTCAGGCTTCCTAAAGTTGAAAATACTTGGGCTGATAAGTTTTTAAAGAATATTAAAAAAGGGAATCTACTTTCAATTGGAGCCGATACATTAGGTGAGGTTCAGGACTTCTTTTTCAATAAGAATAACTTCCGTACTAAAGAAGGTATTATCAGCAACTATAAAGACAGGGCAGGGCAGGGGATAAATGAGTTTGAAGAAATTTATAGGATGAAGGGAGTAGCTAACCCGCGCGCAGAGGCCGTGAAGAAGGTGAATGAATTGTATTATTCTAATTTAGATACCTCTTTTATAGCCGTGCTTAGGGCAGCGGCCTTACATCAGACAAGGCAGGAAATGGAGCCTGTGGCGAAAATGATTGCAGAGATATATAGCAGGGTTAAGACGGAGGACGGCAAACAGAGGTTTCAAGGGCAGTCGAAAATGGATTATTTTGTGAGCCACGTTGTTCTCAATCAACCAGGATTAGCAAAGGGCGGAGTACTGAATACCGAATGGAAGAAATCGGCAGTTCATCGGCTTGCTGCGGGCATGTTGGAAAGCCTGCGGTCTACCCCAACAGTAGTGGAGAAAGCAGATGAATTAAAGGCCTATTCTGATATGGATAACGCCCTCATGAAGGAGATACAGATAGTGGCAAAGAAAGGAGCGCCTGATGAGATGTCCGTTGACAGCACTATTGACGGGGTTAAGTATATCCTGATCTCTGAATCTAATGGTGAGGATATGGTTTATAGAACAAACATTAAGATAAGCCCGATAACAGGGCAGCCTGATGAGAGTGGGATTAATGATGAAGCGGAGGTCGTCTCTAAGGAGGTATTCAATAATGCTTTTGGCTACTATTTAGATCAGAAGATGAAATCGCTTGGGAGCGGAATAACTTTAGATTCAGCCATAAATGGGTGGCTTACTTTAAAGGTGATTGCAGGGCTTGGGTTCAAGGTTATTTCGGGCTTAAACAACAGGATGGAGGGTATGCTTACTAACTTTATTGCCGACCAAGCAGGGGAACAATGGACAAAGGGGAATTACGCCGTGTCTAAAAATTTCTTTGCTTACGCTAATCTTTTGGGAGTAAGAGACTCCATACTCATCCATTTATTCGGGGAAGAAAGGGCTGGCAAAATGGTGAACCTTGCAAGGCAGCAGAGGATATTCAGGGCGCTAATGCCTCGCATGGGGGCGCTGCAAGACAAGTTTGATACGATGCAAAAATCGGCAGAGGGTTCAAGCCTTAGAAGGGGATTGCTGAAATCTATATACGCTATATCGGTAGAGCATCCTGAGTATAAGAATCAAGGGGAGATACATACTAACATAATGCAGGACACTGTAATAACCGATAGTGAGGGGAATGAGTATAAATTCTTTGACCGAAATACTATGTCGTTCCCTGCGCTTATGATAAAGGACGGTATATTGGTCGTGAAACCTGAGTTTAAGGTTACGCCAAAAGGAGGATTCTCCTTTGATTCTAAGACAATGGAAATCATGGTAAATAAAATTACTGTGGCCGTGGCAAGAAAGCAAGGGAATTATGCTACATACGATATAGCTAAAATAAAGAGAAATGCACTAGGGAAATCAGTTGCTCTTTTTCACACATACCTTCCTGAGAAACTACAAGCTGAGGTAGGGGAACTTTTAGGTAAGCGGAAAGATGAGTTAATCGTTGATCTTGCCAACCAACAGGAAAAGAGGCCGGGATATAAATCTGTATTATTTCAAAAATCTCCCTCAACGCTTGCAGCTTATGCACTCACTAATTTAGGCTTAAGTTATGGAGCATTACATGGAGTTGTAAGTTTTGCGGCAATGGGAACATGGCTATCAGCAGGCGCTGCCGCGGCGGCAGCTATAACAGCCACTCCATTCGCAGTGGCAGGAATTATAGGGGTTGCGGCCTTTATAAAAATGGCAGGCGGCATGGTTACTAAGCAAGAACTAAAATCTGATGGCGCAGGCATTATAAACCTTTGCTTATTTTTGGAAACAATGCTTAAAGGCTTGTGGAACTATAATGTTAATGTGGGGTCTTCCGCTTTAAACATACGAAATAAGAATATTTCTAAGGGGCTCACTATAGAGAGGGGAGTGTTTAATGAATCAGCCTCTAACATGACTAAAGAAGAGCTAGGGGCACTGAGGGCGACAGCGACAGAATTAGGAGCTAGGATGTCCATGTTCTTATGGAAAGCCGCAATAGTTATGTTCCTATATGATGATGATGATGATGAAAAGTCAAGAAAAGGGAGGGAATTCAACACGGCTAGCAATGCGGCCACGAATATAATAAAAATGAGCGGGGTAATAGTTAATCCCGTTTCTTTAGGGCAGGAATTGGCGCAATTCGGCATACTACAAGAATTATCCGTAATAAGCAACTCAGTAAGATACGCAATAACTGATGATAAAGAGAAGGTCTTAGATGAGGCGATTAAATTAAGTGTAGTTCCAAAGTCGGCTCTTTTAAGTTACTATCTTCAAACCTATAACCTTGATAAGATGAGCCACACAAATTGGATGACTGAGTTAAAAACGGAATACGACACTAAGGGTAAATCATTAGATAAAAAGGCGTATGAAGCAGGAAGGGCAGATAAAAGGGAAGAAGTAAAAGATCAATACAGGGGCTTTGTCAGCAGTAAAGACGTGTTGAGTAAAATTGCCGACAACGTGACTACCGATCAATACCTAAACCTTAAAACTCTAGCTAAGATCACTAAAGATAAAAATGGAGTATACAGAGATGCTATTGATTTAAAGAAGGCCTTAACAGAATCTTTTGGGGAGAACTATTCGCTGTCAGAGTTAAGGCTCGCACCTAACGCTAAGGCAGGTTTATTTAAATCGATTGCCGAAAATATATTTGTTGATAGCGTTGATAAAGACGGCAAGAAATTTAAAATGGATTTATACGGCAATCCAATAGAAAAAGGCGACTACGGAAAATATATAACCGTAGACGACTTCTTAAAGATTGTGGAAATTAGGTTCCCTGAGAAGGAGTAGGCTTAGCTCCTTGTTACCCATAATACGGGAAGTATTTTTGTTCCTTAGCATCAGAAGAAAGTTTCTCAAAATCAAACCAAGACACTACAATACCTGAATTAGTCGGAATTATGGTGTATCCCCTTTTCTCTAACTCTTTTCTTATAGCAGAAGTCATCTCAAAATCTTTAATATTAGAAGAAGAGACGGAAGAACCTCCCCTTTGCTCTTCTTCCTTAATTTCTGAGAATATCTTTTCGATATACTTGTCGTGGTTTTTAGTATGCCTTTCCAAGTCGGCAGATTCTTTTTCGGAATCTTGTCTGTCTTTAGCTAGGCGAGAAGACTCTCGAGACTTACCAGCAGTAAATTCTTTGTATTTATCCATTGTCATTATTGTTTATAGGGTTACCCCAAGATATAAGGGGAAGCGAAGCATGGGCATCAATACCATAATAAAGAAAAAGAAAAGTGGAATCAATATGGAAGAAAATAAAGAGTTAACATAAAGCATAATGATGATGTTTCTATTAATTTTTGGAATCGTCTTTTTTTTACTACTACAAAGATAATACAAATAATGTTGTGTTTTGTAGAAATATACTTACCTTTGCTTAAAGATTGATAAAAATGAAAGTAGTACACAAGGCTTACAAGTTCAGGATTTCTCCTAACAAGGAGCAGAGAGTGTTGCTTGCTAAGCATTTTGGCGCCTGTAGGTTTATTTATAATCATTACTTGAATGCTAGAAAAGAGGCTTACTTGGAGAGCGATAAGTCTCTTAACTATTACGATAACGCTGCCGCTCTAACACAATTAAAAAAGGAGGAAGAGTTTGTTTGGTTAAAAGAAATAAACAGTCAGAGTTTACAAGCATCTCTTAGGAATTTAGATACGGCGTATAACAAGTTCTTTAGAAAGCAAGCTAAGTTTCCAACATTCAAATCTAAGCACGATAGGCAAAGTTTTACGGTTCCGCAAGCGTTTTATATTGAGGACGGCAAGCTGTGGCTCCCTAAGTTTAAGGAAGGCCTAGATATTAAAGTTAATAGAGAAATTGAGGGTAAGATGTTATTTGCCACAGTATCCAAGTCAACAACGGGTAAATATTATGTAAGCGTTACTTGTGAGGTAGAGCATACTCCTTACGCTAAGACAGGTTCAGAGGTGGGCATAGACACAGGAATAAAGGATTTAGCTATACTATCTGACGGCACGGTGTATAAGAACATTCGGACGCTAAAATCCAATTTAAAGAAATTAAAACGCGAACAACGGCAATTATCAAAAAAAGTGAAAGGAAGCAATTCCCGATTAAAACAGAAATCGAAACTTGCAAAAATATATGAGAAAGTAACCAATATCAGAACGGACTACCTGCATAAAGTCAGTACAGAGATTGTCAAAAACCACGATGTTATCTGTATTGAAGATTTGGCTGTTAAGAATATGATGAGAAATCATTCATTAGCACAGGCATTCTCTGATGTTTCTTTAGGAAAGTTTTATGCGATGTTAGAGTACAAAGCTAATTGGAATGATAAGACAATCGTTAAGATTGACAGATTCTTTCCCAGCAGCAAGACGTGCTCAAAGTGTAATTACATTAATCAAAGCCTTACTCTTAGTGACAGAGAATGGACTTGCACTAGCTGTAATTACCCCCATGACCGGGACTTAAATGCGAGCATAAACATTAAGAAGCAAGGATTAAAAATACTACGTTGTGGATCAGGGCTTGATTCGCAACTAAAACAAAAAGAGATGGAGGCGTTGCCACGTGGCGAGTCTGCGAAGTCTTGCCTCTGAAAACAATTAGTTTTTAGAGATGCCATTAAATCCCCAAAAATTCTTTTAATTTATCCTTGTATACAACTTTGTCGAAATAATATTCTAAAAATTCACTGTCTTTAGCCTCTAACCTCATCTTTATGGATTCTAAGGTAGTAAGTTCTGGCTCAAACTGATTCTCTAAACCGTGTTCAGAACAATAAAACCCGTTAACCTCGTATAGGCTTCCGTCCTGCTCAAGCAATAAGAAGGCATAACCCTGATAATCGCTTTCAATAGCTGAAAACAATACGTTGTAGGAATATACTCCTTGATCATAGAATGCTGCAGCCAAATCTTCTTTAGATTTATCGTAATATCCAAGATAAACAGGAGTTTGCTTTAATAGGTCTTCTATTGTTTTCATATTATTTTGTTTAATCTTCAGGTATTTGCTCTCTAAATATCTCTGATTCCAATTTCTCTATATCCCACAGCATTCTGTGCACACACTGCCTCTTCTCAACTATATCAAAAACCTCCAAGTTGATACCTTCCTTTATCTGATTTCTCAAATCTGCAATTTCTTTTTTGAGAAACGCTATTCTTTCTTGCCTTTGAATGTTATTCATGATCATCATTATGCTTTATGTTACCCTTATTCTCATATTTTTTAACCCATTTGTTATGAGAAATCTTTATATCTTCTTTAGTAAGATTTGCAAACGTGAGAGTAATCTCCCTTTTTGGTGCTTCCTCATTAAAAACATACTCTTTTTTATCTTTAATTAAAAAATCGTACTTATCATCTTCCGAAAAATCAGAGATTGAAAAAACTTTCCACTGCGCGGAAACAACGATAGGCTGCGTGTAGTGTGCCTCAAACGCTTCTAGCGATCCTAGCTCCTTGTCGTGTCCCCCAACATGCCCCACAGTAACGACCCCTCCGCTATAACAAAACGTATCTGCAGAAACACTCATAAACATAGATATAGGGTCAGTTAAATACTTAATCTCAATAAACGAATGAACATCTATCTTTTTCCCTTGATTGCTTTTAAGGAATTCTATAAACTCCTTAATATTCATTTTGGCTTCCATTTTCATCCCTTTCTTCTATCATATCCATACTCCACAGGATAGGAGACTTCTTCTCCTATAAACTTAACGCTCATTGTGCATATCTCAGGTTTATCAAAAAACCCAAAGGATGATTCCCTTTCTTTGTCAGGCAATTCTTTAACCTGTGGGTTACGCCAAATTATTTCTCTGTTTTTATACTTCGCCTCCATTTCTTCGATCGTACATTTTAACCCGTTCTTAAAAGGCGCATCAGCCCTATAAATCATTTCTCCGTTATAATAAAATTCGCTTGCGTTTATAAATCTTATTTTTGCGCCTGACGTTAGATTTGTAGTAGATGTGTAGCCCACAACTACCCTCTTCCCTATGTTGTTCCTGATGACCTCAAATAATTCTTTGGTTGTAATATTATCAGCCCCGATTCCACTCATCTTATCCATAAACTCGTGGCCTTCTTTCTCATCCATTTTATGAACTATATCTACCCACTTTGCGTCTGTCATCTCGCCTTCATGCTGTTTTATGCTGTTATACAGAGATTCTTTTTCAGGCGCTGTAATTTCTACTACCTCTAAAACAGACCAATTGCTTGCAGGATGGTGTTTTTGCTCATAGTAATTTATCATCCCTGAGATTGATCCCACATGACTTCTTTTAAAGAATTTAGACTCGAATCTATATAGATTAACGCCGCTATAATAAAAATCAGAGATATAAGTAGGGGTTTGATGATCAAGGTCGCCCCAGCTATCCGTAAAGGTTTCGTAGGTGTAGCTAACCTTAATCTTTTTACCAACGTTTTGTTCGACAAACTCAAAGAATTCTTTGGTAGTCATTGCTTTATTCTCTTCCATATCTTTTTCTTCGTTTATTTATTTCTATGGTCATTTCTTTAAAAATTTCTTGTTGTTCGACGGACAAACATTTAAAATTTTTCCCTTTATACACATTCCATCCGCATATCTTATTAATATTTTTAAAATTATTCACGAATTCCTTTATTGAGCATTTTTGGGTGAGCCCAAAAAAAGTGTCTTCGCTGTGTATAAAGAATCCGTCAAAAAAAATAACCATAGGGGCATAAGTTGTAAAAATATCATTATGAACCTTATGCTTCTTAACTCGCATTACTCTAATCGGCTTATCTGTATTATTTATTATATATTTAATGAACTCTTTATTGCTCATAAGACTGATATTTTATGATTTTATTCGACCTTAACTCCTCCTCGCGAATCTCCATTTCTGAATCCGTTAATTCATCTTCGGATATTATTATCCATTCAGCAGTGCTTGCCCTTGATATTGCGCCTAATCTTGGTCTTGGGGTATGGAAAAATTCAAAGTCTGTAATGTGATACAGTTTAGGCGGATCAAAAACATTCCCTTGTTCAAATATAATATCCCCATGACAGCAGTAAGAACTACAAGTACTTGCTGCCCCTCCAATATTCCATTTAACTTTTCTCGAAGCGGTGATAATCTTATTCCTATGGTTCCTAAGAAACTCGCAGAACTCTTTTGCGTTTAATACTTTATTCTTTTCCATATTATTCCAATTCTGTTATTATCCTACTCCATTCTTTTATATGATACTTCCGATTATTAATCAACTTATCTTTATGTTCCCGCGAGAAATATATATTTTTCTCCATTGATTCAGCTTCCTCAGTAAAATTATTTGAGGCAATCTTTAGCCCCGCTTTAATCAATTTTTTGTCTCTCTCATTCATTTCAACATCCTTTTTAACTTGCTAACATAATCCTTATCCTGAGCATATCCTGAATCTTGCAATAACTGTACGTATTCCAAATCGCTCATGTTTTTTTTTCTTATCCTTGACTGATAAAAACCATAGTCTATTACGCTTTCTTCTATGCTTCGATAAACAGCGTAACCGTTTTTCTCTCCTACAGCCGTTGTCGGCCTTGTAAGAGCGACTTTCATAGAAAACAGATTGTTAGCGTCTTTATAAAGGCCGTTTGTCATGTGTCCGGTTTCTATAGCTATTTGAGCCCTTACAACTTTGGGATTCTTGATGTGGTACTTAGAAAGCAGGCTATCTATCGTTAAGTAAGATGTTGTTTCTGTTTTTACACATTTATGAGATGTTTCCATTTCCGAATCACATTTTCGACAAACAAGCAATGTTGCGGCAATAGAAATAAACGCAATTGATATTAAACAGCCTGGTCTAAATCCGTCAGTTTCATAGCGTATCATGTTTTTTATTTAAAGTTTGTAATTATCCAATCACTTCCTGAGAAATTCTTTTTAAAGTGCTTTTTTAGATTTTTTAAAGTTATCTTTTCGGTTAATCCATAATAGAAGCTAACTCTTTCTCCATCGTATTTAAACTTATGTATGGCACCTCCATAGTCTGCTTCTATTTCTATATAGGGATTGTTCTTAATCAGCCGTAATAGATGCTTTGATTTCCCTATTTTTATCGTTGTCATTTTTTTATTATTCTTAAAAACTTATAATAGAATACTGAACTCCTACCCCTATAAAGGGACAAAATCCCTGTGTAGTTATTCCATATCCTGTAACAAAACCTATTCCTAATTTCTTAGGCTTAGGAATGGCTACCTGATATGAACTGATAGACGTTATTTCTGAATACGGATTTTTATTTACTATCTCCACGTAAGCCTTTTGGGTTTTAAACCACTTGTTTCTTTCCGGTATTATTGACACAATGTAATCGTTTTTAATCTTTAGCTGAACAAACGTAGAATCTTTAGAGGCTATACTTTTTCCATAAACCCATCCCTTTAAATTAAAATCTGCTATATATCTTGGAAACACATAAACTGAATCGCTCTTAATCATTACCGTGTCTATTTCTGTTTTACTCTTTAAGTTATAACGGCTTTGTTCCGAAAAGGTTGTTACACTACCCACTTTCTTTAGTTCTCCCTTATATTTTTTGACTAATTGCTGTAATTCTTTAATCTCTTTATCTTTAGTTTTTAGTTCCAAAAAACTTTTAACATTTTCGGTCACGATAGAGTTAATTTTATAATGATTTAATGAATCTTTCGACTTCCAATGAATCAATGTGTCTTTGGTTATTGTCGCTTCATGGTTATGGCTTTCTCTATACATACACCACCGGAATGACAAGGCCATTAGAATCAAAACAAGCATTATAACGCAAATGTTATTGTTTAATAGGGCGAGTATGTTTTTCATGATTTTATTGTTTATTCTTCAGACGCTTCAAGTTCTTTAATCCTTTTATTCATTTTGTTTTTTGTTTAATCTCCATCGCCTATACCTAACTCCTCAAACGATCCATTTCTGCCACAGTTAAGGCACTCTAGCGTCTCAGCGCCTTCTGCCCTTGTCGCCCACCAAGTATGGCAACACACATCGCACTTTACTTTGGAGGCCTCCCACCCTCCTTTATAGTCATCGCCTTCTTCGTACATTACCACGTCTGTGCTCATAATTCCACTATTTCTATGTAGTACTCATCGCTTAGGACTTTCTTAACCGTTAATTCTTTTATGTAACGGTCATCTTTTATTAAACCCTTCTTTTTTAAAATGTCACAAATCGGCTTGACCGCATTATCTGCGTCCATTTTACTGTAAGTAACTTTCTTCAAGTGAAGGATTATAGTTATCCGCTCAGGGTCAATATTCAACTTCTTAGGTAGCAACCACAGCATCTCACTGATGTAAGCATCATACTTCTTAGTCTTGTACTTACGCCCCTGCCACAGTTCGTTTGCTGATAATGGCTTAATTTTTATTTTCATACTTCAGTGGGGGTTGTTTTAAAAAACCAATCTCCATTCTCTTTTTCTATTCTTTCTATTATCGGGGAGAACCCCTCCAGAAATATTTGCCCGATGTGGTAAATAATAAAACCTCTAACCTTCTCTTCAAACTCTTCTTCATTAGAAGACGTAACCCAATACTGCCTCCTGATAATATGCCGTCCATTAATTATTATAGCCAACTCTATTTGGTTTAGGGGATGATGTCCATCAATAAATTTATACACGTCAATAACAGCAGGCGCTTTGATCCCTTTATGCCTAAGATACGGGGTATAATAACTAAGCATTTTATTAGCAATATTCATGATGTCATCGTATTTACTCATTTTTCCAAACAACACAATATTTCGCCTTAATCCCCTCTACAATTTTATCGAACTTCTCCCAAAACTCTTTGGGCGTTATTTCTCTGCCTTTGGTAAGCCAACATCCATTCACGCCGCCGTTTGTATTAATAGGCTCTGTTGAATCAGGATTTAGATAAAGCCCGGTAAAGACGTCCCTACTGTCCCTGATGCGAATCGGTAAAAAGTAAGCGGGAAAATTAAGGTCACGGTGCTCAGGAACTCTAACATTGTAATACTTTCCGATGGAGTATTCTTCCTTTTCTCTTAGTATCTCTTCCTGCATTTGTATTTTAACAGAAAGCGCGCTTATATTTCTATTAAGTTTGTCCCGTTCTTCTTTGTCCCTGTTAATCATTTCTTTTAATTCTTCAATGCTAATTTTCATATTATAAGTTATTTAATTTCTCTCTAAATAGAGCGCACTCTCTATCGTAAGCCGCCAACATTTCTCCCTTTGTTACTTCTTTATAGTCGCACATATCATTATAGGCGTCAACCCCGTTTAGGTCTATGGGAGAATCTTTGTCTCTGCCTACTCTTATTCCTTTAAGTAGGTATCCGTTGAAACTTTTTGGGGCAAAGTAAAAGAATTTATCTCTCTTATGCTTAAAATATTTTCCAACATAAAGTCCTATGCCTCTCTCTAATATAGCATCCTTTATAATTTTATCGCGCACTTCAAGTTCTTTTGAAATTTCTTTCCACCTTTTTGGGTATTTATAGTCCCGTTTTGCGCTAAGTTCGCAATACTCTACTTCCAAATCATATATTTCCTTTGCTGTCATCATGTTTTTCTATATTCTCTTGTTACTAAGCATTCAAATTCTCTTTTAACGTAATCATACATCTTATCAAACTCTTCTCTCTTTATTTCCTTTACGTATTTCTTATTAAACACATCTAAGTCTCCTTTTTTAACAATATGGCATCTCTAAAAACTAGCTGCTTTAAGAGTTAGGACTTCGTAGACTTGCCCCGTGGCAACGCCTCCATCCCTTTTTGTTTTAGTTGCGAATCAAGCCCTGACCCACAACATAGTATTTTTAAGCCTTGTTTAAGCAAAGATAAGTATATTTCTACAAAAAACAACATTGTTTGTATTATCTTTGTAGTAGTAAAAAAAAGACGATTCCAAAAATTAATGGAAACGTTGTAAGGAGTTTTTAGAGATGCCCAATATATCCATATTTCCAATAAGGATCGCGATCACCTTCGTGTATTTGTATAGAAACACCTGTGTAATATCTTCTATATACGTTAAAAAAAAGATTGATACAATCATCCACTATGTCTTCAATATAAAAATATACTGTTTTATCTTTGTTTTTACAGTATTTATAATATGTCTTTGTTTTATATCCCATAATCAAGCGTATTTTTTAACAAAATCAGCGTGTTCCAACATCCAACAATCTAAGTACTCCTTAGCTAAGGTAACGCGCCCTATAAGGAACTGTTTATCATCCTCCGGTATATCGAAATTCCAAATGTTCAGGTTGGGGATATTAACATCATCAGGAATATAGGGCAACTCATCGTCTAGCTTATTAGTAACCCTGAAAGCTGAGCGTTGCAACTCAATATCATCTATACTTGCTGCGTACAACCTAATATCATCCAATTCGCATTTATACGGGCAATAAATGATGGCTTCACCCTGAGTAATCTTACCGTAGCCGCTTTCTTCTAGCAATATAGCGTTAGACACTATCTGCCAATAGTCGGAAGGATACTCATCCCTGTACTTAGAGATACTTCCAAAGGTTGAGATTTTTCCCATAAACATCTCCATTGAATAGGGGCACTTTATATCGCCTACTAACATCTGTTTTGCCCTAACGTCAGGGGCGCCTGTCCATGGGAGCGTCTTGTGCCCGAACCTTGTCTTGTTGGTGAATTCGTACTCTAAGCCTATGAATTTTCCGAAAATATAAGACTCGCACACATTTCCCCAAGCTGTCTGATCGAATGTCCCCTCGCTGCCGATAGAGCGTTTTAGGATAGTTTCAAAGGCGACTTGCTCAATGTAGGTCAGGCCTGCTTTTGAAAATAGGTCAGCCTTTGCGCGTCCTGTTCCTATAAGTTTCCAAATGTTGGAGGAACTAAAGTTCCCCCTCCTTTTATTCAGTAAGTTTTGCTCTGAGTTTTGCATATCTTGTTTTGTCTTGTTTTGCAACTACTTCTTTTGCTATTGCTAAATACTCAGGGCTTAACTTGTGCCCGTGTTCTTCAACTAAAGCCGCTATCTCCTCATTGGTTATTTCAGCCTCTTTAGGTTGATCGTTGTCAATATAGATAACCTCATTCTTTACAGCGTCAGTCACCACAGATTGGTCGGCTATAATCGCTCTTTGAAGATCATCGCTAAAAGGCGCATACTTAGTCAGCAACTGCCTGTACATAGTCTTTTTTGCCATGCTTTCAAAATCGGTAGACCATACGCCTCCGCCGTTTTTGAACGTCTGAGAATACTTCTTAGCATGCTTCGTTAGCGCATCAACCGTCATATAAATAGTCTTTATAAGCCCTGTATTAAGTTCGTAATGGGCAAAATATCCTATCACAACATCGCTTTTCTTAGCCGCCCAATTAAATACCGGCCCGTCCATAGGGTTGTTTGATACCAATTCTCCCTCATGAACTTTGTCTGCCGTAAGTTTCTTATACAGCCCTGATCTAACTGCCAATTGGTAGAATCCCTTCCAACCTATTTGCAATTGTGCCTGCTTACCGTAGGGTATTATATAGGCATGCCCAAAGTTTGGGTTTATAGATAGGCCTGATATTGCTGCAGATAAAGCCGCCTGCATTACGCTGTTCGGGTCGGCTGTGGCTAACAACTTATTGTTAGCAGCCAACTGAATAAGGTTTGAGGCAAACTCTTTGGCCTTATCCTTCATTACGTCCTGAATAAGAGACTGTACGTCTGCTTTATTCACGAACTCTTTAATTGCTGTTACTTGCGCTACTTCCGTGCTCATTTGGTTTTGGGTTTAAAAGGTTATCAATTTCAGTCATTTTAGTCATTATAACGGACTTCTTGCTCAAAAGGTTGTTGAAATCTTTTTTATTTTTTTTACCTCGCTTTCCACGCCTATTAATTGCTATCGCTTCCATAGTTGAATACAGGCTTTTTGTAAGGATAGTTTTCTTGCCTTTAAGGAATTCCAAATAGCGAGGGTAGCCTAAGTCAGGTGCAACCCCCGTTATAAGCCCTGCCATTTGCAGTTTAGAAAACTCGTCCATGTACTTTTTGTGATCCTTGTGAAATCCGTCTAAAATCTTCATTGCTTCCTCCTCAGAGGCCTGCGTTTCGTTATTTTCCATTTTCTTCCATTTTCTTTATTTGTTCATTTAGCAAATCCCTTAATTTTACTATTCTTTTACGCTTCTCATCCCTTCTTTCAGTCTTAACAGATTTAGGATATGAGTCATATAAAAGAACGTCAATAGTTATTCTTGCCGCCCTTCTTTTTAAATCCAACAATTTCCTGTAATCGAAATCGTACAGTTCACGCTCATCATGAAAACCAGGAATCTCATTGATTTGTTCTTCAAGACTTATCGCTATTTCAATTTGATGATCATTCTCTGTCATTCTTTGGTTGTTTATTGTAGAAATATACTTATCTTTGAGGGTTAAAAATGCTACGTTGTGTGTCAGGGCCTGATTCGCAACTCAAACAAAAAGGGATGGAGGCGTTGCCACGTGGCGAGTCTACGAAGTCCTGACTCTTAAAGCAGTTTGTTTTTAGAGATGCCATGTAACGGACAATCTGCGTGAGGACGAATAAGCCCTGTTGGAACTACATCATCATTAGTTCTATAAAACCTTCCTAGGACAGGGAAATCAGGAAGCATTGCGCAAATCATTTTTGTGCCGAATGTGGAATTACCTAAAAAATAGCAGTTCTCTTTTTTCGACAACGATCAAACAGGCTTACCATCCTTATCCCTGAACACCTCGAATTCTAATGTTTTTGTTTCTTTCATTTTATTTGTTGTTTAAAATTTCAACATTCCTTCATTCTTTTCTTCCAACTCCTTAATTCGCTTATTAATTACAGAAAAATATTTCTCATCCTTCTCTATGCAAATATACTGCCTTTTAGTGTTTATGCAGGCAATGGCAGTAGTTCCACTCCCTGCGCAATTATCAAGAACTATGTCGCCTTCCTTAGTGTACGTCTTGATGAGATATTCAAATAATCGTACCGGCTTTTGAGTAGGATGAATGCCCCTTTCTTTTTCCTCCGTTGGAAAGAATATTACACTTTTTGGATGCCTTTCTCCTTCATTAATTATTTTATGTCCGGTTGTGAATTTCTTGTAGCAATTAGAGCCGGTAGTATTTGTATTCTTATACGGCTTCCCTTTTGATTTTATAAGGTTATACCTAACCTGTCCTTTCCCAAACACAAGGACGTTCTCATGTGCTTTCAACGGCTGTCTATTCGCATTTAAAAAATTACTACCATTAGACTTCTCCCAAATCCATTCGTATTTGAACATACTTGGGTTACTCATTACTAAAGCACTAGTAAACGGCTGAGAGGCTGTCAATACAATAGCACAGTTATCCTTTATTACCCGCTTATACTGCGCCCACAAATCTGTAAAAGGGATAACTTCATCCCACTTACAGTTCGTTACACCGTAAGGGAGATCGCATAGAATCATGTCTATGCTTTTTTCCTCAATGTTATTCATTAACTCTAAGCAGTCTCCTAAGTGGCAGCTACTTGCTTTCATTGCCTTTGACTGCATTGTATAACGCAACAAACAATTAATATTAATGTTGGAAGGGAAAGGATGACTAAAAGCACCGCCTTTAATGTGCCCCACGTCCATATATTATCCCACTCGTCGATAATTGTAACTACTAACCCAAATAATAGGTATATGATGGCAAGAAAAGCCAAGACGATGTTTATACTGAAGCAAATTTCCATTAAAGTTTTCATGTTTTTTAGTCTAATTGTTTAACTAATCTTGTAATTGTTTCAGCAAATTTCTTGTTGAATTCTTCTTTCGGCGCTTCTTCCTTAAGACGACTCTCACTTATATCGATAGCCTCCCGAATTGTGTCTTTATCCAAATAAATCCCATTGATGTGGTATCCTTTGATCTCAGTAACTCTGTACCAAGAATCTTCGGAATATTTAAAGTATTTTCCTAAATACTTCCCCTTTCTTCTCTCTACTTCAGCATTGAGTTCAGCCACCTCTTTGGCTAACTCGCTTTCCAATTCTTTAATCTTGCTTTCTAATTGAGATATACTCATATTGTTGGGTGTTTAGTTAAAAGGTTCTAACTCTCTAGTTATCGAAGCCAAAGATCGCATTAATGCGCGATTAAAGGCATCGTTATCTGTCTGTCTATTGAAATGTTTTTGGAATAACTCTAATTTCTCCGTCTTTCTACATATTCCATCGCCAATCTGAATGTAGTATAAGCAAATAGTTCCTTCTAAGTCAATATATTCAAATGATACAAAGCATATCTCTCCGTTGCGACCTTCAAAATATTTATGCACATAATCCTCGCTAACCTCTTTAAGTTTCTTTTTTTGTTCTCTCTTATTCATAATTTTAATTGTTTAAAATTTTGCTCCCGTATTTATTAATTATTTCATTTTGGTATTTCACAAAGTCATGCGCGTTTCTGTAAGCCTTCATAAAATCCTCTTTTGATGATTCTAGGGGTTTGTACGAGAATTTAAAGCTATCAATCTCCCTGTCGTTGTGGCTAATATTCCCATCTCCAACGACTATGCACTCTATGAAAATACAATTCCACTCAGTAAAAAACCCGACCTCTATTACCTTACAGTAGTCACCTGCGGCACACGTAAAATACTTATGAAGGTATTTATCCGTAGCCTCTTGGAGTTCTTTCTTTTGTTGCTTAGTCATTGTTATTGTTTCATTTTTTTAATAAAAAATATATTCTTCATCATCGGTTAATTTCTTAGCCTTTTCCTTAGTCAGTTCCCCTAGTGTAGAACTCTCTAATTTGTCTAAGTCTTCCTTTATCTCAGCCTCTAACTCCTCCCGTGTGTAAGGGGTATATTGCTTTTCTACATCGCGTAGTTGCAGAAGCCTTTCTGACAAGAAACCCCACCCTATTGTTGCGATTCTTATAAGGTCGCCATTGTCTCCGTTATCAATAATTTCCACGAATTTACCATAGTCCCTATCTCCGTAGTCCTTTACCAATATCTTACCCCTAAATCTATCTTCCACAAAATCGTGGAAGTGCTTATCTGCTTCATTCATATTTATTCGGTTAAAATGTTCATTGTTTATACGTGTTTTGTTGTAATAAGGTTTCAGTTTTTTTAATTTATCTTCAGAACTATTTAGGTCATTGTACACTATACCCAAATTAAATAAGTCTCCCTCTCTCTCATATTCTATCGAATAATTGGTATACTCATCTATCTTGCGAGATTCTACTATACTTATATTCCTATTGAAAGGGTAGCATGTCAGCGTATATGCTGCCCGCTCAAAACTTTTTTTAAACGGGGTCGGTATTACTATTGTTTCGGTCTTCATCTTCCTCCTCTAGCTTTTCAACGCAAAACTCACATAAGGTAGGTTTACCTTCTTCGCAGTCCCAATTTTCGCATTCAGCGCAATCGTATATGCCTTCAATCGTATCAAAATACACCTCACAACCATCCTCCTCTAATATGTGCCCGCATTTGTCGCATTTTAGGAAGTAAACCACTATTTGCTTCTCTATTATCATTTTATTTTACGTTTAGCTTTGAAAAGCATTCATTACAATGGCATTCTCTAAAAACTAACTGCTTTCAGAGTCAGGACTTCATAGACTTGCCACGTGGCAACGCCTCCATCCCTTTTTGTTTTAGTTGCGAATCATGCCATGACACACAACGTAGCATTTTTAACCCTTGCTTCTTAATGTTTATGCTCGCATTTAAGTCGCGGTCATGTGTAGAATTACAGCTAGTACAAGTCCATTCTCTATCACTAAGAGTAAGGCTTTGATTAATGTAATTACACTGTGAGCACGTCTTGCTGCTAGGAAAGAATCTGTCAATCTTAACGATTGCCTTATCATTCCAATTAGCTTTATACTCTAACATCGCATAAAACTTTCCTAAAGAAACATCAGAGAATGCCTGTGCCAGCTTATGATTTCTCATCATATTCTTAACAGCTAAATCTTCAATACAGATAACATCGTGGTTTTTGATAATCTCTGTACTGACTTTATGCAGGTAGTCTGTTCTGATATTGGTTACTTTCTCATATATTTTTGCAAGTTTCGATTTCTGTTTAAATCGGGAATTGCTTCCTTTCACTTTTTTTGATAATTGCCGTTGTTCGTGTTTTAGCTTCTTTAAATTGGATTTAAGCGTCCGTATGTTCTTATACACTGTGCCGTCAGAGAGTATTGCTAAATCCTTTATTCCTGTGTCTACGCCTACCTCTGAACCCGTCTTAGCGTAAGGAGTATGTTCTGCCTCACAAGTAACGCTTACATAATACTTGCCCGTTGTTGACTTGGATACTGTGGCGAACAACATCTTACCCCAAATTTCTCTATTAACTTTAATATCAATACCTTCCTTAAACTTAGGCAGCCACAACTTGCCGTCCTCGATATAAAACTTTTGGGGAACTGTAAAACTCTGCCTATCGTGCTTAGATTTGAATGTTGGAAACTTAGCCTGCTTTCTAAAAAACCTGTTATAAGCCGTATCTAAATTCCTAAGAGACGCCTGCAAACTCTGACTATTTATTTCTTTTAGCCACACAAACTCTTCCTCATTTTTTAATTGTGTTAGAGCGGCAGCGTTATCGTAATAGTTAAGCGACTTCTTATCCTCCAAATACGCCTCTTTTCTAGCATTCAAGTAATGATTATAAATAAACCTACACGCTCCAAAATGCTTAGCAAGCAATACTTTCTGCTCCTTGCTTGGAGAAATTATAAACTTGTAAGATTTAAGTATAACCTTCATTTTTATCAATCTTTAGGCAAAGATAAGCATATTTCTACAAAAAACAACATATTTTGTATTATCTTTGTAGTAATAAAAAAAAGACGATCCCAAAAATTAATGGAAACGTGTAAGGAGTTTTTAGAGATGCCATTTATAACTCTAAAAATCTCTATTGGAATTTGCGGAACTACCGAGTTGCCTAACTCTTTAATTCTGTCCGTTCCTGTTTCGGTGATATACAGGTTGTCCGTTTTCTTTTTTTCCATGATAGCGTCTGACGTTGTCGGAGTAAGCAATAACCCACACCCTATCTCTTCGGTGAGGGGCATTGACGGCGCAAGCCGGAATAATAAACGTTTCTGTGGTGTAGGACGTGGCTTCCAAGTCAGATAGCACTTGGTCGAGCGCCATGTTGATGATGCCAGGAACATTTTCGCAAATAACGAAGGGCGGTTTAATTG
The DNA here is from genome assembly GCA_963556255.1 of Allolobophora icterica. Taxonomy (NCBI): domain Eukaryota; kingdom Metazoa; phylum Annelida; class Clitellata; order Crassiclitellata; family Lumbricidae; genus Allolobophora; species Allolobophora icterica. The sequence goes on along the minus strand of CAUVYU010000059.1, from coordinate 1,207 downwards.
TTCTAACAATTCTAAGCATTTCCGGCCAGAGGTAACGGTCATCTGATTTTCCACCTTGCTTTCCCGCGACTGAAAATGGTTGACAGGGTGGGGAGGCGGAAATAACATCAATTGTTCCCCTGTATTGTTCTCCGTTAAACTCTTTGACGTCTTCATATATTTTTACACTTGGAAAGTTCTGTTTTAATAATTTCCTGCACCATTTATCTGTTTCAACTTGGAATACATTTTCCCAACCAACAACGTAAGCCGCTAAATCAAATCCTCCTATACCTGAGAATAAACTTCCGTGTCTTATCATTTTCTGTTTTTCATAAACTCCTTCAGCATGATTGTAAGCAATTCTTTCAACGATTCAATGTCGGGGTCGTAGTTGTAAAGCATTGGGCATACATTGTATTCATGGTGGAGAACTTCAGCCTTCCCATCTTCGTCACATGATTCAATCCAAGTGTAAAACAGGTTGCCTTTTGCAAACACAAAGTATTCATTCCCGTCTTTTTTAAGAAACCCGTCATATTCAACTTCTGCCAACTCATCTGTTGGGGAGAAGTCCGGTACTGTTAATCGTCTCTGTTTAGTAGGCTGCGGATTCACGATTGAATCAAACATAAAGTTGCAGACTTTGTTAAGGTATTCTCTTTGAATGGCCGCGTCACCTGGTTTTGAATTTTCCATTTTGTTTGTTGTTTAGTTTGTTGACTTTAAAATTTTCTGTTCGTTGAAACTCTCAAATTACACCCATTTGGAAGAAGGTATTCTGTGTATTCCCTATCTCCGACCTCTCTTTTACAAAAAGGGGCGTCTAACACTATCTCCTTTGCGTCAGGGTAAAATATCTTACAAGAAAGTTCTTCCATTCTGTTAACATCCTCTATTGACTCAAGGTCTGCAAGAAGGTATATTTTCTCGTTTGGAACATACGTCTTACTCTCATCAAGCCTCAAATTTCTGTAAGCCTGTTGAATTTCCATAGGCACTCCTAATTTTGTTAAATCCATTTTATTTATTTGTTAATTACTCTGTTTAACGTTACTTTTTCTAAAAGGTTACACTTTTTCATGAATTTTTCATGACCCCTTCAAATAGTTGACTATTAACGTATTTCCAATCAATCTCTTCATAACGATCGAATCTTTTCTCTTAGCATCAGCCATTATTTCCTCTGTGTCTTCGGGGTCTAATGCTTCTAGCTGCCTGGCTATGG
>CAUVYU010000057.1:0-11282 GCA_963556255.1 Allolobophora icterica | reverse complement strand
ACGCAAGGAGGGTAGAAGGAATATAGGAGAGGACGAGCAGGAGAAAAGCGAGAAGAGGACAATGAGGAACGGAGGATTACAGGGAGAAATACAGGAGGGATACGGGAACACAGAGAATATGGAGGAATATATGGAAGATGATGAAATATCCATCAATCCGTATTTCAATTCATGCGACACAGACGTCTATAAAAGACTATAATACATACATAGACACATAAACACAAACATACATTAATGTATATATATACAATTATACATACTAGATAACTAGTTAAGCTTTATTGATTCCATGCACATGTTAACCATACCAGCCGTAGTACTGTCATTAAATGTAAGGGTGACCCTGTTAAGCGGGACCTTGGTCCTTTTAGGGTTTTCTTTCTCTAGTTTATTGTTCCCTAATAACCTCATTCTATACACTTGTAAGATACATGAAATGTCTTTTTGAAGGGACCAATAAAATTTATAGTTATGGTTTTACACACACACACACACACACACACACACACACACACACACACACACACACACACACACACACACACACACACACACACACACACACACACACAACATAGTTGAACATACATACATATATAATTTTTTTTCAGTCCATATCCGCAAGTGGGACGTAGGTGAGGCGCTCATCTCCTTTTCTAAGCCCTTGAGCCGGCAATGGACGAATCCCAAGGTCCTGGAGACGGGGCCAGTGATATCACAGGACTTGCCGTTTACTTCCCAGCTTACGCCGGTACCAAATTATACTGCTTGGTGGCAGAGGCACGGTGTGCGCAAACAACTTGCCCAAAGTCGTTGCACGCAGTCGAACCGGCGACCGCATGATCATTGACCAAACGCGTTACCGATAGCTCCACCGTGCCGCACTATAGCTCCACCGTGCCGCACTATAGGATACCAAAAATAAATGACCACAAATTGTGCTTTTGTCTTCAGATGGCCAATCGTCAGAAATTGCCGAAGACAACGATGAAAGCCCAGTTATGGCTTGGCCTGTTATCGAAAGGTATGTACATCCATTGTAGCTTGGCCTGTTATCCAAAGGTATGAACGTACGGTGTGGCTTGGCCTGTTATCCAAAGGTATGTACATCCATTGTAGCTTGGACTGTTATCCAAAGGTATGAACGTACGGTGTGGCTTGGCCTGTTATCCAAAGGTATGTACATCCTTTGTGGCTTGGCCTGTTATCCAAAGGTTTGAACGTACGGTGTGGCTTGGCCTGTTATCCAAAGGTATGTACATCCATTGTGGCTTGGCCTGTTATTCAAAGGTATGTACATCCGGTGTGGCTTGGCCTGTTATCCAAGGGTATGTACATCCATTGTGGCTTGGCCTGTTATCCAAAGGTATGTACATCCGGTGTGGCTTGGCCTGTTATCCAAAGGTATGTACATCCGGTGTGGCTTGGCCTGTTATCCAAGGGTATGTACATCCATTGTAGCTTGGCCTGTTATTCAAAGGTATGTACATCCGGTGTGGCTTGGCCTGTTATCCAAAGGTATGTACATCCATTGTGGCTTGGCCTATTATTCAAAGGTATGTACATCCGGTGTGGCTTGGCCTGTTATCCAAAGGTATGTTCATCCGGTGTGGCTTGGCCTGTTATCCAAAGGTATGTTCATCCGGTGTGGCTTGGCCTGTTATCCAAAGGTATGTTCATCCGGTGTGGCTTGGCCTGTTATCCAAAGGTATGTTCATCCGGTGTGGCTTGGCCTGTTATCCAAAGGTATGTTCATCCGGTGTGGCTTGGCCTGTTATCCAAAGGTATGTTCATCCGGTGTGGCTTGGCCTGTTATCCAAAGGTATGTACATCCGGTGTGGCTTGGCCTGTTATCCAAAGGTATGTACATCTGGTGTGGCCTGGCCTGTTATCCAAAGGTATGTACATCCGGTGTGGCCTGGCCTGTTATCCAAAGGTATGTACATCTGGTGTGGCTTGGCCTGTTATCCAAAGGTATGTACATCTGGTGTGGCCTGGCCTGTTATCGAAAGGTATGTACACCTGGTGTGGCTTGGCCTGTTATCCAAAGGTATGTTCATCCGGTGTGGCTTGGCCTGTTATTCAAAGGTATGTTCATCCGGTGTGGCTTGGCCTGTTATTCAAAGGTATGTTCATCCGGTGTGGCTTGGCCTGTTGTCCAAAGGTATGTTCATCCGGTGTGGCTTGGCCTGTTATCCAAAGGTATGAACGTACGGTGTGACTTTACCTGTTATCCAAAGGTATGAACGTACGGTGTGGCTTTACCTGTTATCCAAAGGTATGAACGTACGGTGTGGCTTGGCCTATTATCCAAAGGTATCTATACTTATGATGTGGCTTTACCTGTTATCCAAAGGTATGTACGTACGGTGTGTCTTTGCCTGTTATCTAAAGGTATGTAGGTATGATGTGGCTTTACCTGTTATCCAAAGGTATGTACGTATGATGTGGCTTTACCTGTTATCCAAAGGTATGTACGTACGATGTGGCTTGGCCTGTTATCCAAAGGTATGTACGTACGATTTGGCTTTACCTGTTATCCAAAGGTATGTACGTACGGTGTGGCTTGGCCTGTTATCCAAAGGTATGTACATCCGGTGTGGCTTGGCCTGTTATCCAAAGGTATGTACATACAGTGAGCCTTGGCCTGTTATCCAAAGGTATCTACATCCGGTGTGGCTTGGCCTGTTATCCAAAGGTATGTACATCCAGTGAGCCTTGGCCTGTTATCCAAAGGTATGTACATCCGGTGTGGCTTGGCCTGTTATCCAGAGGCTTTTACATCCGGTGTGGCTTGGCCTGTTATCTAAAGGTATGTACATCTAGTGTGGCTTGGCCTGTTATCCAAAGGTATGTACATCCAGTGAGCCTTGGCCTGTTATCCAAAGGTATGTACATCAGGTGTGGCTTGGCCTGTTATCCAGAGGCTTTACATCCGGTGTGGCTTGGCCTGTTATCTAAAGGTATGTACATCTAGTGTGGCTTGGCCTGTTATAAAAGCATGTAATCCGGTGTGGCCTGGCCTGTTATCCAAAGGTATGTACATCTACTGTGGCTTGGCCTGTTATTCAAAGGTATGTAATCCGGTGTGGCCTGGTCTGTTATCCAAAGGTATGTAAATCCAATGTAGCTTGGCCTGATACCTAACGGTATGTACATCCAGTGTGGCTTCGTCTCTTATCCAAATGTAAGTACATCCAATGTGGCTTGGCCTTTTATCCAAAGGTATGTAGATCCAATGTGCTTTGGCCTGTTATCCAAAGGTATTTCCATCTATTTGTACATCTTAAGACGCTGGTGTAAAATGGTGCAATCGCTCAGCAGACATGAGATTGGATCCTGATCAGTTTAGAATGTGCAAAGCATCATATAAGATCAATATATTGTGTCATTTCTTGTCACAGGGCATATCACATCATACACGGTATCGAATTGTATTTTATCATATCACATCATATTTAGTTAGAAGTCGCTAAAGCAGTTCTTTTCAAAACATTGTTCATCACTTTGAGCTAAACAGTCTCCCGAATAACATAATATCATTTGGGTGGTCGTATGGTAGGGTAAGGTCGATGTCAATGGCCCTGGCAGCCACAGAACGTCGTTATATAATATCGATTCGTCTTACGTCACATCATTTCCTCATCGTAATCTTTGAATTTCTAAAGCACGACCAGCTTATTCACGAGCGCTACGTCAAGTCAGAGATGTAATATCAGCTCAGTTGAACTAAAACAGGTCGAGCGATAATCCGGGTCAGTTGAAGGTCATGTTTTGTTTACAGGCGCAACTGGTGCGCCCGATGGGGTGAATACTGCATACCCGAATCGAGGGTCAAGTTCGCCAACTGTTGCCGCGCCCTTCGTTGCATCTGTGGCACTTTCCTCTGGAACCCTGGCAAATGCCAGTGCAAGAAGTCGTCGCTGTTCGGCAGATAGGTGGCGACATTGTCGCCGGAGACCGGAAGACGTCGTCGGTCGGGTACACGGTGTCGAGACGCGCAAGCGTTGGTCGCTTTGCTATGGCTTCCGGTTCCGGCGATAACTGGAAATTGGTCGTTCGGGAAAGAGAATGACGACTGTGCTAGTATTTTCTGGAATAAAGTGTCGCTCGTGTAGTCGGCGTCTGTTTGATTTCCAGTCGCTAGGTGGAGCTACTGAGTCCATATTCAGTTGCTTCTCAATTCCTTCTCATCTTGTTTTCTTCTAATTACCTTTCTTTCTCATCTACGCATTTTCCTCATCGATACACACATACAATTGTTGATGATGAGCCCAGGTGACTCTGCCAGGGTAATCTGCAGGCCCGCCGACAGAAATTCCGGGTCCCTGGGCATTTGTCCCCGCTGACCCCCTCTCGGTAATCTGGGCCTAGTTTACAATTAGCCTACTTCTGTTACAGTTGGGGTGCTCGATGGCGTAGTCACGTAGTGGTTAGTGCGCTGGACTGTCAGTCGAGAGGTCGGGGGTTCAAATCTCCGCCAGGGAAGAAATTTGGTTCAAGATTTCTGCTCCACCTGCATCCCCTAGCCAACTCAGCTAGGCCTATATTGAGTACACCGACCTTACACTGTCGGTGGGAAGACGAGACGGCGAGGGAGATGACTGGCCGCCCCCTCATATGCCGAGGCTAAGAAAATGAAGTCACTAACACTTCATTGTTCATACCCATGGCTGCCTCAGACTAGCTTAAGGGACTGCTCTTCTCTTCTGTTACAGTCTGCACCTCATTATCAACTCCAAAATAAAAATGTTAATGGTAACGTTTTCTAGACTCTAGACTAGAGCGACAGTATGGCCTTGACCCTGCTCATTTTCCACTGAAATGATCAGGTGAGATCCTTTATCATCGCTGCCCCTTTGAATGGGTGCCACGTTATTTAAGGTCCCCGTTTAAGGATCGTGCTAGAGCGACCGTGTGGCCTCGACCCCGTTAATGTTTCAACGATTTAATCGGTTGAGATCCTTCACCACCGATGTCTGTTTGAATGGGTGCCACGTCATTTACGGTCTCCATTTAAGGACCGAGATTTAAATCTCTTAAATAAACTACCATCGGTTGGTTAAGTTGGATCAGTTTTGCTGTGTTATAACAGGCTTAATACAAGGTATTACTGAATAAAGAAAACGACGTACTTGTAAATGTAGCATTTCGAAAAGCCTATAAAAGGTGTCAAATTAGAACTTAATATAATTCATAATGTTCTCTGTTTAGGCTATCGAGATCTTGTGGTTTCCAAGGCAGCTGACGTCGACTCGTCTAAAAGAAAAGTAATTTATAATTTATGTACAACAAGGCCTGTTCCGTACGTTACTAGCGATTGAATGTAAGTAAATGTAGAGGTCATAGCGTACGGACCGAGATTTAAATCTCTGAAATAAGCCAGCATCGGATTCTTAGGTTTTGTTAGATATTGTTCAACGACTCTGTGTCATTAAAGTTATCCACTTACTAACTAAATTATACTTAGAGAGCACGAGGCATATGTAACGTCTGGAAAATCCTATAAAAAGGTGTCTTAACAATACCTAATATTATTTATAATGTTAACTGTACGGGCAGAAATTTTGTTCGAGATTTCTGCTCCATCTGCACCCCTAGCCAACTCATCTATGATGAGTAGGCCTACACTGACCGTACACCGTCGGTGGGAAGATGAGACGGCAAGGGAGAGGACTGGCCACCCGCCCTCATATGCCTCATATGAAGTGGCTAACACTTCATACCTATGGCTGCCTCAGGGCTAGCGTAAGGGACTGTTCTTCTTCTAACTATTTAGCGACATCTTGTGGCTGCCAGGGGCCTAGGGCCATTAAATACAACGGCCATAGCAGGCATCTCTTACGGTTGCCAGAAGTGGGGGTTAACGTTCTAGATATTAACTGGGGGTTTGTTGATCACCGATAATATATTTAATTTACTTATCATGTTGGCCTATGCTATCGAAAACACATGTTATCTCTGAGTAATTTACAGTTCTGAGTGACTTCTGAGCCTCATATGTGTAAGTCGGCCAGAGTGGGGGGTTTGTTCTCCCATTCCAGGTAGGGGGATAGACGCCACTGACAAATACCACATTACCACCACCAATACCACCACCACCACCACCACCACCACCACCACAATGCACCTATGACTATCTAACAGACCTAAACAATTGAGTTTTAAGACAGTTAGCTAATTTATGCAGCACAGAGTCAAAGGTAAAAGTAGGCCTACGTAAGTGCAGTGCCGACTGTTCCAGAAGGACGGCTCAACACACGAGAAGGCACGACGGGATAGAGTTGAAGTACGACAGCGTGGCACCAGCAAATCTCCATGGGTCGAAACGATTACCGACCCATTTAACTCGAGACTGGAACACAGAGCTATACCTGGTGTATGCCGGAGCTGTGCCACTAATTGCGGCACGTGACAACATGATGGTCTTGAAAACAATACGCTCCGAAACAGGAAGCCAGTGCAGCGTATCCTTCATACATTCCGTTATTTTACTATTATATTTCCTATTAGTCTTATATTTATATCTGGATCTTTCCATACAATAATCACAAGCCAATTATCAATGTTATGACATTCCATCGTTAAAAAGCAACTTCCGGTATAGGGGCTTTCACCTCCAGACGTTTCACCTCTAGGGGCTTTCACAAGTTCACATTATAAGCCAGTGATCTAGTAACCCAGACAGCTTTATTAAAAGTAGGGTGACCACACGTCCCGAATTATCCGGGACAGTCCCTGAATTTGAAAAAATGTCCCGCGTCCCGGACACGTCCTTTCCGGGACAATGAAACGTCCCGGAATGATTTTTTCCTAATTAAATACGTAGGAATTGCTATTTTAATATGTCAATAATAATAGAAAGTAAAAAAAGTAAAATTATAAAGTATAAATGAGAAAATATAACAACGTCAACAATTATCCGGCGTCGCAAAAAAATTACAAATCCGTGGCACAATGTAATCTTAAGAGTGTGGCTAACTAAGAGTCTACATTCTGCACTAGAGGCTGCATGGTACGTCTATGATAGATGAACACGAGGAGGACGATGGAGGACGGTTTGCAATGATGATGGAGGAACCGAGAATCTGAGGAATTCAGAGGGGAATCGTTCCAGAGGGGTACGGCTGTGTTGGATGTGGCTCGGTTGGAGAACGAGATGAGTAGTGACTGGGGGTTGAGAAAGACTGAGATAGGAGGAGGATCGGGTGGAGCGGGTTGCCTGAATGTTGAAGAGATCACGGAGGTACATGGGCTGGGAATATTGTAGGGAGTTGTAGGTTAGTGATAGGACCTTGAAGTGGATTTCTTTGGGATTTTTAGCCAGTGTAGTGATTTGAGGATCGGAGTGATATGATGATGTTTGGGCGTTCTAGTGACAGCTTTAGGTAGTGAGTTTTGGATAAGTTGCAGATGCTTGATTTGGTGGATGCAAGGTTGAGAAAGAGGGAATTCCAGTAATAGAGCTTTGAATGAACAATGGAGGTAGCAATGGTAGAGGCAGTGTTAAGGTCGAGCATGCTCCGGATGCGTCGGAGGTCACGGATGTGTATGAAGCAGGAGCGCAAGAGGTTGGAGATGTGGTTAGAAGAGATGTGGATCAAAAGTAATTCCAGGATTGCAGACAGGGAGTCAAAAGTGAAGGTAAGAGACGATGAGTTAGTCGATAGGTGCATGGAATGGTCAGGGATTTTCTTGATTTGATCAGGAAGGCCTAGGATTGCTAATTCTGTTTTGGAAGGATTAAGGCATAAGAGATTGGATGTTAATTTAGACTCTAAGATCATGTTTCCATCACATACTTGGCTTTATTTATAGCCATTTGAAGATATTGGCCGCCATCTTATCCGCCATTTGGTTTTCTGGCTGTGCTACATATGTGTCTTTAGTTCCATTGCATTCCTTGACCCCGAAAATGTTAATTTAGACTCTAAAATCATGTTTCCATCACATATATAACTTCACTTATAGCCATATGAAGACACGGGCCGCCATTTTGGCCGCCATCTTGTTTCTCATGCAACCGCCAAAAATCCAGCTTGCTACCCGCGATTTTCGTTTTCAGCAGGGTCAAATTAGTCTAGAAACACCGAGTAGCAAATTGTTACATGATTTGCTTCTAACAATGCCATTTTGAGATTCCAAACCTAGTATATATTAGGGCTGCATTTCGATTAATTTTTTTAATCGCGATTAATCGCACGATTAAAAAAATTAACGCGATTAATTAATCGCATATTTCATGACATTTTTTAAGGGTCCAGAATAAAAAATTCAAATAATTCAATCAAATTTCTAAATGAAGAATCTCAATTTTTAATGATTTTAAACCAACTACGTTATGTAAAGCGGTATGTTAAATAAATGATTCATACGCAGACAGCGACGAATTACTGCGGTGATAATTAAATTCACGGTTGTAATAACGACAAACAACTACTTTATCAGTTTTGAATGTAAACTGTCTATCCATAACTGTTTTGCCTGTTTTCTTCAACTCCATTGTTCCACTTTTAAAATTTGTCATAAATCAAAACGCTTGTTTGAATGCAAAAAAAATGAAAGAACATGCGCCGGAGGACCGGATGTACACAGGCAGGATGTGCACTGTTCCACGTGAGAAGTCCTACGTGACTTAACAGGAGTGGGCGATAACCGATTACTTGAAGAGTACTGATTACAAAACTGAATTCTTATTTTAGATAGACTTCTAATGCGTCCTTTGCGTTAATGCGTTAAAAAAATTAATCGCAATTTTTTTTAACGCGTTAATCGCGGGCGTTAACGGCGATTAACGCGCAGCCCTAGTATATATGAGACTACGTTAACCGCGTTGAGTAATTGTGTGATGCAGGTGGAAAAGAGCTTTGGGAGTATAGAGTTGGGTGTCGTCTGGGTAGAGATGGTGGTCAACAGAGGAAGATTTTATATATGAGATCGCTTGATGGTGTGGTATACAGGATAAAGAGGATTGGACCCAGGACGGAGCATTGAGGGACACTACAGGAGAGAGGGAGGGGTTAAGAGCAGTGGCTGGAGGCTTTAAAAGAGAGGAATCGGGAAGACAGATAGAATAATATACATCAAATAAAACATGGCCCCGTAGTCACTTTATCAAGTCTTTACTATCTAGGCTAGAATCCTGATTAAATTTAAGCAATTTGTTATACTTTGTATTGGTATGGCTCGTTTTCTTTCTAATTAAAACAACTACAAATAAAATGCTTAAGTTAATTTTGGTCTAAAATCTTACAAATATATTTTTCAGTCGAGGTTTAGCGCATGTAAAACGCTCTTCCTAATGAGCCCAGTTTCTAACTGACTTTGACGTAGAGCCTACATTGGAATTACTGTGGTGTCCCGGAATGGCAGAAAAGAAATGTGGTCACCCTACTTACAATTATTTCTGTCAGCAACGCAACCGCAACCGACACACACCTATTAGTGAGCTATGTGTATATTGATTTCGCATGCCCTTTGGTACATTGTATCAACTGCCTCTTGATTTAGAGATTGCATATTGCCAAAGTAATTTATGATGATTTAATACAGTTTATTTTCAATACATTTTCGGTTAAGCTTTACGAGTATGTTTATTGAAGGTCAGCACCGCAACCGATAATACACACATGCCACTAATGTTTAAGTTATTTTATTTGTAATATATCAGATCGCAAGTAAATACTAAAGAAACTGGACCTATCATTTTTTGCACACGCGTCAAGCTGGGTTGGCGTAACACTTATATTTCAAACAATTTGTCAGCACCGCAACCGTCAGCACCGCGACCATGCAAGCAGTCGTCGTGCTGACTTCACGGTCGCGGCTGTGACAGAAACTTAGTTGTTAGAGCTTCAGTCACTCTGAAGATAAATAACCGTTATGTTTTGACAGTATATTCAATTTTTCCATGTTATACAGTTTTACATGAACTATGAAACTACCAGATAAATTTTGTTAGTCAGCTTGTTTCCTGACATTTTGAATTGGTTGCGTTCAGTGGCGGCGCCGCCTATGTTTGTTGTACGACTTTTGCCGTACCACGGTACCACTTTTTAAGGTTTTACGGAAAAAACATAATTTTACCGTACGCTTTTCCTCTGACCCTCTAATTTGCCGTACCACTTTTCAAATCGTGGCGCCGCCACTGGTTGCGTTGCTGACATAATGTGGTTGCGGTGCCGACATGGGTGTGGTAGGCTACACCAACAGTTTATGAAAACAATATTCATGGGGAACTAGGGCACATCCCCTATGAACCATATTCTAATATCTTTACACTATATTTGTATTTTTTTTAAACTTTTTACAATAAAAATCATAACTTTTATTTTTTGTTTAGAGCAACTAAAATTACACGTTCTCAAATATTCACCCACCTCTGCCTAACATCATTGTCGATTAAAGCCCATCTTCTCCTCAGATATTTAATCTCCTTCGTTTCCATCTCCTCCTCGAAAGCCATCGCCTCCTCTTCCTCCTTCTGGTTATCGCCTAAATTTCTCTCCTCTTTTCATTCTCCATCTATGTAGGTAAGTAAGTAAGTAAGTAAGTCACTTTTTTAACTTTAACCAGCTGACAAAACGCACTCTGGTGTACACTACATGTAAATTAGCAGTTGGCAAATTACAATGTCCGGGTTAATTCAAATACAAAATCCTAACCAAGAAAGTCTTTCTCATTAAGCTATCAGCTTTGGGTAATATCCGGTTATTGTGTTCTTGGTCGAAAGGTGTATACAGTTTTCTCTCCTACCTGCTTCTACCTCTTCTATCAAATGGCTCTTAAATCTTCTCTAACTCCGCCCTTCTATTTTTCCTCGTTTAACGCTTCCTCCTTTCTACCTCTCCTAGTTTTGTTATCTATGCTTCCTCTCTTGTGTCTCCTCTCCATGTATTCTCCTCCCTCGGCTTATTCGTCCTTTATCCAGGCCTCTTTCCACCTTCTCCTCCATCTCGTTTTCCTCCCTTTCCTCCTCTTTCCGCCTCTTCCTTGTTATCTCACTACCTTCCCCAGCTCTCTTCCCATACTTGCTTTCCTCAATCCCTGCCTCCTCCCTCTCCCCCTCCTCGCCCCTGTAGGATTTCCGAAAGCGTCTAACTCAATCAGTTGGCTCATCCGGAGACCAACTGTGATGCAGTTGCTGAAGCTGGTGACCAGCGAATGAGACGGACGATCGAAACAGCATTAGGCTGATTGGATAAGCGGCTGCTGCGCGAGACTGGTGCTGAGGCAAACGGATGCGGTGCATGGGAGATGACATCGCGGATGCTGAGTGA
>CAUVYU010000056.1:0-13305 GCA_963556255.1 Allolobophora icterica | reverse complement strand
TGAGTGGTATAAACTCTGTTAATTTGTGAAATTTTGTGATATCTTTTCCACGCTTTTGTGACACTTTGTGACATTTCCCCAGCCTTCTGTTACATTTTATGACATCTTTTCCAAACCTGTACAAGTGGGTACTTTATTTCGGTACTTGTTAGCGTCGTAGGTACTTTGTACAGTATTTATCCACACTTTAGAGTAGGCACTTGCACGATTGAACAATCCCATTCAGAAGCCTCATTCCAGCGTTTGGGAGTAACCTGGTCCCTGCGTTTAGCCTTCAAGTGTCGCTTTAGAAACTTGTAGTCTATTATTACGATTCTCCTCTTCCATTCATAGACTGGACCAGGGCCAAAATAAACGAGGCTTTGTGGTCCATATGGTCAATTCTAAACACCATCCACCTTAGCCCGCTGATCCTTAGTATGCAGTGTTTAATCTAGTCCCCCTCTTCTGGGAGGGGAAACAAGGTTTTTGGGGAGCAAAGAATTTACACAAGATTTTTTAATCCATCTTGAAAAAGTTTCAGACTTTTCCTAATTTAATTTTCCAAAAAAGTAGATGACTTTTTTTAGTCCTTCGCCCGATTTTTAACTTTTTCTACAGCAATTACTCTCTGAAAAAGGTTGATGACCTTTTTTAGGAATTCATCTCTCTGGGGGGAAAACCATGTATCCACATGTATCGTGGGGGGGAATTTCCTCCCCTAAAGGTCTCTACATTGTAATATTGCTGGCCTCTGGGGGGAAACACAAATCCTGGGGGGACATTGGGGGGGGACGTCTAGATTAAACACTGCTTAGTGTGCCTGCATTACCATTTGGATCTTGACCTTGGAACCGATTCTGACTCTACCTGTCTAGCCAGTTTGTCTTGACTGAGCGCTCGTTAATAAGCTGCTTCTTTCGATTTGGCTTTTGGGTGCTGTATAAATCTCGAGATTACGATTAAGATTATATTGAAATCTGCAGAAACATTTTGTCTAAAGCCTTTCGTCCTAAGCCTTTTGTCTGAAGCTTTTTCTCCAAAGCATTTTGTCTAAAGCCTTTTCCCTGTAATAGTCCCAACGACCAGCATTTCATGAAAGCCTACGCGATTACTTTGAGATGTTCAGTTGTAGGATATGAGTTTTATGGACAGTATTTCACTTGCCAACCACATGTCTTTTATTTCGCGTGTTACTTGAAAGTCTGTATAACTTTCAAAACTGTCTCCAGCAACGAAAGTTAGCATTTGTAAATTAGGTAAGTAAGTAAGGGGCCTAACTGCCTAATTCAAATCGATAACAAAAGGTAATTCTATTTGAACGACATAATTCTATCAAGGTGTAGATTTCTGAAGCCACCATTTATCGTCGCTCAGTTGTAGTAGTTTCAGTTTAACGACGCTGTCTCATAACAAAGATGATTAGCGTCGCCCTCCTCCTTTATCCAGGCTTGGGACTGGCACTGTCAGAGTGCGAACAGTGTCGGAGACTTCGCTCAGTTGTGATCTACTTCGTTCTCTTTATAGACCACCTATGTTGTCGAACTTTCGTTTCATTGTGATTGTATATCAGACTATATCTTTCCAATGACAGGTCTAAAGTCACCCTTTGTAGCCGACCTTGTACTTTCCTGGTGAAAAGTAACGCTTGAACGTCTTATAAACATGTCAAATATGATTTGAAGAATTCTTAAACGTACCTGTTGAGTTTATATTGTTGCAAAGCTTTCTTCATGGAGAAACGGTAAGAAGATATACTCACTGCGCCCTAGGGCACACAATAGAATTATACCTAATGCTGACTCTTTAGCTCGTAAAACCTTTGTCATTCGAATGTTATATGCTTAAATTAATTTTATGAACAATGTACACCAAAATGCGGTTAGAAGTTGGTTTTGAATAAAGGATATACTTACTTACTTACTTACATCACTTTTCTTTTGCAAACACGTTGCACTTGGTAGTTGAGAGTTTAATAACTGATACAGTAAAACCCGAAAGATATAACCGACTGCTACAGTAGAACCTGTTACCTGTATTGCTCGTCCTGACCTAACACCTTGATTGTTTAAAGTTCCTATGGTTACATAACTAGCCATTCTACTAGCTTCGATCTATCTGCGATACATAATAGCAAGTCATGCGCTCGCGTTTAAGTCATTTATTATCTCTATAAATTGAGGTGTTTTGTCACAATTTAACTGAATGAGTTTTGCAACGTTTCTGTATGTTTTTCGAAACTGTCAACAAGACCCAGTGATGGTTCGATTTTCTACGTTTGTTTTGATCAAAGGGAGTTGTTTCTTGTAGTTTCTATTTTCATGTAGCCTATGGGAGTATGGGGTCGTATGTTACCTGCGTCGGGTGACGCAGTGAAATCTGTTGTCAGAATTACGTAAACAAGTTTTTGTCATTCGATGACGTATTTTAATATGTTTTCATCTGTTCATTCCTTCCATCTTTCTTTCGTTCTTCCTACTCTCTTCCCTTCATTCTTTCCATCTTTCCTTCCATCGGTCGATTTTTCCTTCTTGGTTTCTTTTCCGTCTGTCCTTCATTCATTCATTCATTCATCTTTTATTTGTTCATTCCTAATTCATTCATTCATTAATTTCTGCATTCCTTCCTGCCTTTTTTCAATTCATTCATTTCTTCGTCCATTCATTTCTTTATTCTTTTATTTCTTGATCAAATCATTTCTTCATTCAGTCATTCAAGGCAAACTGTACTCATTGACCGACTAATTTATTCATTTTTCGTTTATCGCAGTATTTGACTTAAAATGATAAACGTGGGTGTGTATATAATTTGTTATACGGAAATGCAGTGTTTTCTCATCTCTCGGGAGTTTTTCTTCTAGCGCACGATTATAGCTTACATTTGTTCAAAAATATCAAATTAAGTATCATCATCATCATCATCATCATCATAATCATCATCATGAATAAAAAAATTAAGAAATGAATGAATGAGAAAATAAAACGAGGAAGGATGAAATGAATGAATGAATGAATGAATGAATGAATGAATAATGAAATGAATGAATGAATGAAGAAATTAATGAAGAAATGAATTAATAAAGAATTGAATGTACGGAGAAATGAATGGTTGAAGAAATGAATGAAGAAGTAAATGAATGAGGAAATTAAAGGAGGAAGGAAGAAATCGATTAAATAAATGAATGAATGAATAAATGAATGATTGGAAAAAAGGAATGGACGAAGAAATGAATGAATTGAAAAAAGGCAGGAAGGAATGCAGAAATTAATGAATGAATGAATTAGGAATGAACAAATAAAAGATGAATGAATGAATGAATGAAGGACAGACGGAAAAGAAACCAAGAAGGAAAAATCGACCGATGGAAGGAAAGATGGAAAGAATGAAGGGAAGAGAGTAGGAAGAACGAAAGAAAGATGGAAGGAATGAACAGATGAAAACATATTAAAATACGTCATCGAATGACAAAAACTTGTTTACGTAATTCTGACAACAGATTTCACTGCGTCACCCGACGCAGGTAACATACGACATACGCATGACTTGCTATTATCATCATCATCATCATCATCATTATTATCATCATCGTCGTCGTCATCATCATCATCATCATCGCAATCATCATCATCATCATCATTATCGTCATCATCATCGTCATCATTATCATTATTATTATAATCAGTGGTGGAAGTAGTAGTTGTTGTTGTCGTTGCTATTGTACTACTATCACTATTACAACCACCGCTATAACAACAACAACAACCACTACCACTACCACTAATAAACTACTGCTAATAATAATTAAGATAATAATAGTAATACCTATTATTATTATATTAGTGCATAATAGGTAGACTACTTTCCTCTTCAGAGAATTAGATATACCCAGGGTATAACCGCAGTCGCTCTTAACAACGCCCATTCTTCAATAAAACCCGATCAGCGAAGACTAGCAGTCACAAAGCAGCGCTTCCTACAATAGCATTTTTTTAAACCCTGATGGCTCATGAGTACCTGGGTTTAAAGATAATGATAGGTATTAACAGTGATAAATTAAAACTAATGTCTTGGGGGCTGTTTGGGGGTTTCTGGTGTGATGTGTTATCGATCGTAGCCAGCAGACACCCAATGAATAAATCGTCTCAGAACTTCCCTTCAAATAAATCTGCCTGATAAAACGAATGAATATGGTTCATAGCTTTCGCAAAATAGACTGAAGAGGGCGTCAACCGCTACGACGACGTGTCTACTATTCCCATTGTGTTTGTCAAGACCAGTCGCCTTTGTATGGCTGAGAAATAATGTCACACGCATCAGGGCATTTAATAGTCGAGTGGTTAAAGTGGTCGCCTTGTAACACGGAGGCTTTGGGTTCGATCTGCCTCCCATTAGGGACCTTAGACACCTTTGAAACTGTGTCAACCAATGCTATATAATGATAGAACACGATCGACGGCTGATAATAGATGTCCCTCTTAGACACCCTTATTTGAGAAGGTAACGAATGGCTGTATATATAAACTGTGGGACACTGCATGCTTTTGGTCAAAGTGGATCGCCTTGTAACGCGGAGGGTAATGGGTTCGATCCTCCTCAGACAGTTTAATAATAATATTATCAAAAGATTTATAAAGCGCAAGTTTAAGCTTATGTAACTAAATACATGGCAAATGCGCTGTTTGGAGACCTTTACAGTAACTCATTGATGCTTTGGCCATTAGAGAGTGGCGCTTAATAAATGCATGATGATGATGATGATGATAATAATAATAATAATAATAATAATAATAATAATAATAACACCAACAGCAACAATAAGACGATTCATTTAGCGCCGTAGCACAGCCGAGGCCAAAGAAATGGGCGCTGTAGGTCTACACGGGTTTAAAAATCAGTCAATGAAAATATGGCCATGTGTTAAAGAGTGGACCGTGATACGGTCCGGTGACTGAAACGTAACACATTGAAATCTGTATTTGTTTAGGCTTAGAGTGAACTAGTCTTAGAGTGTTAGGCTTGGAGTGGTAGGCTTAGAGTGTTATTGTTTGCGAACTATGGCAGAACAGAGTTCAATGGTGTTGGGGTGAAGCGAGTTAAAAGGTTTCCTATAGGACTAGAGTCGTATCCTATGCGGGGTTAGGCTAGTTACGCAATTCGGTAGGTCCAAAGTTCAGAAAGAAGAGGCTCCAGAGCAAATTATGGGAAGCAGCCGGTGTTATTTTTAGGATGTGATTTCTCCCGTTCCCAGTCACTATTCATCTCTAGTTCTCCAACCGATCCATTATTCTGGAATGATCTTCCTCTGAAACCCGCAAATTCTCGGTACTCCCGCCATTACCCGACGTGGTGGGGCTTCGTGGGAAATGGGACGCACACGTCTTCAGCAGTGATTGATCTAGACGTCTTTGGAGGGAAAGTTCCCCCCAGGATTGATGTTTCCCCCCCCCCCCAGAGGCCGGCAATATTACAATGTAGAGACGTTTAGGGGAGGAAATTTCCCCCCAGGATACATGTGGATCCATGGTTTTGCCCTTCTCCCCCCCCCCCCCAGAGAGATGATTTCCTTAAAATAGGTCATCAACTTTTTTGAGAGAGTAATTGCTGTAGAAAAAGTTGAAGAAATCGGGCGAATGACTAAAAAAGAAGACGAAATTTGGAAAACTCTGAAACTTTTTGAAGATGGAAGAAAAAATCTTCTGTAAATTCTTTGCTCCCCCCAGAAACCTTGTTTCCCCTCGCAGAAGAGGGGGACTAGATTAAACACTGCGTCTTCAGGCAACAATACGACGATTGGTCCGGTCTCGATATTTAGGGGTCGTCCATAAAGAACGTCACCAAAATATGACCCACTTACCCTCCCTCCCTCCCCTTTCGGATGTCCGCACCCCTAAGCCAATTTTTAATGTCGTCATCATTATTTTTACAATTATTCCACAGTTCCTGTGCACGTTTAAGTGACAGTTCAGGTTTCATATCGCAGGATGTGCAGAAATGAAAGCCTCTTTAAATTCGCAGTAAAGGTTATACCATGCATGAGGTATAACGGCATTCACTTCACTGACCTTTTCGTCTTTCAGTGAAGATTGAAACAAGGTGGTGTTTAAAAAACTATCAAATTTTAAATTTTAGATGCGGACGTCCGCACAGGTCATAACCCTCCCCCTTGTCCGCATTTGTCCACAATTCGATGACCCCTCCCTCCCCCCTCATTGCGGACGTCCATTTCCCCTTACCGGAATCCTACCATGGGCGTCCGCAGAATTTTTTTAGGGGCTTAACATTTTTGTAGTGAGGGCGGGGGGAATGTTTGTAGATAGGAGCAAAATTACGTTTTTTGCACAGAATAGCTATTTTTGTACACAGAACACGTGACAACTTTAAAATAAATAATGGTCAAGGACTTTACCTAAATAATTGCTTTTTCGCACTGAGAATCGTGCTGGGACTGTTGTAATAATCCTAATAATCAAAAGGCAGAATTTTTTTAAATATGCGCAAAATCCAGGAGCGGCAAATGCCTTCATCCCCTTCCCCCCCCCCCCAAGGACGCCCGTGAATCCTACCTTACTTTCGAGCAACTCTGCCAGCAAGCCGACTCTAACCTTTTCTCAGCCATCATAACTAACCCAGTATCAGTTGTTACCTCTCAAGACAACTGTCGTATATACTCACTGCGCCCCAAGGCACACAATAGAATTACACCTAATGCTGACTCTTTGCCCGTAAAACCTTTGTAATTCGGATGTTATTTGCTTAAATTAATTTGATGAGCTATGTACACCAAAGTGCGGTTAGCAGTTGGTTTTTAATAAAGGACATACTTACTTATTTATCCAGAGAATTAGCCGTTGCTTAGCCATTCATCCGCCCGTATAGTTAGCCCATGACTGAATGAGTGAGCGAGTGAGCCCTAACATGACGCTATATGAACGAGCATGGACACTTATATATAGCGCCTTTTCTACTATAGGCAGGTTACCTACCATCTTCGCAGTTCGTAGCATCATCTGCGGTGCAGCTGAGGCACTGGTAGAGGTCCCTGAGCGGAACACAGAGAGCTGCCTTCGTACATGGTTGACGGGACGCAAGGGTGGTTACAGTTGTCGATGTTGATCCCCTCGAGAGCCTCATCAATCAGGTACAACCGCCTCTCATTCACTCGGTCTTAAGACCATAGCATCCAGTCCAATGGAAAAACGGTAGCCGATGGTTTTCAGCGCTACCTTTAGACACCTTTAAAACAATGTCAACTAATACTATATAGGTATAAGACGTGTTGTCGAAATTCTTTACCTACGCAACTTTAGCGCTTTTATATGTCTTCAGTCAAAAGTATTTTCCAGGTGTCGAATTCCAATCACCATTTTAGTAGTAATTTAGTTAGCTATTCATAAATGACTACGCATGACGCAATTCATTGGCCTACTCCTGGACAACGACGAAAGACATCGATGATCAAACGCATCTATCGAATATAAATATCGCCAGTGGAACCCATTTTGAAGGTGTCTAATCTCAACCATTATTTAACTGATAGTAGTTCCAATAATTAGCAACATATTTTTGACTGTCAGGACCGTTTTCCCATGCTTTGGACTAGCGCTAGTAGCACGGACGTTCAGTGGCGGAGTTTATTAGTTATGTAAAAAGCTATTTATAGACGCCAAAGTATGACGTAAGTTAAGAAGCATTTAATTATTCGTTTATTTGTGGATGGTGAGGGAAATAATTTATTACCTGTTGCTATCGGAAAATAAATATCGTCGGTTAAACCGTTTTAAAGGTGTCTAATATCAACAGTAAGTTTACTGTTAGTGTCCATTGTACAGCGACACATTCTGGCCACCAGTGTCCTTTACGTCGATCTTGGTTTCTGTTCAAGATAGTGTTTCATAATAAAGAAGAATATGCCCCTCCTCTTCTAATCAGCCTTCGTACTGGCACCACCGGAGTGTATGGCAGTGGGGAAGTTCCAAACTGTCCATTAACGCTCTTGGAAAAGCAGGTTTATCGCGTAACTGGAGTGGGGTACCTACGTTTATAGTTTTATTAGTCTTAATACGCGTAATTAGGGCGAATGTAGAATACATATCTACCGTTGATACGGTATTAGAGGTGTCTTATCTCACGCATAGGTCTATATTAGTTTTTAATTTCATGAGCTATTTATAAAACGCCAATGCAAATGTAACGAAACTTTGGAAAATATTTTATGCACCACACAAGAGCTGCGTTAATGAGAACACCTTAACTCCTGGCGCTATATCAAATCAAAAACCCGGATGATTGGCGCTTTTGACGCCAGGTCTGATCCGGATAAAGAGAACGGGTGGAAAGCGTTGCTGATGGCAACGGTCATCATTGTATTGCCCAAATACAATAGTTTGAAAAATTGAGTGTTTATTTTGAGGAAAGACTGTACAGGACAGAAAGAGAGACAGACAGGCAGAAAGACAAACAGACACAGAGAGGGAGACAAAGACAGACACAGACAGACAGATACAGAGTAAGAGACAGAAATGGAGGATTAGCGAAGTGGCAGGTCTCTTTCTGGATTTCTTTCCAAATAACTGGCACGGCATAACTTTGCATCTCTCATGGTTTTCTCGTGTGACTTTTTCTCCTGAACAATTAATGGCACGACTGACATGGCTATAGCCTGTTAAATGAAATCAGCTAACGTGTCCAAAGTTTATGTAGCATTGGTTAACAACGTTTTGACGGTGTCCAAGGAGAACGTTCAAATCCATTTTCTACCAACGGTGAACGGTTTAATTGATGTTTTAAGGCAACAATTCCGGTGACATCGAAATGAAGACAATAATTAGGCATCCAAACAACTCTGCTAAACAAAGTCGTTCAACGAAAACTCCGATGGTTTGGACATGTAGCGAGAATGCCAGTTGACCTAATTTCATACAATTCTATTCGTTATTATTCTAAGGATAAAGACACAAAGGCAGACCAAGACTACGTTGGAAAGACAAGATAAAGGAGGATGTAACGTTACTTGCACTCTAACACTAAGGGCAGCTATGGGCTTGACAAAAGACAGAGGACAATGAAGATAATTTATTCCTAACCATCCCCGCCAAAAGGCTGGTGCAGGAACTGATGATGATGGTGGCAGCGACGACGACGATGACGACGATGATGATGATGACTACGACGACGATGCTGCTCCTGCTGACGATGACGACGACGATGAAGAGAATGATGATTATTTGTTTATCGACTTCTTGTGGCTGTTCTACTTTTGACAAAGATTTTGCTATTAAAGAGCAATCTATCCGCGCAGTAAACGATGTTACTTGATATAGCGTAGAGAGAAAGTGTTTTAAAGGTGTCGTACTCCACTGCTATAGCGTTATTAGCTAAGTAATTCTTTAACGACATCTCGTGACTGCTACAGCCGTTAACATTGACTTCACAGTAAGCGGACTACAATTAGCCGCAGATATTATTAAGCATTTATTAAGCGGAACTATCTAATGGCAAAGCAGGAATAGTTAGTGTCCCATATATAATATAATATAATATAATATAATATAATATAATATAATATAATATAATATAATATAATATAATATAATATAATATAATATAATATAATATAATAAATATAATTATATACATATTCAATATATATATATATATATATATATATATATATATATATATACATATATATAGATATAATTTATTCAATTAAAGGTGTAAAAGACGAGCGCTCTAACAATCGTCAGTAGTTTTTCCAGTGATTCAAGACATGTTACAATTGCCTGGACCTTTGACATCTAACAATGGCTGAGGATGGAAAGATCCAAAGTTAAACAACATCTTATGTCAGCAATGTCGGAAACTGACAACTAAATTAGCGTGCTTTAACCTGTTTACTATAGTATTGGTCCCCAATGTTGTAAAGGTATTTAACCCTCGAGTGCCCAAGCTATTTTTTGGTACACGAATGCCCAACGGGGGGGGTCCGACCGGACCCCAATGTTTTCATTGTGATATCTGGAGAACGGATTGGAATATTTTAACGGGATTTGGCTTGTTACAATCCAAATTCAATTTTCAATCGACTGATATATGGTATTTCACAATAGCGCCACCTGGTGAAACTTTATTTGAACTTTAATAGGGGGCCTACTCTTTGGTAGTTTCTTTGCAATTTCGGGATTTTTCGCATGCATTCAATTGTACGCATGTAGTTGTTCCCTGGTTGTGGGGTACAGGATTGGAATATTTTAACGGGATTTGGCTTGTTATAATCCAAATTCAATTTGCATTCGACTGATACATGGTATTTTACAATAACTTGCGCTAAAAAGTTATTTCTGGGTTGGTAAACCATATGCCAGTATGACCATCAGCCGCATATCTTGGGGGTGTCCTTGGTATATGCTATGGTTGTGGGCTACAGGGTGGTAGTATAATCACGCAAAATATAACATACGAAGCCCAATTGAATGCTTTAGGATGTCCTAAAAGCATTTCCACAATTTCGTAGCCGTTCTAAAGTTATCCGTGAAAAGCGGGTCTGGGGTCCGGTCGGACCCCCCCTTGGGCATTCGAGGGTTAAACTTAACCAATAAGTGGTGTAGCGTTTCAACCAATTTCCTTACCGTGTCTCATACCCTGCGTTACCTCTCGCTGTTTAAACGTGTTCGCTAGGTGGCACTAGTGGTATAGAGAACAAGAAACAACCTTGAAATACAGTGGGAATATGAACCTCAGGACCCATAATATTTCAGGGCAGTAAGTTTGCCGTTCAGCCATCCAGTAAGTCAACCATCTAGCAAACTAGTGAGCTAGTCAGTTAGCCGTTGCTTAGCCATTCATCCGACCGTATAATCAACCCATGACTGAATGAGTGAGCGAGTGAATCCTAGTAGGGCGCTATATGGAAGGGCACGGAGACTTATTATAGCGCCTTTTCTACTTAACAGAGGTTACCTACCATCTTCGCAGTTCATAGCATAACGTAGTTCGGTGGCCAATTAAGGTAGTGATTAGACGTATCTCTCGAATATATATTTCCAATTGATCTGATTTAAAGGTGTCTAATTCGAACTAGTAAACAACAACAATTGATTATTTTCATTTCGAATAACTCCAGTATAGTCCAGTTTACAGCAATTAATCCCACTCTAATCCCCCATAATCAGCTCTAATCCGTTTTAATCTAATCTCATCTGAACTCTATTAATCTAATCATTTAGTTTTTCCTAGAGGCGACCATCGATCGATGTTTCCATGTACTTTATGACAACGGCGCTATAGAAGTTTTAGGATTAGATTAGATTAGATTAGACCAGGCTACGTCATATTAGATAGATTACACTAAATCATTGGATTAGATTAGATTAGACCAGGCTACGTCATATTAGATAGATTACACTAAATCATTGGATTAGATTAGATTAGACCAGGCTATGTCATATTAGATAGATTACACTAAATCATTGGATTAGATTAGATTAGACCAGGCTATGTCATATTAGATAGATTACACTAAATCATTGGATTAGATTAGATTAGACCAGGCTACGTCATATTAGATAGATTACACTAAATCATTGGATTAGATTAGATTAGACCAGGCTATGTCATATTAGATAGATTACACTAAATCATTGGATTAGATTAGATTAGAGTAGATCAGATACGACATACTATTTGAATGCATCCAGTGAAAGACTCGTTGACCTCGACAACCTTGGGCAGTTCGTCAAGGTCAAGGTGTCCTCCGATGAATAGGTCAAGCATGACGTTCAACTGCGTAAACGGTCCAGGCGACATGGCGTCCACTGAACCATGTCCATCGACGATCAGCTGACCACTTCGACCGTTCCTCAACAGACGGACCGCGTGCCATTCGTTTACCAGGATCCGCTGGTGACTCCTACGACGAGGCATTTATATAGCGCTCCCATTTATGCCCCATGCTTATAGTTATAGCTTCGATTAACCAAGTTTTAAAGATGTCTTTAAATGGCAACTTGAATGGCCGACACTCGCCTCTTCGCAGCTGTGCGGAATTTCCAAGACATGTCCTGCAGCCCTCTGTCAAACGCACAGGCCACCTTTTGCACCCACGAGCTCATGACCTGGAAATCCCCACCGCTGATAGCTTGGCTAGAAAACATTCATCATGAGGATGCTCCATGATGCAGCTTAGGCCTAGTTTTACGCATTGGGTAAAAATTAATATTAATGGGATATGTTTGAGACAAATATTAGCAGTTATTAATAGCTTATTAGCAGTCCTATATAAACTGTCTAAACACGTATAAGTTGCTGTACTACACCAAAATGCGGTTTGCAACTGGTTCTAATAAGGTACGCGGATCGACTCCCGTAACCCCCTCTAGGGCGGCGCCTTGCATGGGTGCAAAACCGTGTGTTTAATTAAGATATTGATTGTACTTTCATGTTTCAATGTAATCTTACTGCGTCTGTCGGTTTGAAATAATAAAGAATATAATTAATAAAGAATATTCTATTCTATTCTATTTTTAAGACCCCACTTAACAAATTAGTTTCCGCGTCCCATTCTTATATACCATTGATAGGCTACGTTTTAAAGGTGTTTTAAGGAGAGCGCTCTCTTCGTCCCATGCTTCTATACCCATCAAGTGAAATTTTTATTATTGCTTCAGGGCTCTTAATAGAAGCACGGTAGCCGATTGGTTAGAGCGTTCGCCTTGTAATACGGAGAGTACGGGTTCGATCCTCCTCCTCTGAGACGGTTACTGTGGACATTAGACACCTTTGACATTATAGACACCTTTGAAACTGAGTCAACCAATGCTATATTATAGTATTTCCTAATTTCAAACGTACTTCTGAAAATTGCAATAATGAATATTATAGACGTCTTCATCTCGTATGCCTATCCACAGATGGCATGAATTTATACGAAATAGGCCTATAGCCGGTTGGGGGAATGTTTCAGATTAGGCCTACGTGACCCTGTATAGCACCTCGTTAAGATCTTAATCGTAAACTCCAAATTTCAAAAGCGCCACTCGAATTAGCTAAGCGCAGGGAACCAGCTTATTCACGAGTGCTGTGTCCAGTCAGAGAGGTTGTCCAAAGGGCAGTGAAAAGATGAGATTTCGGTCGCCATAAAGTAAGAGGAGGTAGAGTATAGCTGCCAAGGCGGGTGTCGTTTAGAAACGGCGTATACTTGACTGCGGCCTTACATTGGTGGACCATCGCTTGACGCCATAGAAGAGGCCTCCCATTAAATACACCTATGTTGTAAATCTGCTTGTTAATATGCATTGCTCGTTTGTTCTAATAAATCGGATTGATTGA
>CAUVYU010000055.1:0-35263 GCA_963556255.1 Allolobophora icterica | reverse complement strand
GGAAGGAAATAGAAAAGGATGAATGAATGCATGGATGAAAGAAGAAGAAATGATGGATGGGTGGAATGAAGGAAACAGAGAAGGGAGAGTGAATTAAAGGAAGGAAAGCGAAAAGGATGGAAGGTAGGATAAAAGGAGGAGGGATGGAAGGCGGAAAGGACGAAAGAAGGATGAATGTGTGGACTGAAGGAAACAGACAGGGAAGGAAGGCAGTATTCATGGGTTGCTTTCGCGTGACTGTGCGTAAATTTTACTAGATCCAGGACACTTGTGGGGCGTGGTGGCTCAGTGGTAAGTTCGACGCCTTGTGACCGGAGGGTTGCAGGTTCGAATCCCACTCTAGCCGCTGCGTACGGACCTTGGGCAAGTCCTTCACTCGCAATTGCTCGTGGCGCTTCGGCGTGAAAATTCCGACACAGTATCAAATGCTGTAGTCGGGAGCGCCTCTGAGTAGTAGTTGACTTCGAGAGGCGCTATAGAAATATCCGGAATACTAATACTAATACTAATACTTGATAAAGACTGGAATTTTATTGATTTGTGGATGCTTCCTAGTGGTCTGTCCTGTGGCCACTTACACTCCGTCAATCAGTTTTACATTAATGTTGCAATTTAGACTTAGACTTTTAAGTTTACATTTTAATTTACACTCACGTAAACATTCACACTAATCGTGTAGACATTTACATGACTTTTGTAAAGTCAATTCCACTTTGATTAGAAAAGAAACAGCTCATGTCGGCAATCAAAATAGTTTTCATGCCTTCTGGCTGGCCACACTATTTCTGCTGAATGTAGCAGACAATTTATGACGAACAAATATTCACATTCGCTCAGGAAGTAATTAGCGAAGCGGCGAGGTGTCAGTAGCTTTAGCATCCTTATTGTCAAAGTCGACCGATGCGTATAATAATAGACGACATCTGTGTTTGAAGACGGCGGTCGTGAAAGGAGAACGGAAAAGAACGGGGTATAAAAACATGCCACACCCGTTAAGTATACAAAGCGTGACGCTAACGATATGACTGATATAAAGGAAGCCGGTTATAATTAGAGCGGCGAGAATTGTGAACCTATGAAGGAACTGACCGGGTGCTATTCATCTGGCTTCCGTTGTGGATTGTTTAGATAACAGTGCATTCGTCTTTCGCTCTTTTTACCTTAGTTTATGCATGTGTTATAATATATACATAATAGATATAATATGTATAATAGGATATACATTATAATTATATAGAGAGAGCAGGACCTATATAATATATATGTATACATATGCCCAATGAATGCAATACTCACAAACTCTGTATCTGTGTGTCTGTCTTTCTGTCTGCCTTTCTGTTTGTCTGTTTGTCTCTGTCTGCCTGTCTTTTGGCCAGTGTCTGTCTATCTGTCTGTCTGTCTTTGTGTCTGTTTATGTGTGTTTGTGTGTATGTCTGTCTGTCTGTCTGTCTGTCTGTCACGGAGACAGACAGACAGACAGACAGACATACACACAAACATATAATTGTCTCATAACCTGTATAATCACTTCCATTATTTTCATCATACCACGACTCCTTACCAGTTACCTCTGGTCCAAACCGGTCGAGGCCAGTCAATGACGTGCCCCTTTCAGTTCAAATGTGAAGGGTGGGGCCAGATTATCCTTCCCTAAAACTGACCTTGTATCGTGACAAAGCATAACAAGTGCTACGCTATTTTTCTGATAAAGTCGATCATCAAAGAGAGGGGTCAGGTTACCCAGGTTATCCTACTTACTGTCCTTGTATCGTGACAAATCCTCGCGTCTGCCACAAGAGAACCGAATCTTCGGAAATCTGTATCAACCACTAAGATTGTTACATACATACATTCATTCAAAGAACAGTAGTAAATTCTAAACTAATTAAGTTCCATCTGAAATCGTATACTTTCTGTTGAGCGCAGTGCCCTTAAACAGCGGTTCGAAGGACTACTGTTATTACGAATCGTTCGAAGGCTACTGCGCTGACCAGGAGGTCATTCTGATGGTCAAGGCCCTCTATGGTCGAATGCAGTTCGGTCGCTGCGTCAAGACGAACTTCGGCTTCATCGGGTGCTTCACGAGCGTCATTGAACTCTTCGACCGGCGCTGTTCCGGGAAGCAGAGCTGCACTGTGGACGTCGTCGAGCCAACTTTCGACAGCGTCCGACCTTGTAATGTCGAGCTCAAGAGCTACCTCGAAGCGGAGTACAGGTGCATCAGAGGTAAGCAGCGCTCGGCGCTATATAAATGACTGTCGATACTTGTGTACGAACAGTAAGTGCATGCGTCAGACACAGAGATGCACATGTACATGTACGAATACACATGTATGTGTGTATGGATGTGTGTATGTGTGTATGTATGTAAGCATGTATGCACGTACGAATGATTTCAATAGTAATACATTTCGAAAGCGCTATACTCGAAAGCTAAGCACGGGGCACCAGCTTAGTCACGAATACATGTCTGTGTAAGTATATCCGTGCATTTGTGAGAGTGTATGTGTTTTTTGCTTGTATGTGTATAGAAGTACGTTCAGAATGACATCCAGACACACAACAGCGCATACATGACACATAGTTAGAATAATCTGAGTATTTGAACAGCATCTTTCTTTCGATCAGTTCCCAGAGGCAACGTTCCCGGATGTGACGTCATCTTCAATCGCGACTTCGACACCGTGGCGATCACTTCCGGCGGAGGCGGAGGCGGAGTCGTCAGCGGTGACGCAACTGACCAGTGCGGCACTGACCAGCGTCCATGGCAACTGAGAGTGGACACGGGTCAGCGATTGAACGTCTCCCTCTTCCAGTTCACGACCTTTCCTGTGACCTCTGAGGGACTGGACGTCATCCTTACGGACTCGACCACTCCTGCCCTCTCCCACCGCGACTGCCGTCAGCTGGCGGAGACGCAGCTGAAGCGTCGCCTCAGCCTCTGTAGCTCAACGAACGATGCGAGGGAAACTCACGTCTACATCTCGCAGACAAATCTCGTTGACGTCATTCTGAGTCCGAGCAACGAAGATAAATTCATTCTCGTCTTCACTGGTAGAGTCACGTGCATTCATCTAATCCGATTTATTGGAATCTAATCTAATCGATATGAAATCTAATTTCCAGGCTAATCCGGGATAATTCGATTTAATCAAATCTATCCCATGTTAATCCAAGCCAATCCATCCTAATGCAATCTAACCCTGTATAATGCAATTTCATTTCTATTCCATCATTAATTTCATCACTTTTCCATTCCTTTCTATTCTCGTCTATTCTAGTTGAGAGTCTAATATCATTAAATGTGATGTAACGGAATGTAATGTAATCTGCTGTGATCTGATTTGCTCTGGTTATTTCTGCCCTCCTCTGGTCTACCATTAATATTATTATTACTACTACTACTATTATTATTATTATTATTATTATTATTATTATTATTATTATTATTATTATTATTATTATTATTATTATTATTATTATTATTATTATACTATTTATTTCTACGAAGATAGTGTGAGAAAATATGCATGTGTTCACGCTTTGGACAGAAGTTTATCACGCTAAAGATAACGCAGGTTACTTACCAAGGTGAAGTTTAAGTAAAATACAGTTTGAAGTGAAGGTGCTTATATATAGGCTACGTTATTTGAAGGTGGCTGATAACTCTCGATTAGGTTTTCACCTCTGAAGCGCCATCTCAGCGTCACTCAGTGAACAGTTTATCATGAAAAGTTAGGTCCAGCTTGGATGGGCTCGCCGGTCCTCGATCCCGGGCAGTCCTGACATAGTGCCCTGGTATGCGACTGCATTGAATCGTTGAATTCTTATTGATATGTTCTGGAAGAGGAAGGCTATGAAGCATCCCCCAGGTAGGGAAAAAAATTGTCCGGAGACATACATAATAATAATAATAATAATAATAATAATAATAATAATAATAATAATAATAATAATAATAATAATAATAATAATATTATTATTATTATTATTATTATTATTATTATTAATATTATTATTATTATTATTATAATAATAATAATAATAATAATAATAATAATAATAATAATATTATTATTATTATTATTATTATTATTATTATGAGGGGTAATATGGATTGTAAGTCGCGAGGACTTTAGCTAAATATAAGTCTAATTATTATTACTATTATTATTATTATTATTATTATTATTATTATTATTATTATTATTATTATTATTATTATTATTATTATTATTATTATTATTATTATTATTATTATTATTATTATTATCATCATTATTAATATTATTGATCTGAAATTGTTATATTTCGTTGATCGCTGGAAGCGATTTGGTAAAAGAACCGCTGAAAGCCACAGCATTGAACCGCTGGACAGACACTGACAGTTGTTGAAACAGGTAACTGGTCTCTCGGGCTTCGCCTGTGATCTGAGTGAGGTGGCGGCCAATGTCTGCAATGAGAGCAAGGCCTCTGTTGTTGATGGGGCCAAGCGTTTCCATGGCCAGCGGAACGAAGAAGTGAGTATGAAGGAGCGCGTTGTATTTTGCGTTCTTTCTGCTGTCAGCAAGCTCGGCAGCCGCTCCGGCTTGAATGGTTGTAATGGGTAAATAAGATGCCGCGAGCGTGTCCACAACCGTGGCGTCCCACACCAGACTCCGACCTGCTCTCCATGGTTTTATTATTATTATTATTATTACGCCACTATCTAATGACCAAGCATGAATCGATAGCGCTGAGCAGTTGATAGTGAATGACTTGCATAAGGTCCGCATACAACTATACACAGTCATCGTCTCACGGGAGGAGGATCGAACCCGTACTCTTCGCGTTACAAGCCGAACGCTTTAACCAATCGGCCAGAGTGTTTTACAACTCCAGTTGCTAATTCTAACCAATCAACTCTCGTATAATAATAATAATAATAATAATAATAATAATAATAATAATAATAATAATAATAATAATAATAATAATAATAATAATAATAATAATAATAATAATAATAATAATAATAATAATAATAATAATCTTCGTTTAATATCTTCAAACTGACAATTACGCAGTATGATTACAAATCAGTATGAACGGATGATCACAAGTTATTACAGGAGTCGAATTTAACTGTACACGGCAGCCATGCAAGGCGCCCACCTAAATTTGGGGGGATAGCGGGAAGCGATCCCGCTACCTCTTGCTCTTCACGCCAGTGATGTTACCACTACTGTATGGACCCCCCAATATAGCATCAGTTAGAAATGTTTTTGTGAAATGTGACTGAATAAACCGGGCTAACGAGTCTTTTTTTCCGAATCAGTTTAACGACAGCGTAGGACAACATAGGTCCTTGCTGTCTTTTTGATTTATTTTTGTATTATCTTTAAATTGTTATTTTCTTTATTTTCCTTCTTCTTTGTTTCTTTTGTGTTCTCATGATTGTTCTTAGTTATCTTCCATTTTTCAGCCAGGATTCCTGATTCTTCCGTTTGCAAATTGATTTTCTTACTTTCTTATTTTGTCGTATTTTCTGTTGTTCTATGCTTCTTCTGTATATATCAGTGGTGTAGTGGGGCGGGAACGCGGGGGAACGCCGTTCCCCCACTTTTTTCCATACTTACCTACCAAAGATTGCACTTTTTGCTACAGTTGCTACTTCAATTTCCAGGCGTTCCCCCACTTCATTTTTTAGGACTACACCACTGGTATATATTCTTGTTTAATCTTGTTTTCATTATAGTTTTACCCTTTCATCAGGGCTCTTACAAATCGACAAATGGTTCACGGTCTTCCACTGACTTCCAGCTTCTAGTTTGAGCCATATTTTCATCGAGAATCTAGCTTCTAGTTTCAGTTATATATTCAACGATAACTCAGCTCAAACTAGAAGCTGGATGAGCGAAGAAAAAGTTGATAGTAAAATTCAAACATAGCTATAGAAGCTGGATGGCTGATGAGAAAAGCGCTGAAACTAGAAGCTGAATGAGTGATGAAAACATAGCTCAAACTAGAAGCTGGATGGCCGATGAAAATAGATCGTGAACCATTTGTCCGTGAACCGTTTGTCTTGACACTGCTGTAACATATACCCTTCTACGTCAAAGATCCAGGCTTAATTTCGATGTTTCTCAATTCCTTTCGTTGTTTGTTAGTTCCGCCAAAAGCATCCTTCGCTCTCTGGCGTGCAATCTCTATGCTTGCTTAGACGAACCTTTCTCTTTTACAACCCTTTACTCTCATTTTCCAAGAAATGGATGGGCCTCTACCTTAAAAATTCCCGGTGGTCTTCCGCTTCCATTGTTCCATTCCGCGTCGTTGAAAACCAAACATGAAATCGACCAATCAGGCGGTTACACATCTCGTTACGTCACAGCGCCCATCAACCAATCAGGCGTCAGCGCATCTAATTACACAAGGGTGTACTCAGAGTGGGGGTAAATCTGGCATGCCCCATTTCAATAGTTTCCTTTCATTTGAATTTAGGACCACACCAATAGGTTGGTCAACCCACACCCTGAACTGTTTGGGGTCAGGGTTGCATACACAAATAAAGTCTACACAAATAAACTCAAAACAGTTCATGGAAATGTTAAATTGGTAATAATTTTAAAAAAATATCTCAAGAAATCCAGTGAATGATGAAAGTACGTCGAGTGAATAAGTATGCAGGTATCTAGACAATTCATACAGCGCTTTACAGTATCTTTCAAAACCATGGATGGTGGTGCTGCATTTCATTAAGGAAACGGAGTGTATCAATAAGCAAACTGTAATCAGATAACTCAAGAAAGAGCACCACTGATTGGTTCCCGCACGCACTCAGAGTCCAGTCTATAATTGACCAAATTAAAGTTGGTCAAAAGAGAACACGTCACACAGACGTCACAAATGTACGCAGAACTGTACATAATGTGCACGAATTCGCAAATGTTCGAGTGTATCTATGTAACTATGTATGAATGCTTGGTTATGTATGATTGTATTCACGTTGGTACGTAGATGAATGCGAATGTATGCACGAAATAATGAATCTTTATATATATATATATATATATATACGAATGAATCAATATATATATATATTGTGTCTGTCTGCCTGCCTAGCTGTCTGTCTGTTGGACTGCCTCTCCACCTGTCTGTCTGTCTATCTATATGTCTGTCTCTCTGTCTTTCTCTCTGTCTGTCTCTGTCTTTCAATCTCTCTGTCTGTCTGCATGTGTGAATGCATGCGTGCGTATATGTGTACATTTATGTGTATATGAATAAAGTGAATGTTTGTAGGTATGTACGCATTCATGTATCATTCTATTTATATTGCGCCACTAATCTCACAAGGGTGCGATATATCTTTAGTAGTAGGATTACGTCGAGAGTGATTGCTTAAACCACGTGGCTCCGCATCGACGCTGGTTCCATGCACGCAAAGCAAGACTGGTTCCCGTTGGACACGAGGAAAGAATCGCCCTGTTCCTGTTTTACGACCTGGAGCGCCCGAGAAAATCCTGCGTCATGTCTGGGTGACATTTATATAAACTATCAATTGTCGCCTCCAGTGCGTCTTTGTCTGTGTGTCTGGGTATCTGTGTGTATGTATGTCTCTTTTTCTGTGTCTCTGTCCATCTGCTTGTTGCTGTGCCTCTCCTCTCCACGTAGAGACACTCATGCCTACACAGATACATACATACATTCATTTATAGGAACCATCAATTGACGCCTCCGTCACCAAATTGCACTGTATGTCTGCCATTGTCTGTGTCTTTCTCCCTCTGCTTGTCCTTGTGTCTCTTCGTAGACCACCCATCACGAGCGTCGTGGACCACCCAAGTCGACCGCTTAGATGTAGGATCGCGAAAAATGATGATTTACTGGACGATGGTGACAGTGGATGGGTTTGCTTGCTATCTCTGTCTCTGCAGCCGAGGTGTTTCCAATGATGCTCTGTATGTTTCTACGGCTGCGTCCTTTACCCTCTCTCTCTCTCTCTCTCTCTCTCTCTCTCTCTCTCTCTCTCTCTCTCTCTCTCTCTCTCTCTCTCTCTCTCTCTCTCTCTCTCTCTCTCTCTCTCTCTCTCTCTCTTTCTCTCTCGCGCTCTCTCTGTCTCTACCTCTGTCTCTCTGTGTCTGTCTCTGTCTCTTTTTTCTCTCTCTCGTTTTCTGTCTCTTAAGATCTCTGTCTCACCATCGATATACGTCTATCTATCTATCTATCTGTCTGTCTGTCTGTCTGTCTGTCTGTCTGTCTATCTATCTATCTATCTATCTATCTATCTATCTGTCTATATGTCCATCCGTCCATCTATCTACCTATCCGTCGATCGATCTGTCTATCTATCTATCTGTCTGTCTGTCTGTCTGTCTGTCTGTCTGTCTGTCTGTCTGTCTGTCTGTCTATCT
Organism: Allolobophora icterica; assembly: GCA_963556255.1. Classification (NCBI taxonomy): domain Eukaryota; kingdom Metazoa; phylum Annelida; class Clitellata; order Crassiclitellata; family Lumbricidae; genus Allolobophora; species Allolobophora icterica. Next base: position 26,873 of record CAUVYU010000055.1, on the reverse strand, counting down.
ATCTATCTATCTATCTATCTATCTATCTATCTATCTATCTATCTATCTATCTATCTATCTACCTACCTACCTACCTATCTATCTACCTATCTGACTATCTACCTACCTACCTACCTATCTATCTATCTATCTATCTATAAAAGTCATCTCCTCAGCCATCCGTAGTGATCACAAAGCAATCATTGCCACGACCGGAAACTCAATCACAGACAGAGGAAAGGAACATACAACTATAACTTTCAGGAAAAGATCTCCTTCACAGCATTCTTTGACATTACAAGGTTTTGATGACTTTGATTCAAGTCTACTTCTCTCTTCATCAGATCTACAAGAAGTATGGAACAATTTCTACCTAGATGCAACTGATCGATTAAATCTTAACTACCCAATTCGAACCATCACAATTACATCAAAAGATCCTCCATACATTACTCCAGAAATAAAGCGATTGCTTCGACTTAAAAACCGACTCATGCGGAAAGGAAAAAATGAAAAAGCCGAAGCTTTAGCTCTTAGGATTGCTAAAGCCATCTCAAAAAAGAATGCATCATTCCTTAAATATTCCAACCCTCGAGAAAGTCCTCAATCCCTTTGGAAGAAAGTAAATCTACTCACTAAGAAACCAAACCATCCCTCAACATCCTCATCAATCAGTGCAGACGATCTAAATAAATTTTTGCTGACGCCTCCACTGATCCTAATTATATAGCTCCCCTCTTTAAAGCTACTACCACCTCTCAGCAGACTCTTGTAACAGAAACTAGAATATTCAATTTACTAGATCATCTTAAACATACTGCAGATGGCCATGATGGCCTTCCTGCTTGGTTTCTTAGAATAACTGCACCTGGTTATTCCTATGTCCTTTCCCAACTAATCAACCAATCATTAATTCAATCTTTTGTTCCTAGCCAATGGAAAACTGCCATCATACGTCCCAAGGCCAAGATCTCTCATCCAACAAAATCTTCTGATTTCCGACCTATTTCCGTTCTTTCTGTTTTATCTAGACTTGTTGAACGTATAGTAGTCCAGTCGTTTATCTATCCTAGTTTTCAAAGCTTGCCAAAACATATTTCCCTTCATGATCAATTTGCATTTAAACCTACTTGTTCTACCACTGCAGCAATAACCTCTATCATACATCATGCAACAGACCTTCTAAAAAATAATAAATATGTTATCATGATCTCAATGGATTTTTCTAATGCTTTTGATTCTGTCAGTCACTCTGCCATTGCACACTTACTAGCTTCACTTTCCCTTCCAGACAATATATATAACTGGTTAATTAACTATCTCCAAGACAGGAACCACTATACCATTTTTAATGGAACCAAATCCATCATCATCTCAATTAATGCCAGTGTTGTTCAGGGATCAGTTTTCGGCCCTACTGGTTTCATTGTCTGTATCTCTGATCTCCATCCAATTCACCATCAAAATCGTCTATCCAAATATGCTGATGATACATACTTATTAATTGGATCCAATTCATTAAATACAGCCAATGATGAAATCCAACATATTTACAATTGGTCTGAAACAAAGAACCTGAAAATCAATCCTGATAAAACTCGGGAAATGGCTATCATCAAACGCAACCAACCCTCACTTTCTGACAACCCTTCAATCACAGGAGTTAAACGGTCAACATCAATCAAGATTCTCGGAGTCACCATCGGAGAAAAATTAACAGTCACTGAGCACATCAATCAACTGATAAAAAGTGGAACCTCCTCCTTTTTTGCACTAAGAACTATCAAAAATCATGGAGCATCTCAAGACTCACTACATCTCATCACTAATGCAACAATCGTATCTAGAACCTTATATGCCTCTCCAGCCTGGTGGGGCCTTATAAGTGGCAAGGATAAATTGCGCCTTGAACAATTCCTGAACAAACTCAAACGATTTGGATATGTTCAAGCTATCTCTCCCTCCATAGCTGAGCTTGTGCTCAAAGCCGAAATGGCCTTATTTAAAGCAGCTTTACTCAATGAAAATCACTCAATTAGATGTTTATTCCCAACCAACCATATTACTCCTTACTCCCTAAGAAATCGTCCTCACAATTTTAATCTACCAGATAAAGACTCTCGAAACTTCATATCTAGAATGTTATTTTCTAACTCTTACTAAGCTATTATTAACAATTAACAATTTTAATTCACTTCCTTGTACACCTACAGCGTTATGTCTGTTGTTTCATTAAACGAATATAAACATAAACATATCTATCTATCTATCTATCTATCTATCTATCTATCTATCTATCTATCTATCTATCTATCTATCTATCTATCTATCTATCTATCTATCTATCTATCTATCTATCTATCTATCTATCTATCTATCTATCTATCTATCTATCTATCTATCTATCTGTCTCTCTATCTGTCCATCCGTCCATCTATCTACCTATCCGTCGATCGATCTGTCTATCTATCTATCTATCGATCTATCTATCTATCTGTTTGTGTCAGGTGGGTAGATTTTAAAAGGTTTTTAATCATGGCATCAAGGGCCGTTGACGTCGATAAGAAAACTTCGCACAGATTCCATCAGAGTGTAAGACATTAAATGGAATGGATCCCGAGATTAGCGACATCTTATGGCAACAAGCCAACAAAGCCCGTTGACGTCGACAGAAATCATATTTGGCATATTACTGCTCGATTTGAAATGCAGCGATAAGTTTAAACGCCTTTTAAACGCTTACAATCAAAGCCACAAAATATGAAATTATATTTTAAAAGTGTCTAATCACTCTGTCTGCTTCTCGCAACGACTGTTAAATGTTTAACTGCCAGGACCGTCAACGTCAGGTACGGGAGTTTACATTATTATGAATATATGGTTTTCATCCCCTTCGGCCCCGGGTGCAGAAGCACTGGCCAAGAAAATTGATGCAAGCCTGTTCAAAGCTATCACCCCCGATCCAATGCGCGTGCTTCGACAATTTTTCCAACAACCCGGCATAATCACTACCACCTCCGCACCCGAAAACATGACTCTAGCCTGTCGTCCAAAAAACAACAGAATTTTTTATCCTGTTCTCTTTAAGAACATAATATTATTATGTCGATGTAAACAAGTTGCGTATGTGACAGCCTGTATTTATGAAATTAACGACTAGTGAATATTGAACGTTACTGGATGAATGAATGTTTGGTTTTATATATAGCTTCAAATAGACGCGCTATAAAGGTGTCTAACTGGAGCGCTGTAATTATCATAGTTTAACGACATACGTCCCGTTGTAGCTTACTTAATGTATTGAAGTGCTGAAGTCGTTGATTAAATGTGATTTCTCATTATATTGCTTCGATTAGCCTCGTTTTAAAACTGTCAAAATGGGCTTATAGTATTCATTTAGGTTGTAGAATTCATTCTTTCTACGTTATGGCCTCCAGGGCCACAGATATCGACCTCGTCATAGCCTTTCCTTTAATAAACATTGTCAAACTGCGAATGGGTTCAGCAGGTTAACGATATCTTACGGCGTCCAATGCCTTAAAGTCTGTAGCAAAGATTTCTACACAGTGCTTTTTGCTTCATTGAGCTTTTTACGCTTTATACAACATAATATTACACCGAGAGCAGTCTTTAATAACATCGATTGAAACCTTTTTAGAGGTGTTTTATACATGAACTTTTTATCCAGTGCTTAGCGACATCTTGTTTCTCTCAGCCCTTGAAATCCATTCTATTCTATTCTGTACGTCGCCAACTTGTGGCTGATGCTTTTTGATTTTCCTATGGCGCTCAATAAATACATAGATAATGCAGAGAGATAAATACAGGGAGCATTACATGACATTACATTACGCTGCCTTTGGTGTCTTTGCCTAGTGATTGGATGTCCTGACCTGGACTCAGGTCCTAACGTCTGGGTTCGATATTCACCCGATCGATCTACAGCCGAAGTAGGCTGTCGCCATGGCACGTCGTCATGGCAACTGTTCTGCCGCGGTCGAGAATGGATCGGTCACCATGACAACTGTTCAGTGGCAGGTGAATTTTCTTGTAAAAATAGCGAGTAATCGAGTTAGTGAATGAGTGGACGAGTTAGTAAGTAAGTAAGTAAGTAAGTAAGTAAGTAAGTAAGTAAGTAAGTAAGTAAGTAAGTAAGTAAATAAGTAAGTAAGTAAGTAAGTAAGTCAGTCAGCCAGTCAGTCAGTCAGTTAGTCACTCAGCAAGTCACGCAGTCAGTCGGTTATGCATTCATTCGTCCAACCATTCGTTCGTTCATTTGCAGCACCATAAGTTACGTTGCACTGAGTTCCATATGTGTTGTTTCAGTTGCATCGCATTCTTCAACTGTTCTAATACAGCCTGGAAGCATCTTCAAGATGAACTCAGGTAATGGATCGGGTCGTGAATCAGGTCAGGTTAAAGGTTAAATCAGTTGCTATAGGTCGGAAAGTTGCCTCATGGCATCAAAGGCGTTTGACGTCGGCGTTTTTCCTGATAGAAAGTCAAAAGTTATAATAACCGTCAATGGATGGATGGATGGATGGATGGATGGATGGATGGATGGATGGATGGATGGATGGATGGATGGATGGATGCATGGATGCATGGATGCATGGATGCTACTGATGCACCGTTTAACGACATCTTTTGCAACAAAATCCATTGTCCTCGGTCTTTGGTTCTTCTTCCAGAAGAGTTTTGCTATTGACTGGTTTAAGGAAGAGTTTGATATTAGCTAATATTCTAATATTCGAACTTTTAATATTTCGTTCCAACTTCTTTGACAGTTTTAAAGATTATCCAATTTTATGATTTCGCTTATTATTCATGAACTATATTATCCGTAGAGATAATTCGTAGATATGTTTAACAGTAATCCATATAGATAGATATAAACCGTATTCAAAAGTTGTATGAAAGAACTATACGCGTTCATGGATCTTTCCTTCTAACTATTCACGTCAACAGATGCCGCCATTTCCACAGCTTAACCCATTTGGTACAGCAGAACTAATCGTTACAAATCCTCGAAAGGCATCCATGGCTTTGTTTGAGTAGAGATCAGTGAATCACCTCTGCGCGTTGTTACGCCATGGATCGAAAATTTCGTTTATATACAGTCGGTTAAGAGCTATTAAAAGGTGTCCCAGCAGATCGTTACGGTTTACTAGTATTCAGTGTAATAGCGACATCTTTTGGTCGCCAGCATGGATGGATGGATGCATGGTTTTTAACGACATCTTATGCCAACAAAGGTCGCAGACGTCGACAGAAATTATTCTCGTAATTGTTATGGTAATCTTCCGAAATCCTAAAGCGCCACTCGAAGGCCAAACGCAGGGCACCAGCCTATTCACGATCGATGCGCTGCCTCAAATCAAAGGTTGTTTCTAAAGGTAGTCCAAGGGACGTCCAAGTCCGGGTTCCAGAGAGTCCAGATCAAGAGATGTAGAACAGCACTTTAGGCGAGTGTCGTTTAGGTCTAGAAGAATTGGAAGGCGGAGGATCAGATGAGTCAGAATAGGAGTTCTTTAAAAGGTGAGACTTTAGTTTTGAGTGGAAAGCCCAAGGGGTCATAGATAGAGGAACATGCGGAAGAGGGTGAAGGATGGGTTGTAATGATGATGGAGGAACCAAGGTCGTTCCAGAGGCGTGGTGAACAATTCAATTCCCCGATGCTACTTCACTTATATCATCATCAACAACGTCATCATCATTCTTCTCTTCGTCTTAATTTTCACGATCTTCTTCTTCATCGTCTTCTTCGTACATTGTTTCCCCTCACGCATTTGAAATCCCTGTACAACCCTTCTGATACGACGCACCGCTCGTGAGTAAGCTGGTGCCCTGAGAATAAATTTAGAGTAGCGCTAGAGAAATGTACTGTTTACGATTATGACTGAAAAAATGCGCCTAATAAATGTTTTAGTGTTGGTGGCGTTGATCGTTGTCTTCGTCTCAGCCACAATCAGTGTCTGCGTCCTCATCACTGGACTACTCGTTTTCAAGAAGTCAGTATATGCACAGTAATTAATTAATTAACTATTTAATTTTGGCAGTAAGTAAGTTAGTAAGAGGTTAGTAAGTATGTAACTGGGTCATTCATTCGATTATTCATAACACACACTTACAAGTGCACACACAGATTACATACATACATACATACATACATACATACATACATGCATACATACATACATACATACATACATACATACATACATACATACATACATACATACATACAAACATACATACATACATACATACATACATACATACATACAAACATACATACATACATACATACATACATACATACATACATACATACATACATACATACATACATACATACATACATACATACATACAAACATACATACATACATACATACATACATACATACATACATACATACATACATACATACATACATACATACATATATACATACAATTAATTGCATACACACATACGTACACAAATATGCACACACATGCATGCATACAGTGACACATACACACGCATACATATACACATACATACATAAATCGCCTTAGAGGGCTTTGTTGAAAGGGATGTTCCCCTACATAAACACATTCGCACAGTTTGACGTTCTTTTCATTTAAGTCAGGCGCTACATAAATTCTGTCGTTCCGTTTGTTTCAGGATGAACCTACAGGGGGTCAGCCGTTCCTCTGACCACCGTCGCCATCTTCTCAATCTCTTCAGCCGTCGAGACCCCTCTGTCTCCGACCGACCCACCCTTCCCCCTGACGACTCCGACCCCCTCACGGGGCAGCACCGCCATCGCCCCTTCGACTGCCCTCTCTACCGCCAACCGTCCGTCGTTGGCGCTCGACCGGGCTCGTGCCTCTGGCCCGCCCCCGTCTCTCCGTCTCACCCGGCGGGCGTCGACCGATGTTCGCGGACGGTGGAGTCGGCCGACGTTCACGGCCGATATTTGGCCGATCAGGACCTGTTCGTGTTGAAGGACAACACGGTTAACGACGGGGTTGATCTCTTCAAAGGGGGTCTGTTGTTCGGTCCCGCTTTGTCGTCAGGTGGAGCAACCACGTCGTGCCCAGAATGCCTCGCGGTCGGTCATCCGGTGCGATGGGATGTTGATGGATTGACTGAATGCCAGGAGGGAGTCTGACGGAGTGGAACCCCTCCCCATCGTTGGAAGTTTCTAAAAGTCGCTTTCTGCTTAGAGCATCAAAAGAAATCGAATCAATCCAAGCGTCATAACCTGGGTCACGAGGAACCCATTGGATGGATGCAGAGTATAACAAAATCTTAAGGAAAAAACGAAGTTGACAGAAATTATTTTGACTTAATACAGCTTTTTTGGCGCTTTAATTCATTTTATGGCAACAAAGTTAGCTCAAAGTCGTTGGACTGCATTGTCGATTAAATGAAAATCTATATAAATAAAGCCAGCTTTCTGTCTGTGTGTCTGTCTGTCTGTTTGACCGGGCTTAACTTCTACAATTTTGCACCTTTTCACTCGAAACCTTCACTACTGTTTCGGCCTCGGCTTCGGACACCCAGTGGAGGGGTTCGCGACCCCCGTTTTCACCCCTACCATGGTGAAAATGTCCCAAAACTCTACCCATCCGACAGTCCATCACGCGCCAGTTCGCCTATTCCACTGCAAGCGGTTCTATTTATGGCGCCGGTATTCCCCAACGTCATTAATAATGCGCTTAACGACACCGCGGTTCTATTTATGGCGCCGGTATTCCCCAACGTCATTAATAATGCGCATCAGTTGTTTACTTCGCACAAAATTTAATGACGATCGATTCGAAGTATATTCATCGTTTTACAACAAAATTTTAACACATGTATGTTCAAAGACAAAGATCTAAATTATTTACAGTATATGAAACAACCAGTCTGCTCTACTAAGGGCGAGGCCGACTACAGACCGGCAGTGAGGGCTAGATTTCTGGCGTTTTCTTTAACACGCCAACGCCCGGTTCACCCTCTTCGACTGCGAAGCAGTCTCCCCCACAGGTCGCCAGACGCCACAAGGGCCTCCAAGACTGCGACGAAGTCGTTGCCAGAGGGCGACTGCGAGGCAGTCACTCCACGGCAGAGGTCGCTAGACGCCAGAAGGCGTATACAAGACTGCGAAACAGTCTCAGCTGTACGCCAGAAGGCGTCTACAAGACTGCGAAGCAGTCTCCGCCACAGGTCGCCAGACGCCACAAGGGCCTCCAAGACTGCGAAGCAGTCGCCGCCAGAGGGCGACTGCGAAGCAATCACTCCACGGCAGAGGTCGCTAGACGCCAGAAGGCGTCTACAAGACTGCGAAGCAGTCTCCGCCAGAGGTCGCCAGACGCCACAAGGGCCTCCAAGACTGCGAAGCAGTCTCCGCCAGAGGGCGACTGCGAAGCAGTCACTCCACGGCAGAGGTCGCTAGACGCCAGAAGGCGTCTACAAGACTACGAAGCAGTCTCCGCCAGACGTCGCCAGACGCCACAAGGGCCTCCAAGACTGCGAAGCAGTCGCCGCCAGAGGACGACTGCCAAGATTGCCAAGCAGTCGTTGTTGTTGTTGTTGTTGTTGTTGTTGTTGTTGTTGTTGTTGTTGTTGTTGTTGGTGGTGGTGGTGGTGGTGGTGGTGGTGGTGGTGGTGGTGGTGGTGGTGGTGGTGGTGGTGGTGGTGGTGGTGGTGGTGGTGGTGGTGGTGTGAAACTTATAACCCCGGGCAACGCCGGGTAATCCAGCTAGTCTCTAATATAGGGATATAGTGTCGTTTCTAGAATGCTTAAATGTGTATAAGCAACTCGTAACATAATATATCAATAGCTATCCGTATAATAGCGATATCTTTTGCCAACAAATGTCGTTGACGTCAATGCAAAAATTAGTCGTACAAATCTTACCTCGTTAGAGACCCTTAAAAATTTACGCTGGCACTTGATCTGAATGTTGATCACACGAGTAATTTGTTAGGTTAGTTGCAGTTTGATGATGCTGTATCATAACAAAGATAATTAGCGTTGCCTTCCTGCTTTACCCAGATTTGGGGCTGGCACTACCAGAATACGGGCAGTGGCGAGGTTATATGTGGTGTTCAGTAGTTTCCAGTGTTTAGCGACACCTTATAGTTGCTAGGATCGTTAACGTCGACCTTACCTTGCCCAATGTATTTTGAGACAATGTGGATTTGGATTGCATTGGATCCAATAGGTTAACCACATCTTACGACATTAAAGAATTAAGATTACTAAAGCGCTGCTTAAAGCTACAGGTGGAGGGTCCCAGTTTATTTACAAGCGCTGCGTCAAGTCAGAGGGTTGTTTAGAGATAACACACGAAGAACAAAATCCTTTTTCAGAAGACCATGCAGGGAGTATTCGAAGTAGGCTATCTGATCCATCCTACGAACTCACCAAGACCTCTCATCATATCATATCATTTCATATCATATCATATCATATCATATCATATCATATCATATCATATCATATCATATCATATCATATCATATCATATCATATCATATCATCATATCATATGGTTATTTATAAAGCGCAGCTCACAATAGACTTTATACTATTTAGAGGCACTCCAAGCGTAACAGCTCCAAGGGAAATGGATGGGCGTCCGCAAGAATTATTTTTTGGAAGGGTCCATCTTTTTCTAGGGGAGGGGAGCAAAAACACGTTTTTGTATAGACTGTTTTTCATGAACACAGAACACGTGACAACTTTAAAAATAAATAATGGTCAAGGACTTACCTGAATAATTAAGTGTTTTTTTGCATTGAAAATCGTGTTGGGACTGTTGTAATAAGCATAATAATCAAAAGATTTTTTTCTAAAATATTTGCAAAATGCGGCGGGTAATTGCCCCTCTCCGGACGCCAATGGAGAAAAGGAAGGTTTCAGGCAGCGTATAGGACAGGGCCAGATCCCAAACAATATCTTGCTACGGATCTCGCCATAGGGCCTACTTTGAACCATAGTTGTTAAAAACGATAGAAACTAAATAAAAAACGGGAAAAACGTCTTTTTAAAAAAAAATAAAAACGGGGAAAAAACGAAAAAAAAGGAAAACAGAAAATAATTTGACTTTCTCACATCTCGTAGGCCCTACTGCAATTTAAAATTAACAACCTTGTTTGCAGAATTTAATCAGCAAATAATACAACTTTATTAGTAAACACTAAATAACATCAATCTACAACAATTATTTTATTTCTTATAAGTTTGGTTTAATAAGAAATTGAGAAAAAAATTAACAATTTTGAAATCTTTTCAAATTTAAATTGTAAACATAAGTCCACATAAGTCCATCCTGACTATATTAACACAATAAAAAACTAAACTTTGGAGGTAGTCTATAGACTATATAGCGTAAATTTCTCACAGTAAATGCCTTTCAATTTAGCCAATGCTGAGTTTTTGTCTTTCTCGTTTATCAAAGTAACGTGAATCCATTCCGCACCCTTTTCTTTTTGGCATTTTAGATAACTTAGAAATAACTTTATTAAATTTTATTTCTTGTACTCTGCTATTTCATAAAGTATTTATTTCTCAAATGATGACGTAAATAGTGAGGTAAATTAGCTGAATCCTTGAAAGTATGGAGACAACGTAAGGGACATCAGACAAAACATTAAACAGAAACTGAAAAACATTAACAAACAGTAAATAAATAAATAAATAAAGTTACATAAAAAACGGAAAAAACGATAAGAAAAATTAAAAACGAAAAAAACGACGTTTTTTGGAGAAAAATAAAAAACGAAAAAAACGGTTTTAACATCTATGCTTTGAACGTTTACCATCTTGTAGCGAGCGTCAGAAGCGCTCACAGTAGCTGCTAATAGTCGGGCATTCCTGATCCAATGACAGCAACATTTTAACATCAACTGTCTATTTTGTAAAATGTGAGCGTTTGACTTGCGCTATGAAAAGGCTACTTACTTACTTACTTACTTACTTACTTAAGTCATTCCATAACCTCCACAAAGGGACTTAAGATCTCACGCAGGTTAACGTATTATTAATTTGTGTAGTCTTATCGGCACCTGATGTAGTCGTTATAAATATCAAAGGAAAATTCAGCCAGCAGATGTGAAGGGCGAGTTACATTATGACCGCCAAAATTGCACTAGATTCAACCTACTTTTAAAGTGTAACTCGTAGACAGAGGCGCGTTTACAGCAAACGGGGCCCTAGGCGTAAAAAATTTTGGGGGCCCTTCTGAACGTGTAGACTGAGAATCTGAGACTCTGGTGGTGTTTAGCCTATCATGTGCTGCTGTGCAAAACCCAACGAAGTCGAACTTGAAGCCGTTTTTTGTGAGTCTTATTGACACTGTCATTGTAATTACGATTATTTCTAGAAGCTATTTTCAAGGAATGTGAACTTATTTGATTTAATGATTTTAGTTACAAAAAACTGACATCGGGTGTTGAATCAACAATCAACGCGAATTACGTGGCCATTTTTACTTCTTGAATAAACTGAGCTCTTAGATTGTCCCTATTATTGTGATAAATTCATCACGAATTGTATTGGATAATTCTATAATTGGAAAAAATTTCCATCGTTTGGGGCCCTCCGAGATTTAGGGGCCCTAGGCGCGCGCCTAGTGCGCCTACGTGTAAACGCGCCTCTGCTCCTAGAACTTGTATATATAAGTTGTATATTTCATTTAACGCTCTGCCAACTTTAAAAAAAGTCAACTGAGGCAGGAGTAGGCCCTAAATCAAAATATATTACTTCTGCATCATTTTCAGATTAGACACCGTGTACTTCATTGGTATTTGAACTTGGTTTATACAAATAAATCAACGAGAAGAATTAACGAAGAATTTCCATTTCTTTCTTAGTAGATCCTCTTTGATCAGAGAAAAAATGACGAACCAGTATTGGGCCTTTTTGATCGTCTGGCGGCGATCTTGTTTGAAAGGTGGGGGGCACGTGACACTTTGGAAATCATCTGGTCAAAAAAAAGAAATTTGTTGACCTTTTAGGTGTTTCTTCAAAATTTGAGGGGACAACTGTTTTAATGTGTCCCCCTTAAAGGTGGGGTCTTGTCTCCCTCGACCCCCCCGGGATCGCCGCAAATGGTTTGATCTTATTTCTCACTTATATGGTAAAGAGTCTATGAATACACTGCATGCTTGGTACTGGCACGATGCTTGGCAAATTGCTTGGTTAGAATATTTAGTCGAGACATAATGTGGAAACAACGGAAGGTCGTGCATAACAGTTCACGTATTCAGGACTTCTGAATAATCTTCCATGGTCATTCAGTGATCTTTGATAAGGAAAGAGCGTTTCAGCCACGTAATGCAAATGGAAATAGAAGACTTCAATTCGTTCCCTGTAACCTAGGCAAATAGGGCTTAAACTCATTTACAACAAGTGCAATGTACGTGCATTTGTGCAACTCATATCTTGGACTCGTATATTCACTTGGTATCTCCGCATCTCTTAAACGACTTACGTATACTTTGCGCTTAGCTCTAGAGTATCAATCAATCAATCACTCAATCAATCAATCACAACATTTATTGGTTCCAATGATATTGTACCACATTTCAAAGCTAGTTAAGATACACAACATAACTAGAAACATAGAAAAAACTTTTAGAATAGCAAAAATAGTTAATTAGTTAAATAAATTTCAGTAACCTCAGTGAAAACAGTAAAGAAAAGCTAGTAGTAAACTATAAAATAGTGCACAGTGAAGGTGAGTTTGTAATAGTAATGTGTTTGTAATAATAGTGTGTGTAGCGCTTTATAGATTAGAAGTCTATGGTTGCGATCACGGTACCTCGAGTACAACACTCAATGTCAAACTATCGTAGATGCGTTCTTTTTGGTCGAAATGTTTGGATCATAATACACGTATTAGCATATAATGCTTGCTTAGAAATGACCAATTAGGACCTTCGTAAGTTATTAACTGGCCTATAGGCCTAACATAACCATACTGAGGCGTCTGTAATGCTTCAATTTTTGTGGTCCCAAATGATAAACATAGTGATACATATATACTCGTATATCTTTATGTAAAAAGCAATTAATATAATTAATAATTAATATCTCGAACATTTTTTAGGCGCGCAAAGTCACACAGAAATGCGAATCTGAGGCGCAGTTAGTCAGTCGCCAGATGAAGAGCAATTAGATATCCAGATGTTTGAGAGCCAGTGAGAAACAGTGAGTTTTGAGACGTTTCTAGAAAGAAGAAGAAGAGGTCAACGGATAAACATTGGTAGTCAACTCCATTTCTTAGGGCAGCGATAGGAAATGCACGAGAGCCCATGGCAGTGCTACATATAGGCTCAACCAAAGACCCATAACCCAAGACCGTAGAATGCATGGCGGGATGTATGGAGAGAGTAGTGGTTGAAGGTAGGTAGGAGTGCACGTTGTGAGGGTTTAATGGGTCAGACATGTCATCTTAAATCTTATTCTGAATTCTACAGGAAGCCAATGAAGCTGTTGAAGCAAAGTTAGTGCGTTTGAACGAGAAGATGCGCGTAGCAACACGTGAGCCACAGAATTCTGGATGCATTGAAGCCTGTTGACTTGAAGGTCAGACAATCCTGCAAACACAGAGTTGGCATAATCGAAGCAATGGCAGACAAGAGAGCAGGCTATGGTCTGTGACATGTCTTTGCTAAGAGCAGAAGAGCAGGCCTTTATTAAGTGTTGCCGAGATGTGGTAGAAACAAGATTTTCAGAGGTTAAAATAAGGTTATTCTATTAAGCAATATGATTATAATGAGCCATTACCAACAGTTCAATAAGACATCCAAAATAAACCAAACTATCGTAAAGTAAATTAATGTACATTCAGCAAATGCAGAGCCAGTAAGACACGTAAAAAACAATAAACTAAAATGAACCAAGCATTCGAACAAGCTACTTTTAAAATAATACAGAAAAAGATTAGAAGGTTTAAGCAAATGACATATAGTCACGAGCGTGTAAAATTAAATAACAGCATGTTCGTATTGTAAAAGCATAGCAATAATGCAAAGAAATGTTAGACTGTTTCGCGTATTTTGTCTGTCGTAGATGATTCATTTTGCCGGATTCATTCCGAAAGCTTGTGTTCTCCCCATTCCGGTGAAGTAGGTAAAGGAGGAGTTGGCCAGTCGTTGCAGAGACTAGTGTTGCAGAATCTCTCACAGGTAGCGACAATATCAATAAATTCATATTTAAAGCATTTATCACCGACATTTATCGAGCATTGTCTTTTGCTGCTCCAAAAGATCCATTCACCATCTACAGAACGAACAAGAATAAACCGACTGGGTAGAGATAAAGTAAGGGTTGAAGCACGATAGTCGTAATCGTAAACTCCTAATGTCTAAAGCGCTACATTAAAGCTAAGAGCAGGGTTCCAGCTTATTTACAAGCGCTGCATCGTTTCACAGGGTTGTCTAGAGAAACCAGAGGGAGGAGGCAGAGCAGCTGCAAAGGCGGGTTTTGTTGGAGAGAAGAAATCTTGGAAGGCGGAGGATCGAATGGATTAGGTTTGATTTCTTGACGAGATGAAACTTCAGTTTGAAGTAGAGAATCTGTATGGTGATAAGAAGACAGGCCTGTCAAGGTCTTGTTGTGTCAATTGCCATTTGCTATTCCAGTAGCTTTGTAAAAAATAGATATCCACCAGTTAAATTGGTTTTGTCTGCTGTGTCTGTTCTGGTTCTACTTTTTGTATTATTATCGTCTCCCAAGTAACTAGGATCATAGCTTATTGGACTGTGCCCCCGACTGTCTTATTACTTCTCTCTCTCACTCTCTTTCTCTCTCTTTCTCTCTCTTCCTCTCTCTTTCTGTCTTCCTCTTTCCTTCTCTCTCTCTCTCTCTCTCTCTCTCTCTCTCTCTCTCTCTCTCTCTCTCTCTCTCTCTCTCTCTCTCTCTCTCTCTCTCTCTCTCTCTCTCTCTCTCTCTCTCTCTCTCTCTCTCTCTCTCTCTCTCTCTCTCTCTCTCTCTCTCTCTCTCTCTCTCTCTCTCTCTCTCTCTCTCTCTCTCTCTCTCTCTCTCAGTTATGTTTGTATGTAGTTTACATTTGGTTTCTGTTTCTCTGCCCAAGGTTTTGGCAGTTTAGTTCAGAACTCTACTTAATTCGTTGTATTGATCTGTTAGTTAAGGTTCAGGTTGGTTTCTGTTTTGCGCCATCGTATTTGAGTTCTGTGAATGGGTGTCCCTGCTCGCGGGAGCTTGCTCCCTTTTGGGCCATTCCCTTGTTAACCAGCTTGCTATGTTTCTGTTTGTATAAAAATTTTTGGATTTTGGTGGCAATAAACGAGTTTCGTATCGTATCGTATAAGTAGTGGAACCTGAGGCAGATGACGACGGGTGAATGACGGTACTGATGGAGGACTAAAACTGGGTGTCCCTATTAGCGGGATTTTATCCCTTCTGTGGCTCCCCTTTGTCAGCATTTTCTTGTAACACTATGGAATATTTACCCGTCATACATGACGGTTTGATGAGTACTCCCGTCAGATCGTGTGCATAAAGAAAGGTATTGAGGTATGGAGTGAGGCAGAGACACCGTCCGTTCGTCTGTCAGGCTGTGCGTCTGTATGTCCATCTGCCTAATGTCCACTGTTCCTGGGCCTGCCCAATTTCGGGTCAGGCCCAGTAACACTCCCTAAGGCCGGTTCGGTCGGCGGGACAGCCAGTGGCCTGTCAGATACATTCCGTACACTCGACAGGGCAACGGCCGTGTCCATTTCAGATATTACATTCCTTCACGTGTAACTGTCAATGAACTAGGCCATGCATGCTCAGAGCCTCAGCCAATCAAATAGGCCGTACACATGTTGCCCCAGGGTGCTGCTTGTATGTATGTGTATATGTGCATTGCGCATGTATGTATGTCTATGTATGCCTGTCAATAAAAATAGGCTAGTGGTCAAAGCCTCATCCAATCAAAATAGTCCTAGAGCCGCACACAATATTGGCTCCGCCAACAGCGCCTAAGCATGAGTCAGAGCGTTTGCCGACATACCTATCTAGGAAATTATATGTATAGATACCAATGTTGAACTGATGTATGTTATATTGTTGCATTAAAAATTGATTGATTGATTGATTGATTGATTGATTGATTGAATTAGATAGAAGTAAGACATAAGTAGCAACTGCAGAAATTGAACAGCCAGCCAACCATGCACGTGATCGATAGCATATCAATATGCCTAAATTTATAGGAAGCATCTATCAAAAAAATTAATTATCTTGTCATAATTTGCGATCTACTGCGTTAGATATTGCCCGTTTCCCCGGTCTGAGTCTTAAACTTTCCCAATCGCGTGCAGTTGAGTTAAACGATGTCGAATGCGCATTTACGACTAGGGCTACCATTCCTTATTGTGCATGGTAGCCCTACACCTTAGTTGTTGAATAGTGAGTGACCTGATTATAACACAGCTAGGTTTGAAGCATTATCGGTTAATGCCGGCCTAACAGCGAAACAGGAGGTACTAATTACAATTTCAGTTCCAGTAAATACCTGGTGTTATACGGTGATTAAGAATGTGGTGTGAATACCAGCAAAACAGATTCGATTCCGAAAGGATCTCCCATTTCAGGAACTTTAATACAAGAAGAAATTTTATGAGATCTAAGCTTTAGACTCGTCTTAATCATGAAGCATTTTTCATATTCTCGGTGCCTTTTTTTATAGAAAAAAGGATCCGGAACTAAACAGTTATGGAAGGGCTAAATCGTGTTACTGCCATGAGCAATTTTATGGAATAATATTATAACGCGCAATATTAAATTAATTCTTATATATATATATAAGAATAAATTTAATATATATATATATATATATATATATTGTTACGATCTGCCCTTATTGCGGAAGCGGGTTGACACTAGGCGGCGTATATCGTGTTACCGCTACGGTCAATCCTTTAACGTAGTCTTAGGGGGCGATGACCTGCCCGATAGCGCATTGGATAACATCTGGCGTGGAGTGCGAGAGGTACAGAGATCGAGTCCCATAGGCGGACATGCTTTGTAGGCTGTCTGATCTGTTAGTAGTTAAGGTTTATCGCATAACATGTACATGTACAGCACAGTGCGTTTGCAGGCGCTTAATTAAAGAATAAATATTATTATTTATTAGTACACGGAGACAGTCTGTTCCTAGGCTCTGAAAAGGTTGGTCGTGTAGAATAAGCTAGAGTCCAACTATCGACTGTATGTAGTTAAGTATTGAGATTCCTTAAGTTGTGCTCAGGATGTGTCTAAATGACGGCCAACTCTGTAGCTGTTGAATTTAGTTCGTCTTTGCTGTAACTGGTATCCGCTGGAACCAGGCCATTACTTTGACACGTTTTTCACCTCGTGCTGCTGACGAATGTTCTCTGTTCGTTTGTGCTGTGGACGCTGGTTTCGTTGTCGTTCCATGTCGTCAACTTCTGTTTGGCATACCATTTACGTCAAGCTTGAAATTATTGTATAATGTTAAATACCCCTAGATTTTATATATAAACGTTGAAAATATTAAATTTGTTCGTTCTTATTTATCACTCAGTGCATGTTACATCTCCCGGCCGTAACTATATATATATATATATATATATATATATATATATATATATATATATATATATATATATATATATATATATATATATATATATATATATATATATATATATATATATATATATTAGGGTGGTCCAACCTACCATGTAAAAAAAATAAATTTCAAATATCAACTTGGGTCATAGTTGCCCTTGTTTCTATATACCATAGGGGCTCACAGGCCAAAAATGAAACGGATTCAATAATACTTAGAGGTGGCTCAAAACTGAACATTTTTACTGACATTATGAAAATAACTAAAGTTTCTAAAAAAATTTATTATTTGCTTGCTTTTTTAATTTTAAGATTTCATTTAGGTTGGTTTTTAGTTGTTTTCACTTCTGTTATGGTTTCATTTCCTTTTATGTGTTTGATATTTGAAAAATTACAATTTAACTTTATAAATTGAAATTTTTAATAATATTAATTAGTTATGCTATCCAGCGTTTTTGCTTCCACAGCCTTCGGAACTACCAGTGGACCAGATGTATACGCTTATTCAAACGATTTCAAAAAGAATGACCAAAGTTTAGCAAAACCAATTATTACACTTGCTGACGAAACACTCTTCAGTTGGTCCATGATGCGTCTCCATAATGAGGTGGTTACAAGGTACCAAGCTGCTGTGAAAAACCAGCACCAACGTGAAGATTATGGCGAGCTTCTGCAATTGTGTCTCATCTTCCTTAGTGGGTGTTCAAGAGAAGAAGTGTGATTTCGAGCTCCTGCCAGGCACCATGTAAGGTGGATGGCCAAAGGCATCTATTCTCTCAAAATCGTTGTTTTCAAGAATCAAATGACTCTCGACACAAGGGGGAGAGAAGCTTTAACAGATGACAACTTTTTTGTCTTCCTTGTCTATGGAAGATTTTGGCATGCAGTCTGCCTGGCAGAGATAGCTCCATACAATGACTTGAAACTGTTGAACTTGTTTTAACGTCTTTACCCGCAACAATATTGTGAAAAATGCAGCCATAACAGCTTTCAGGAGACACCTCTGGTATTTTCCAAGCATTTAATTGGCCTGGGATTTTTTGACCACCACGTTAATGTTAATACAAGGGCCACCATGGTCAAGAATCTCAAACGTGCGGAAAAGCAGATACGATCAAAGAGGATTCACAGTAAAGCATTCAACTTGGGAAATCCACTAGAATCATTATATAACAAGCCGAACATCTTGGCTCTTCGACCTACTCATTGACAGTTGGGCAGAAAAGGCCCAGACTTTCCTCTCGACCCTGCCAGACTTTTGACAGTTGGGTCCAATTTATCTCCAATTGACAGAAAAGCCAGGCAGATGAAAGCAGTAAATGACTGTACAGAGAGAGTTATTTCTTTGATTTTTAACTATAAACTTACAAAACAGTAAACACTAAACAGTGACTTTATTTTTGTTTTTATTTTATTTTGAAACGTTTTTTGTTCAAAAATTTGAATATACAAAATCTGAGGAAATTTCTTAGTAAAAATATTTATCGTTCAAAATTGAGCCACCCCTAAATATTCTTCTAGAGACACAAAAATTGGTCCAAATATTCCATAAACTGTGTAGAACAAGAACAAATGTGACCCAAATTAATTTTCTAAATTTTACTTTTTTGGACCAGCCTAATATATATATATATATATATATATATATATATATATATATATATATATATATATATATATATATATATATATATATATATATATATATATATATATATATATATATATATATATATATATATATATATATATATATATATATATATATATATATATATATATATATATATATATATATATATATATATATATATATATATATATATATATATATATATATATATATATATATATATATATATATATATATATATATATATATATATATATATATATATATATATATATATATATATATATATACATATAAGAAAGATCTAATGCAAACAATAATGAAGAGAAAACTAAGTCTATTTGGGCATATATGTAGAATGGATGACAACAGAAAAATAAAAACCGTGATGATGGGAATTATGGATGGAAATGGGCGGAGGGGCAGACCCAACAGAGAGTGGACAGACGACATCGAAGATTGGTGTAAGCAAGATCTGCACAGCTTAAGAATACTAGCACAAGACCGGGGACTTTGGAAAACACTGATAGATCATGCATTGGACACCTACGGGCCTTCGGCCCACGGATCCTGATGATGATGATGATGACATATATATATATATATATATATGTATATATATATACATGTAAAGTCTTGAAACGCCGGGTCATCAATCGGCGTTTGGATGTTCTGGCAGGCGATTTCACATTTGCTGCGGTTTAATAGCATATATATATATATAAAGACAACTCTCTGTCTGTCACAGCGATGTTTGACCGGGATGCATTTCTTGAGCTTTCGAGCTTTTCACTCAAAACCTTCACTACTGTCTCTGGATGTCCCGGACCAAAACCTACCCGGGCAATGCATTTTTAGCTGGTAAAAAAAATTAAACTCAACCTATTTTCATTCGCGAGATGGCGCCGCCTGAGAAGATTCTGTGTGTTTTGCCGCCAATTCTCTGTCACCGGCACGCATTTCTAAAGATTCGCCAGATGGCGCAGCCGTATAGATTTCACTTCACATTAACTGATGGTGGTGGTGGTGGTGGTGGTGGTGGTGGTGCTGGTGCTGGTGCTGGTGGCGGTGGTCATCTGCACCATAGTTCGAGAATTCGTGACTTTCGGTTTTAAAATTCGTAAAAATTCGCGAATTTTTGGTCTATTTTAAAATTCGTAAAAATTCGTAAAAATTCGTTGGGCCATTGTTGGGCTTTTTTACTTTGACAGTGGGTTTTGCAAAAACAGCGTAAGCAACAACAACAAATGTGATGACGTCATGGTTTGTTGTGTTAGCTTCTGCTTAGAATTTATTGTAAAATTCAGTATAACAGCTATATTACGTAACGAGTTAATTTAGTTAAAATCTAATTTTTTTAAGACGAAAGAACATGGACCGGAATGGAAGTAGGCTATGTAGTAACTTTGGACGAGAAGGAAAGGGTAATCCAAAACTAGTGTTTTTTTGTAACAAGGAATTTTTAGTTGTTCTGCCGGAATTAGGGAGCATTTGCATGGCGAAAATACAGAAACCAGAGTCAAGTGGGAGCCGTTGGCTGCTCCTGACTCAGAATCAGAGGACGATGAAGTAGAAGACACAGCTCGGTGAACGTTGCCAACCCTTTGTAACGATGTTTGGTTGCAAGCTGTGTTAGAGGCTGACTGGCCAGGTGACACTGGAGCTGCACGGGGCACTGGTGTTTTTTCGTTCTGCTGACTGACATCACAGTCACACACCCCAACTATGATAGAAATCCAAGTTCAAGACTCCAAGTAGAACAGTAACTGAATATCAGTACTATTGTGTTGCCAGTCAGCTATCTTTTACGGCTGATTGACTGCCTATGACATTGACATATTTTACTTGGTTAAAATGTTCAAAAGTAAACAAATAATAAAATTCGTTGCCATGGCAAAGAATTCTATTATTTTATTATTTTACGAATTTTTACGAATTTTAAAACTGCAGTTTTAAAATTCGTTAAAATTCGTGAATTTTTAAAATTCTTAAAATTCGTAAAATGCGAATTCTCGAACTATGATCTGCACTACAGGGATTGAAGCTTATACCTAAATTTTTCCCTTATTCGATGCAGGGATTGAAACTTATACCTCCGGGCAACGCCGGGTAAACCAGCTAGTATGTATATATATATATATATACATATATATACTGAAAATGCTGACATTAAATTAAAATAACTATATTAATTTTTTTATTAAAATAGCTAAATTATTGTTTAATAGGGGCCGCCTAGCTATAAAGGTGCCGGAACGCTGTTCGGAGCGTTCCAGCAGAAAAAAGCACTTGTTATACTAATAACCAGTCTAAGTTACATTCAAATTTAATTCGAGTTGTATTAAAGAATTACGGCAATTGTCTGATTATAGTTATTGGTCTCAAATGGTCCAGAATATGGAACGTCTCAATGTACCACTACATTTTGGCGCAACATTTGGTTATTAGTAGGTCCTATATTTGTACACTTAGTACACTTGTATATTTTCATAATCATGGGCGTCATTCGAAATCTAAAGCTGTTTCAAGAAGTACACTTGTATATTTTCATAATCATGGGCGTAATTCGAAATCTAAAGGTGTTTCAAGACCACTCCAGAGAGTTTGCCTGAGATATTTCTTTAAAAGATTAAAAATTCGATACTTATCAAAGGTCTCAATTAATTAAACTAACTGTATCTAATTCGGGTTTCTCTCTGTTCGAAAAAAGTCATAACATGCGACACGCCCCACTGGCTGCCGTTTCCCCCATCGTGTAGATGTCAAGCTCTTCTTGATCGCCTATATATGTATACACGTCGCTGTACGTCATGGCGCCCGACTACATCGCTGAATACTATAAGACGACATCGTCTTGCGTAGCTGGTCTTCGTCCGAGTGGGTGCGTTCGCGTTCGGGGGGGCTGTTCGTTGTTCGGGGACCGGGCCTTCCCCGTTGCTGGAACCTGGACCGCGTTGCTGGAACGGCCTTCCATCAGATTTTGGTTCTGCGTCATCAATTGAGTCATTCAGGTCCTGGCTCTTGCGTCATCTCTTCACAAATACATATCCTTCTGCTGAATAGGACCGGATGTTATAAAACGCTGTTAGTGGTGTCTGTACAGTGCCCTTCTAGCGGCATGGTCGCTTTACGGTGCTTTAGAAATTGTCCGTGTAACTATTATCTATTATTACGCTACAAAAGCACCAGATTACTAACGTGTTATCTTATCTTATCTTATATGATTATTTAGAAAGCGCCTCTCACAGCATAGACTATTCAGAGGCGCTTCCAGCGTGTCAGCCCCGAGGGAAAAGAAAGGTCTTTAGGCAGCGAAGAGAAGGGGGCGAGATCCCAAGCAATATCTTGCTACGGAGAGAGGGGGCAGATCATTCCAAAGGGAAGGGCCAAGGATGGCAAAAGCACGATGCTGAGCCATCGAAGTCCTTGCACGAGGGACAAGTAGATCAAGGAGGTCAGCAGACCGAAGAGGGCGGGATGACAGAGCAGATAGAGGTTTGCGCATTAGGTCACAGAGGTATTTAGGAGCTTTTCCTAGTTGAGTCCTAGAGACCAGGAGAAGAACCTTGTATTGGATGCGGGAAGCAACAGGAAGCCAGTGAAGTACATTAGTCATAAGGGTAGTTATGTGAGAGAAGCGAGGAAAACGGGCAATGAGCCTGGCAGCCGCATTCAGAACAGACTGCAGAGATGAAAGGTGCGCTTTAGGGAACCCAGCAAACAATGAATTGCAAGAGTCAATGCGGCAGCAAATGAAGGCATGGACCATAGTAGTAAACACTGAAGGAGAAACTGATCTTCTTACAGCCCTCAAACGCCTCAGATGATAGAAACAGGAACGTGTCAGGTAGGAGTGGTGTTCAGAAAACGAGAGGGTACTATCAAGGGTGACACCCAAATCCCGAACACTGGATGAAAATGAAAAAGCGGGGTATATTGACGACAGAAATGGGATATCAAGTTTAGAAAGTTGTTGCTTAGTGCCAAACCAGATCAGTTGGGTCTATGTGCATATTTGTTCTGTTGTTTCTCCTTTGTATAGAGGGTGTTGTTTTGTATTGCCCATATGTGGTGAAATAAAGTTTATTCAAAATGGAAACTACATAAAAAGACTATGTATGTTTTACATTGTGTGCATATGTTGTAGATGTCCTGATTACTTACAGAAGATGCATGCACATGGATGCTATATCGACCACAGATGGTTTACTGGTGAGCATTCTGTTTGAAATGCAGATTGCTAAACCATTTGGTATCTGTATAGTATACATGTGGTGTAGATAAGCTAGTTACATGAGTCATTTTCCGGTAAATGCATAAATTGACAATTCAGCTGTCCCCGGTCATTTCTAAGAAAACAATGCCTAGTCTGATCATGCTAAGTGATTAGATTAAAACGTTATTGATCAGTCAACAATTTAAGACCTTTGAAAGTAATTCAGAGCAATAAAATAATTTATTACAATTTATTTTGAATTTAAAATGTTCCACTCCGTTACCGTCCCTAGGCTATAGTACATATTGCTTTCGTCTACAATATCAAAATCATTTGCATTAAACCAAAAAATGTGACTGTTTCTTTTATAATAAACATAATTGCATATTTCTAAATACAACTTAGAAACTTACAACTTCAGTATAATTTTTAAAAATATATTTTAACTTGTCCCCGGAAAATTATGTCCGCTCCGTTAAAATGTAAAAATTATCTCGTATCTCACAACCCTTCCAGTTCTTTGGTCCCGCAACTTAACACATCTCTTCTGTGAAGATCTATGTAAGTAAGTATGTCTTAATACAGGATCTGAATGCTAAGACAAATTTCTTACAAATTTTCATTTATTACGTACCTCATGTGTTTTTTCATAATACATCCACTCCGTTACTGCATTTTTGCAATGATTATGAATAAATATAATTTAAATAATATTTTTAATATAACGTTTATAAGCTATATAATGAGTGTACCGACGATTAATGTGGACGCATGAGAGATAATATGATATTTACCGTGCTGATACACAATTTGTCCACTCCGTTAACTGTCCACTCAGTTACCATAAATGTGACCCTTGAGGTACTAAAATTTATTCCACTGTCAGGATAAGTCGTCTACTTAAATTATCATTTCTAATACAACTTATATAACAATATATGACATTTTAAATAAATTTTTGCTTCGGCAGACTGTTTTTTTTAAAGTTCACTTTTCACATTCTGTGCTCAATTCTCGACAAATGGTAACGGAGCGGAACTTTTTATGGTAATTTTTTATGTAATTTTGATGCTATGAGCAGATTTTTAAGACAACATCATAAATATTTTAATGTTTTTTTGTTCATTTGATCACTGGTAATGATTAGCTGAAGTGATTTTTATTTTGTTATTTGGCCAAAAAAAAATACAGTCAACTTTACGTTGATTAGATTCCCTATTTTTCTTTCAGTAACGGAGTGGAACTTCTTAACAAAATTTAAAATGTGATGGAATTAAATAATCATTTGTATTGTAATTTCTTTTATATTTATTTTATAAACATTAATACTAAGAACATATTGGCATGTCAAACTACGCAGTAGGAAGCTGTCTACTATATATAAATAGCTCATATGTTTTGGTAACGGAGTAACGGAGTGGACAAACATTCCACTCCGTTTTTCGTAGGGCTATTTTCTTTCTGCTAAAAACTTCATAATTTTACATATTAGTGCAAAACCAAATATATATTAGTGAAATAGAAATATTAAAGATTTGCTTCAAACAAAAATCGATGTAATTTGCCCCAAAATTTTTTTTGCTTCTTCAATTAGTGAATGTGACATATTACCGGAAAATGACTCACATATAGGAACTATATATATATTGCATATGGCATGAAGATTGGTACATCATATTGTATCTATATAGCGTACATATGGTGTAGACCACCTAGTTACATATAGAAACTTTATTGATTCTATATAGAATGGAGACTGGTAAAGCATCTGGTATCTGTATGGTATACATGTGGTGTAGACCAAACTAGTTACATGTAGAAACCACATAGATTCTATCTAGACTGGAGATTGGTAAAGCATCTGGTATCCATATGATATAAATATTGTGTAGATCAGCTAGTTACATATATAAGCAATATAGATTCTATATAGAATGCAAATTGGTAAAGCATCTGGTCTCAACATTGTATACATATGGTTTAGATCACCTGTAGCTGCCATATGAATACCATCTGAAGCCCAGATGGTTTGTACATATGCATTCAATATGGGCTGTCGGGTGCAAACCAGATGAATCTAGGGATCCATACCATATGTTGTCCCATATGAAGGCCATATGATTCCCATATTACTTTGCATCTGGTCTCAATATTGTATACATATGGTTTAGATCACCTGGTGTCATATAGAAGCCCAGATGGTTTGTACATATGCATTCAATATGGGCTGTCGGGTGCAAACCAGACGAATCTAGGGATCCCTACAATATGTAGTCCCATATTGCGTTACATCTGGTCTCAATATTGTATACATATGGTTTAGATCACCTGGTGTCATATAGATGCCATATGAATACCATCTGAAGTGAATTCGGTAGATGCGAGCGATGTCAGCCTCCGAGATGGGAAGGTGAAGGCGTGTGGAACAAAACTTCAGGAACGATTGCATCGCTGATTGGAGCGCCGAGCGGTCGGTTGCGGTGCCATGTGCAGACTCGCTGTCAGGAGGAAGACCGCGAGGTTTCGTCTAGTCCATGGATGATTATAGGCTGTCAAGGCGCTGGTAGTTTTCAAACCCTTCTAGCTTCGAACGCAAGCGCCTGTTGGTGAAGCCGACAACCAGTGGGCGACATTGATTTGTAATTTGATTTGGTTACAATAAAATTCTTGATTGATTGAAAAAAAGAAAACGAGATATTATCACAGTATAAATAATTATTTATACTGTGACATTATCAAGACCGAGGTGTCCTTAAAATCGGCGCATAATTTTGCAACGAGTCAAAGCACTGATAACTGTGACGTAGTCAGTTCTTGCTGTCGATGTCGTTGGCATCCGCGGTTGGCATATGGGCGACTTTTTACAATTGTCGGATCGTAGGAGGATTTAAGAAAATCAGTTCTATGTAACTAAATTTCATATATTAGAACTGAAATCTCTTGCCGTCTTTTTGTCTTTTTCTGTGGTATATGATGTGAGTTGCGTCATCGCTCGTGACTCAATATGCATAGGCTTCAAATCTTCTGCAGTACACGAAAGTTAACATCGATGTCATCGTTGTTGTTACCATCATCACCATCGTCGTCGTTATTATCATTAAATTAAGTCGTCACTATCGTCATCGTAGCAACTGCTTTTATAAATCATCAGATACAACTTTGCGTAATTGTAATTGTGACTCTCCGAAATTTCACAGCGCCACACGAAAAGCTTGTAAGCCTTGTAAGGCATACAACCTTGCATTGAATCAAGTCAAGCTCACAGGAGTGAGGTCTTTAGGTGAATTACGATGCGAGGTCTAAACCTGGATCAGGGCAGGGAGACAGCGGAGTGGTGTTAAGGTGGAAAGGTTTATACAGGTGTAATTGACACTACATCAATACCGCTGCAATTATCATTATAAGTGATAGCCTATAATGACAGATTATGCACACCTGGAGGTAACTGATG